>VZTU01030382.1:365587-392044 GCA_013400835.1 Zapornia atra
CATGGATGTCTCGGCGGGGCGGCAGTGCCCGGCGCTCTGTGGGCCCGTGGAGGCCGAGGCCATCAGGGGCCACCTCGCCGCCCTCCTCGCCCACCTGGGGGCTGCCGAGGCCACCGCCACCGGCCCGGTGTCTTCCAGCGAGGTTGTCCCCGCGGGCTGGAACCTCTGCACCGTTGTGGGGGTGCTGCTGGGCTACCCAGCATCGTATGCCTTCTCCATGGAGGAGGGTGAGAACTGCCTGGCACTGACGCCGCTGAGGGTGTTCACAGCCCGGGCCTCCTGCCCCAGGATAAAGGATGGACTCGTGGTCCAAATCTACTCCTTCAGCATCCCGGAGAGCCTCTGCACAGAGCTGAAGGAGCCGCTGGATGCCTGGTGTGATGAACTGGAGGAGGCTTTCAGTGCACAGAGTGACTTTGTAGATCTCCACATTTCGAGCGAGGTGGTGACTCTTCCAGCAGTCGCCTTGTAAAACACAAACTCAGACTTTTATGGCCTTTTTCTCACGTGCCTTAGGGTCTCAGACAAGAGCTGTGGTTCCCATGCATGGGGCCCACTGAGACGCTCAGGAGACCCCAGAGCACCACAGACTGAATGGTGACAATCTCGGCCCAGACCTCATAGGGTGGTTGCAGATCAAATACACGTGTACTTCCCACAAGATGAGCGTGTGGATGTCTGCACTTACAGCTGCCCTGCAGCCTCTGTCCTCACTGCAGAACATGCCTGGTAAACTCAGGGTGTATTAATTTGCTGCAAGCAGCTGAGAGTTCAATAAAAAATTTGCACACCATGGTATTCTGAATCTGTGAAGTTTATTGTAGGCACTGTATCGTGTTTACTACTGGTGTGAAATAGTGTCACACCCCGTCTCCTAGCTGAGCTGGTGCTGAAACGAGGGGTAGGTGCTACTGTAAAACCCACACAGTGCAGCGTTGGAAAGGGCTTGAAACTCCTGTGCGGGTTTAACATGGTGCTGGCAGTGAAGGGGAAGCACATGTGGCTGTGGGGATGCTTGGCTGTCAGTCAGGCTCACTGTGGGGTTGAACTGGGCCCAGTGGGTAAGAGGTGGGAAGATTGTTCTGGATCGTGCGTGGGGGGAGCATGAGGGGGCTGTGCTAAAAGCTGGCTTTATTCCTCAGGTACCAGTAGAGATGGTCCAGGGTCACACACCTCCCATTTTAGGGAGGAAATAAAAGCATTGTGTGGCCTCAGCCGTAGGGCGTGAAAACCGGAGAGGCTGTATCCAGGGGGAGCAGCCTGCCTCGTCCCGCCTGGCGTGAGACATCCAGTGCTGGCTGGAGTGGCCGTGTCCCTTGGTGCCACAGGAACTGGGCAGCACAACTATCAACTGACGTGGAACAGCCAAAGCAGCGACAGGGAGGAGTGATCTCCCAGAGTTTATGTGAGATTCTGGCATGACACCAGCCCAGGTTATGAACCAAACAGGTAAGTACAACACGGCCGATGTGCACTGTGGCACACTGGTGAAGCAGAAGTCAGTTCCTGCAGTGAGATGGGTCGTCCAGAAGGGCCTTCATGGTCTGTAAGTTGTGAGGAAGGCGGCTGTGGCCACTGCTACCAGTGCCACCAGGAGAGGGATCCAGTGACTGCGCTGTCTCTGCAAGGAGAAGCAAGGAAATTGGTGGGGAGAAGAAAGGTCTCATCTCCTCCCTAGCAAACACTCCTCTTTCTGGAATGCACAAATAAATTGGGGAGCTTTTCCCAGCCTGTGTGGGAAAGCACTGGGAGCTGGGGTGAGGAAGGCCTCCCACCTTTGCCTGCTTGCCCTGGAAGTGGTTGAGCTCGTCCCGGCACTGGCGCAGCCTGGTCAGGCAGGAGCGGTACTCCTCGCTCAGGGCCTCCAGCTCCGAGCGCAGCTCCAAGCACTGCAAGCAGAGCGAGGGGCCGTTAGCGGGAGGGATCCCCTGGTTCCTGTACGCACCCAGAGCGGCTGGGCCCCCGCAGCGGCTGCAGCGCTTGGCCGGGACGCTGTGGTGATGGGGGGGGTTCGCTTCTGCTGCCTGTACGCCCACTTGTACCTATGGGGAACAGAGCAGATCCCAGCGTTACGGGGATGTGGCGATAGAGGCAGCGCCTGGCCCGTGATCACCCCGTGAGCTGCTCGGCCCTACGCCCCGGAGAAGGAAGCAGGAGTTCTTTTCATGACCGGAGAACACGCAGCAGGAGGGAGCAGAGCTCGTGGCAGGGTCTGCTTCTCGTTCTGAGATCACCTGCGTGTCACTGACTGCCAGAGCAAGGGCAGAGCCCTCTGCACCTTCTGAGACACGGAGCACACATGTCAGACATGGTTAAACAGCCTGGCCGTGCTGTTTAACCCCAAATCCCAGGGGGCATCCCAGCAGCCCTGGTGCCTTCCCGGTGGTGTGCTGGGGAAGGAACAGCCTGTGCCCGGGGCTGCCAGAGCCAGGCAGGGGGGTGGGCAGGCAGGCTACCCCCAGCTGTTCCCTTTTGCTGTGATTGTGCTGTACAAAACCCTTCCCCAGGTGGTGCTGGTGTGTGTTAGTCAGCACGGGTCTGTAGGACAAGCTCTCCTCCTGTGTGGCTCTGAGCTCTGCTACAGTAAGTTATTGATCCTTTTATACAAATTCTTGTGATGTGAGTGCTGCTGTGGGGCCTGTGGGGGGGCTGGCTGGCAGAGGGCACGGTTTGGGCTGGCAGTGCTCTGTCCTGGGGCAGTATTTTGGAAGGGAAGGCGCAGCTAAGAGGCCAGAAGGCTTTGAAGTTTTTTGCAGCCCAGTTGTGAGGGTGTTGCTTTTCAGGCCCTGCCTGTTATTTGTGAGCCTTTTTCCCCTTCCTTTTATACTTTGCTGAAGTATGGCTTTGGCTTTTCCTTGTTGAGATTCTCCTGCCTGTGGGAGCAGGAAAGGGTTTGTATGGAGAGGGCCACTGCTGCTGCACCCTGCCCTCCTGTGTGGAGTCTGGGGTTTGGCTGAGGCTGGTATCAGATAAAAATTCAGCAGAGATCATCCTTACAGGAGAAACCAAGCTCTGGTTACTGCTAGAGCATTGTGTCCTGCTGCTGCTGGAGCACTTACACCCCCAGCTTGCTCCCCAGCCTGGACCTGTCCCAGCCATGATTTGGTGATGTCCTCACCTCTTTCTCCTTTGCTGTAAGCTGGGATGTCCTTTTCTGTATCTCATCCTTCAGGCTTTCTTCTCCCTCCTCCTCCTCCTCAGGGTGCTCTAACAGAGTGTTTTGTTTCTCCTTGGCAGGAGTGAGAGGTGGTGGGGTCTGCGTGGTGAAAACCTGGTCTAGAAAACAGTCAGGCTTCTGATGAGAAACAGGTCCTGGCTCTCAGTTTGCTTTAGATCTTGTTTGCTCAGCACAGTTTAAAGATAATATTTGCGTGCAACCCCACAGCAGAGGACACAGGAGCTGAGTTATAATCAAGAGCCTGCCTCTGCTGTAGCTACAAGTTAATCATCGTTAGAGGAATATTTAGAATAAGTTGCCAGAAATGGGAGGGAGGGAGGGTTAAAATGCTTTTATTACTGTTTTGGTTTTTTTTCCCAAGTGCAGCTGTAGTTGCAATTATAAACTGGAATGGTTTTGCTTAGGGGGAAAAAATGGCATAGCCACCACTGTAGAGTTAGCAACGCAATCCATTTATTTTAACATGTTTGCCAACATAAATACACTCATATTTAATGTTAACTAGCAAAATATGGTAACTCACTTTGTGCAGCTTAAAAACAATCCTTTGTTCTAAACCAATGTAGACTTCTAGAGCCAGGTCTAACGCTCCTGTATCCAGGGAGAGGGGTGCTAGGTGGGAGTTACAAAGTTTGCTGACCTTTCCTTTGCACCGTCACGTCCTGGGTCTTCTGTGTGTTGGTCTGGTTCTGTATCAGGTCTGTGAGGGTGGAAAGCCTGGGTTACCCTCCACAGCACGAACTCAGAGCTCTGGCTTCGCGCGTCTTGGTGTCACTTACTGTGCAGGTGGCTGATTTGTGCCTCCAGTGTCACCTTCTGGGTTTGTTCTTTCTGCAGTTTATCTGCAACAATGGCAAGAAGAAAACCAAGGCTGATGTCAGCCTCTTTATGTGAGGATGGCAAGTTTCCCTTTCCCCACATGTGTTTAATAGGAGGGGGTGTGGTTGGCTGTGCTGAACTTTCTTCTTTGAAGGGACGTGAGTTTTAGCTGGTAACTGCTCCATTTCATCAGCTTTTCCTGGTGTGCCCTGTGTTTTATTAACTTATGTCTGAGATCTGTTATGAAAATAAACTGCTGGCCCTGTTCTCTTCCTGGGTTGTGTTTTAAATAGCCACATGAAGTCTGGGGGGGTTTCTTTGTCTCTACCTGAATTGGTACTTTAAGATGCTATTAGGTCACATTTAATGCACCAGTGACACCCTCCACCTCACAGCAGCACCTCAGACAGTAGCAGGCGATGCCCTGCTGCTGAGCAGGCTTGTGTTGCAGCATCTGATGGGTCTGACAGGGGTGCAAGAAGCCCTCATCAAAGCTGAGGGCTCATCTTTGAATCTTTTTTCTGGGTCAGGTTTTTATTCCATCCTTTCTTCTAGAAAAGTTACTACACTCCTCTGAAGTCCTTTAATCTAGTTGGAAATGACTTCAGGAGCCCTCAAACTGCTTGCTCAGCAAGCCAAGATGCGTGGCACATCTTGCACACGTGTGCTTGGCTTTAAGGACCGGCATTTTGAGGGTTTTTTCCTTATGTTCCTTCCATTTGGAGGATGGATGTGCCCTCACTACCGTCCCCCTGCCCACCGTACCTTCCATGGCGCTGATGCGCTCTGCCTTCAGGTCGTTGTCCTCCCGCAAGGCGCTGGCTTGCCGGCGGAGCGCGGCATGCTCGTTCTGCAGGCTGCCCAGGGCTTGCTGGAGCTGCTCGTTCTGCGTGTCTGCTCGCTGGGGGTGAGAAGAGCATCAGCCCAGCCCCAGCAGCATCAGCCCAGGCCCAGCACCATGCCGCGGGTGGCCTGCGAGCACATGGCTTTGGCCAGCGACAGGCAGCCCCGAGCTGAGGGCTGGGTCGTGGCCACTGCCCCTCACCCAGCGGGGTGCTCTGCTTGGGGATCCCACCCCGGGGGCTGCGCCGCTTCCGAACTGGGAGAGGGCAGCTCCCGTGGGCGCTGCTGTGCTGGGGGTGGCACGTACCTGCAGCTTGCTCTGCAGGCCCTGCGAGTGGCTCTCGAGCTCGGCGTGCTCCGCGCTCATCCTGGTCAGTTCAGCTTTGAGGGTGGCGTAGTGCTCTTTCCAGAAATCAAGGTCCTCCCGTGTCGCTGCCAGGCTTCTCTGTGGGGGGACAAGGGCCCCGGGCGGGGGTGGGCTGTTACCGGGGGCTTTCCCCAGGCTTATGGGCACAGCGTGGGGCCGGGGCGCTGTGCCTGCCTGCTGTGCCAGGGCCATGACATCCTGCGTGAGGCTGATGCCATCTGATGGACAGCACGCAGAGGGTTTGCTCTGCTGCTGGGAGGATTGTGAAGCCTGGCAGCGTCTGGGATCAGTTACTTGTTTTGCTGAAAATACCACTCGTAGGTCAGAGCAAAGTGCTGCCTCTTGGGGGGGGAAATCCCTTTTTACATAAAGAGCAACTCCAGAAAAAAGTGTCCCTGGATGTCTCTGTGTGTGCTTGGCTGCTTGTTCTGAGTGCAGGATGGGGAAGAAGGGTTGATGGAGGAGAAGGGAGTATGTTTAGAGCTGCCAAGCAGCAGTGTGTTCCCCCAGCTGAGTGCTGTTCTGATAACCCAATGCACAGCTCACAATGAGCACAGGTTGCTGCTAAGCTGCTTTGGACTTTGCTTAAAAAAGAAAAAGATATTTTCGCATCTTTGCTCCTAATGGTAAGCTAGTCACTGCCCTTCCCTGATGTGTGTGGGCTCTTTGTTGCTGTTGGACTTGATTAAAGCAAAGCTGGGGTGAAACATGCTGCTTACTTGAGAATTCTGCAGCTGCTGCTCTGTTTGGAGCTTGTCCTCCAGCATCTTCTGAAGAGCCTCTTTTGCCTTCTGCTCGTAGGTCTGTTTCTGGTCCTCCATCTCTACCAGGATCTTCTTCACACACTCCTTTGAGTAACTCTTTAAAAGAAGAATTAAAGTGCTTGGAGGATCTTATCTGATGTGCTCCTGATCTTGCCTGTGTAAATGCTACTGCTGTGAAGCATTGCTTCAGCAAGGAGGAAAAGTCCTTTTCAGATCTGTATCTAATCAATTGCTCAGAAACAGAGACCTGACCTGGCTGGGTATTCTGTTTCTGTGCTTCTCAGCAATCAGAGGGTGCAGGGTCTTACCTGGGTGCAGGTCTGCAGCTGATTTTCAAGCACCCTTAGTTTACACTTCAGCTTATCTTCATTCAGCTGACCCTAGGGGGGAAAAAACAGTTGAACCCATGTGTGGAATGGTGAGCTATAGAGTATGCCCCCAGGGTTTTGCTTGTTTCACTTTCTCCCTTGTCATCTATAATATTGTGGCTAAACTTGCTCAGAGTCATTTCAGTGCTCAGATAACTCCTCATGATCTCAGAATAAACAGGATACAGGGGAAGGAAACCTTTTACACACTGAAAAACTCTCCTGGGGCAGTTCCGTGGGGTGCAGGTACTTGCTGTGAGCTGGGAAGTGCAGAGCAAGGGAGTTTTGGGTTAGTCTGGCTGGCATAGCTGCTGGTCCCCATGCACAGCCCCGCTCCCTGGCCTCCAGGAGCCAGGGATGGTTCCTCCCTGCGATGCTCCTTGCCTAAAGCTCTGGCTGGTGCTAAGGTCTTGTCTTGCTGGTTCCCTTAGGAACTAGGTTGGGTCTGTGTTACAACATCTAGCAGCTAGGCAGGGGGATAGAGGGCAACAGCAAAGATTCATTTTCCTGATAACCTCCTCTCAGTGTTACTCAGGCTTCTGAAACCAGACTGCATGCAAATGCAGCTGAAACTCCCAGCAAGGCCTTCACGTAGGCTGTTTTTCCACCACTGATACTGGTATCCTCTCTGTTTGAAGTCAAGCCTCTGAAAAGCAGCTCCTTGATGTTACAGGAATAGCTGCTAGACCCAAGCAAAAACAGATTCTCTGGTGTCTTAGCACTGTTTAAATTTGCACAGAAATAAGTCTGCAGTCCAGGAGACTAAATCTTCCCAGTGCTGTTGTTGAGACGAAGACCTAAAAGGCTCTGTTGTCTTGGAAAGTGGGTGGAACCTTGAAAAGCATCTCTGTACATGAAGTATTATGCCCAGCTTTTCTCTGCAGTTTGTTTTATTCGCTGTCTGCAAAGGTTCCTGGTGGAGGGTGGTGGTGTCACAGCCGTTGGGCACAGATGTAAATGACTGTGCAGAGTATGAGGTGGCAAAGCACCGGGCCCTTCCTACGCTGCAGAGATGTGCTGGCAAGCTCCTTTCATGGAGAGGCAGCCTATACACTGGCAAAGGAACATAAAGGTTTCCCTAAACAGGTAGGGGAGGCTGTTGGGGCTGGTACCAGACCAGCATGGCAGCGAGGGGGGAGCAGTGTACGTGGGAGGGTGTCAGAAGCGATGCTGCTGATCAGTGAGGTTACGGGAGCGAATCTTGGTGGAGGCCTCGTGCTCAGGGTTATCCACACAAAAGGGGATGCTTTAAAAACACCAAACCAAAACCCTGCCACTAAACAAAACACCAACACCCCAGGCCACCATCACTCATCTCAGGGTGGTGGCTTTTCCTCTCGTGACCATGTCCCTGCTGCTCTTACAAACGCTGCCTGGGGGGTCCCTGCACGGCTCCTGGCTCCAAAGGACAATCCTGCTCCCAAGTACCAGGTTTGAATTCTCCATAGCTCTCTTCTCCAGGGTTACCTGAATGGGCAGCTCCAAAACCTCTCTCAAAGCCTTCTGCAGTTCTCTCTTGCTGCTGATTAAGTGCCATCTCAGCATTTAAAGCTGACTTTGGCTGACAGCTGTAGTATTCTGGTTGTACTGTTCACTCGGTGCCTTATCTGATACTCCTTCCTTTAACCATTTTAAATAGCTGCTCCAAAGCAATAATAATAAATTCTGTTTCTGGAAGGCTTCTAGTGTGCCCAAATTTGATGCTTGTGCTAGGGAAACAAAGTCCATGTAGTAGTAGTAATGCACTGGAGAAGACAGAGCTTAAACTTGGCAGTGCTGCGGGGTTCTCCTAAAAGTCAGGCTCCCTTCAGAGGTCAGGGTGGGAAGAGACTGTATTAAAGTAGCAATTCTCTTCTTAAAGATGAGATTCTCTTCTTTAAGAGACTCTAAGAGATTAAGAATTCTCTTCCTAAAGAGAAGAATGTTTATCAATATGTGATAAGTGCTTTGTGTGTGTATATATAAAAACCAATTCTCTTAAATAAGAGAATTCTCTTAATAATACTGAGACTGACTTTGCTTCTTTCATCTGGCAGCATCTCTGAATCAGCTAAGTTAGTTTTACAACAGAAGGGGGGATTTAAGCACAGACCTGTGGTAGGAAGGTCTCTAACCCAGAAGTAAAATCATGGGATGGGGATGGAACCAGATACTTTATCCCTTCAGTTTAATGCCACCTCCATCCTCCTGCAGAGAACTCGCTTGCTCCCTCAAGGCAGGAGCCCAGGTGGACATGAGCAGCGCCTCAAAACCAGCTCTGTGGCAGTCTCAGGGCTTACTGCCATAGTGCTCATGTGGATGCAATAGCATTCCTTTGAGACCTGGAGTACCTGAAAGGATTAAACACCTGGTACCTCAGCTGGGCCTGGGAAGGGTCATCCAGCCATCAGTTCCCACGGCACAGCATGACAGTACAGGACCTCTCCATCCCTCCCAGGGAAGCCCCCAGCCCCAGCCTCCCTCTGCCTGTGTTCCCCTCCACCCAGGCAGCATCCACCTTGTTTGCCCCATCGTCCCTGCTGCCAGCAGCAGGTTAATTTTTCCTCTGCTGCAGCCTGAAAGCCAGTGGCAGAGCAGAGCCTCTCCAGTGCAGCAGAGAGAGCGAGAAGCAAAGTGCACCCACCTGCTCTTAACCTGAGGCTTCATGGCCGCTTCCTGCAGAGTGTGGCAGGGTGTTTTTTCCTGCTCATGTTATACTGAAGCAGCGAGCACAGGCGGAAGTGTCTAACCACAGCACCAGGGGCTCAGAGCATCGCCCAATCGCTCGCGCTCAGGCTCCAAGCCAGCTTTGGGTGGCCATGAGCCAGCAGTGTGCCCTGGGGCTGGGAGAGACAATGGGATCCTGGGGGGCATCAGGAGGAGTGTGGGCAGCAGGTCACAGGAGGGGATCCTCCCCCTCTGCTCTGCCCTGGGCAGGCCCCACCTGGAATGTTGTGTCCAGTGCTGGGCTCCCTGGGATAAAACAGACAGGGATCTCCTGGAGAGAGTCCAGAGGAGGCTACAGAAGTGATTAAGGGCCTGGAGCATCTCCCCTGGGAGGGAAGGCTGAGTGAGCTGGGGCTGTTCAGCCTGGAGACAAGAAGACTCAGGGGGGACCTTATTAATGTTTATCAATATCTTTAGGATGGGATGCAGGGGGAAATGGCCAGCCCCTTTTCAGGGTCTGTGGGGACAGCACAAGGGGCGATGGTCTCAAGTTGGAGCACAGGGAGTTCCACACCAATCTGGGGAAGAACTTTTTCCCAGTGAGGGTGAGGGAGCCCTGGGACAGGCTGCCCAGGGGGTGTGGAGTCTCCTTCTCTGGAGAGATTCCAGCCCCGTCTGGACACCGACCTGTGTGCCCTGTCCTAGGGACCCTGCTTTGGCAGGGGGTTGGACCCTTCCAACCCCTATGATTCTATGAACTTTCAAGCTGCTTTTTTTAATGGCACAGTAAGTGTAAATTAATGTTTGAGTGCATCACCCTGCATAAAATGCATCGTCTTAATTTTACCTCCTCACAGCAAACCAGGGAAGGGCCCTGTTTCAGTGCTGCACAGAATGTTTGGGTTTCGTGGGGCAATAGCTGGGTGCTGGGCTGTGATTCAGCAGTGCACGTAAGGTGCCAGAGCATCATGGTCTTGGCTCCTCTGACCTGTGTTTGGGGCCAGAATAAACCCCCCTGAAAGGAACCCGGGAAGTGGTGTGTGCAGGATGTGCCCGTGGGAGGGGCTGTCAGCCTTTGTGTTCCCAGATAAAGACATCATCTGATCGCTCCCCCACCTGATGAGTGTTTCCCAGGGCCTGGGGCCACCAGATCATCAGCTTGATGCATCTAGAAAACATATTTTTGGGGGGATGTGGGAGGGAAAGCTTAAAAATAACTTTACACTTATTTTGGCCAGGAAGGACACCTCAGAGGAAGGTGCCTGTTGGGTCGATTCCAATTTTTTTTCCCCACTTACAGACTTCTGTTTGCTTTTTATTTAAGAAGAAGGGGGAAAGGGGCAAGTCCAAAACCCAACCAAAGCCTCACAGGAGGAAAGTGTTTTCCACTTCTCGTTCTGAAAGCAAAGTACCTTTTGTAGCAATGTTTTAGGGGACAAAAGGGGGAAAACTTCAGGCAAAGCTTCCCCCGACCACTGAGTGTGTGTCCAGCCCTCCCTGGAAAGAAAGCTGACAGCAAGGGAGGAGGCAGGGCATGCAGGTGCTACAGGAGAGGGGTTCTGCCCCCCATCTTGCTGGCTGGGTGTTGGGCTTCACACCTGTAGCATCCCCACACCTGCAAAGCCCCAGAGCCAGGCAGAGTGAGAGCTGAGCTCTGAGAAGGAAAGACAGACAGGCCTGGGCTCTTCTTGCTTCACACAAGCCAGGTGCAAGGCAAAACCTCCCCCAGCCCCCCCCGGATCGTTGTGTGCAGTTCTGGTACCTGCCAGGATCTTTCTGACGCTTGCAGCAGGGTGGAGAAAAGCTCCTGCAGAATGACCATCTTCTGCTTGAGCAGCAGCTCACGGTGCAGGGCCTCCTGAGGGAAGGGGAGAGCGGGTCAGCAGGACCCCCCTGGTCTGGTGGGGACTCCCCCAGTCTAGCAGGGCCCCCCCTCCCCCCACCATCAGGGCTTCTGCCATGCCAGGGGGTTCAGACAGGTCTTTGAGTTCATCTGGAGCTTTCCTGCCCACGTTGAACTTGGGCACGTGGTGATGCTAACTGGGAATTTAATAATGACTTTAACAGCATTGATCTGCTTGCTGAGGACCTGTTTTCCCAGGGCTACTGAGCAGGTTTTGGTACCTACCTTCAGGTAGTTGGACAGCTGCACCATCTCCTGCAAGGGGAAGGGTGAGTGGTTAAACCCACGGGGTTCTTTGTTTGTAAACATTGTGAGAACTTGCTACAAAATCCAAATATTTTGACCTAACAGGGAAGTTCCCAGCTGGTGTTTGGGTAGAGGAGGAGACCCTGCTGGGCTTTGCTTTTGTTTTTCCAGGGAAGTGAAAACATCTTCTCCTGTAACTTACAATATTGGAGCTGTGGCATCTTTGCCGTGGGGTCTATTGAAGGGGGCAGCTGCAGTGCCCTGGGGTACAGCCCCCTCTCTCTTCCACAGCAGCTGGTTCATCATTTTTGAAGCTCTAGAAACTGAGCATCAGTCGGTGCCCCAGCCAGACACTTCAGAAACTGATTTAATTTGCAGGAGTTCAAGGCTGGTTATTGTCTGTGCTTCACTCACCTTGTTCAAAACTGCTATTCCAGAGCTGAAATAAAAAGAGAAAGGGTGTTACTGAGGTGGGCAGGCTGTGGGGGCCTGCAGCTGTCTGTGCCTCCGGACCCCAGCACACTGGGGGTGTGTACAGGGATAACTGGTGCTGAGGTGAAACGTGTCTGGGCTGGGGCATCGCTGCTGCCCCAGGAGGGAGGGGAGGACAGGACTGGCTTACTCTGTCTGCTGGCTCGAGTGTTTCACTCCTGCGTGTGGATGTGTAAGGGTCTGGGTTCCTGGGAAAGCAAAGCAAAAGGGTGTGAGTGATCCCCTGTGCGAGGGGCTGTGAGGAAGCCCTTCTGTTTGGGTGCCCATCTCTGCCCTGAGAGCACTGCCTCTGGCATGCAGAGCGGCTGTTGAAGCAGTGGCTGGGAACGTGGCTCTGTAGGCAGGAGGGGGCAAGGACAGTCCTGCTCAGATGGACAGAGATGTAGAAGCTGAGCGGTCCTGCAGACCAGCTCCCAGGCCCCTGGATAATTTGGGGCATTATAAGGGCATAGCAGGAATGTTCTTGACGTTGCCCTGTTCTTGCAGGGGAAGCTCAGCCTGGGATAGTACAATTTGGCACAGGTGTGGGGCTGCTGGCAGAGCAGCTCAGGATGGAGGGGAGCGACCAGCTCGCATCCCAAACCACTCCAGGGAGACTTGGAGGTGGGAGGGAAGTGCCATGGCTGCTGCTGTGCTGGGAAACCCCAGCACTCCTCACCTACCTTGGGTGTTCACAGGGGCACCTTGCCTGGGGACAGCTGCTGCTGAAATGCGGAGAGGGGGCTGTGCAAGGGAGAGCGTGGGGCAGCTCCATGGGTGCTGGAACGAGAGGGTGGCACGAGTCAGCATCTCTCCGAGGTGGGCTGTGGGGAGCGGAGGGGAAGGGGCTGTGGGCCGGGTCAGGCTCTGTCCCTGTGGTGACTGGGTGAAGAGCCTCAGGGAGATGCCAAGAAACCACAGCAATTCCATGAGGATCTGCTGCTTTGGCTCTGTGGGAAGTGAGGGAAACCCGCTGGCTTTGGGGGTAACATGACACGGGGTAGGAGATGGAGGGAAGCCAGGTGCTTAGAGCTGAGTTTCCCAGGGTAAAAAGAACCTGTGTAAGTGCAAAGCTGTAACCTGGCACTGCGGATGTGGGGTCACACTTGGAGGAGCAGGAGGGGAGCATGCTGGGGGGAGGGGACAGTGTTTACCTGTCCCAAATTCTGCAGTTCCTGAGGAAATGCACATTTTGTCTGTGTGTACTCTGGCTGTACTTTAATGTTGGTCCCAATGCTGCTGTGGTCAGTGGACAGGCTGTGACTGCTTTAGTGGGTGCTATCTGGAGAGGGCAGAGCGCTGAGCTGTGCTCAGGGGTGGGGGCTGGACGTTACCTGGAGCAGGACGAGTGATCTCGGCTCCAGCCATGAGGAGGGGCCCAGGGGGGTGCGTGCTTTGCGCTCCTTTGGGCTCCCAGCATCAGTGTCCAGGTTCCTCCTCCTCAGGAACTCCCTTTGCCGGGGGCTCTGCGCCGGCTGCTCGGCTCTCCTGCCGGGGAGGCGGCAGGTGGTCGCGTTGTGCCGCTGCCGCCGGTTCTCCCGCGTCTCGTGCCGCCGCTCACACTTCTCCTCGTAGCTCTCGGCCTGTCGGTGCTGCGGCCGGGCCTTCTGGGGCTGGCTGATCATGTCGGGCACAGCTCTGCTGCTCCTGCCTCCCCCGTCCCTGTGAAACTGAGGGAGAAGACAGGATTTGATGGAGAAGGAATCGTTTGTAAGGTTACGTGAAGGTGAGGGATCGGATGCTGGGTCTGGGGTCATCGTGCAGTGGGTACAGGTGGTGTTCCAGAGACATTTGGCATCTGTGGACCTGTGGGGGGTAAGATGCTCTGTGCTGTTCCTGCTCCTCTAGCAGGTGGTGCTGACAGGATGCTTTGAGCAGAATTTCTAACAGCTAACACAGCCTCGTGAGCTTGGCCTCACCACCAAGCAGTGATGCTCCCAGTGCTTCTTCAGGGAGGATCCCCTTCCTGGTAAAATAAAATCCCTCTGTGATTCAAACTGATGCTTTGTGCAGCCTGTTACAGCTCTTCAGCCAACCTAAAGCAGGCAGAGAAAGCACAGGAAGAGCGATTAACTGCTGTCTCTGCAGTGAACTTCTCTTAAGTGTGCATTTCTGCTGTTGCCTTTTTTCATAGCTTCAAACATCACGGTGCTGTGGTGTGACTTACTCCCCAAGCAGCTGCACTGTATTTCTTAGCAGTGGCTGCCTCTTCTGTGGGCACAGAGGTCTGGAGCACTGAAAACTGTGCAGTGTAGTGAGGGTTTGGATCTGTGGGATGTGTGCATCTGCAGCCAAACCCACTCCCAACCCTTTGGGACAATCTAAAAGCATATTTCAGCTGGCTTTTTCTTAATTGTAGAAATAACCCAGTTGCATGTTGAATCCGGGCCTCGGATGACCTGCTCAGTCCCCACCCATCCAGCTTTTCCCATCAGGAATCACTTGGTCCCTCTCCGGCCTGTGCTGCCTCTGGGCTGCCCAGCCTGGCACTGTGCACCCTAGCAACAGCTCTAGATATCCTCTGTGGACCAAAAATGCACTTTAAAGCAAGGTAAAGCTTAAAGAAATACATGGTCTGCTACTCACCCTGCACTGAGCAAACTGCTGAGGCCTCCTTTGACAAGCTAATACTCCATTTCCTCCTTCTGCTACCCTGAATCACCCTCTCTAATTAGCAGACACCTCCTTTATCTTTGCCTTCCAAGCTGTTGGGCTTCTTGCTTCAAGGGAAACCAAATTAAAAAAAAAAAAAAGTGTTGCTTGCTGGTTCATGTTCCAGCCTCCCAGTGTCAATGGTGCAGCTGAGAACGGGCAGGAAGAAATGAGGAAAGAAGGTGCACACCCCTGCATTCAGCATGGCGCCTCCACTCCCCTCCATCCCTCACCGGCCCCAGTACTGCGGGCACTTACCTGGCCCGGGGTGGGGGGTCCCGTCCTACCCCTGAACCGCCACGGGGGAGCAGGGGGCTCTCAGGCATGCACACACTCCATCTGCCATCTTCGTGCCAGCGGCCCCATGCTGCTGCTCTCGCTCTGGGAACAGGAAATGTTGCAGCCACAGCCGAGCCCCGGTTCCTGTCCCTGCTCGCAGCCTGGCTACAGGCGCACGGCTCGCAGCGGGCTTGGGGTTACCTTGGGACCCCAAAGTCTCCAGCTTCTCTAAGCAGAGCTAGCAAATATCTTTAGGGTCATCTCCCCTTATCAGTCTCTGACTCATGGAAGTTGGAAGTTCGCAGAGCTGCCTGTGGCACTTGGGGACTGAGTGTCCCCAAGTTGCTCTGCGGCAGAGAGATCCAGACCTGGGGAAGTACAGTAATGCTACTTATTTTAAGGCTTCTTGCAGATTGGAAAGGGGAAAAAGTGTATCAGCAGCTGAGGGCAGGTCAGGAATGGCAGAAAGGCGTTAAGGTCTTTAGAGAAGTGAAAGCTGTGTTGATGCAAATCGTGCTGGGAGGTCGGTTTAACCAGCCGGGTGCTGATAAGGGCTCTGCGCCTGTGCAGGTAGGGAAGGAACATCAGCCACAGCGCACACACCTTGTGAAGCAATGTAGGGTTTATTCATATGGAGACCTGCCTGAAAGGAATACACAACAACACTTCCAGGTTCAGAGAGCCTCTCATGGCTTTGGGTGGCTTGTGCTGCTGGGCCAGAACAGTTTCTGGAGCAGGATGCTGGCAGCAATCCTGCTGCCAGGAGCTTCCCTGAAGAGCCTCTTGGTTGGAAAAAGCCAGTCACAAGAGTTCATTGCTGGAAAGGATGTTTTCATGCTGCATCTTGTCTTGGGCACATCACCGTGGGGCTGTGCCAGTGGCTTGGAAAAGGGTACCCAGCTTAACCCCCGAATCCCTGGGGACTGGCCCAAGGTGTCCCAGCACACTCGCCTCCACGGGAGCTACGTCCTTTGGATGTTTTCCACCTTGTAGCTGTTCCTGAGGAAGGAGTCGAGGAGGTCAGGGGCGATGCCCTGGAGGAGGAGCAGGCTGCCCACCATGCGGTACGGGTAGTGCAGCTCGCGCTGCCGCAGCGCCCCGCTCTTGATGATCTCCAGTGCACACTCCTCCTTGGGTGCCGGCGTGCCCCGGATGGCGTGGGAGACCGCTCGCACCGCGTTGTCTGGAGGGAAGGGGCAGTGTCAGATAAGGGGGCTGCTGTAGGTACCACTGGCTCGCTCGGGGGGTCTGTGGCTTTCTCTAATGACCCAACAAACTCTGGGGGTTGGACCTACTTAGCAAGGCTTAGAGTAGTTAAAATAAATAGAAGTGTAGTGGTGTCCTTCCCTTCCCACCTCTCAAGCGGCCGTAGGACTGAACTCCCACCTCCCCTGGGTTTACTGCAAGGATCAGAGAGTCAAACCTCTCAGGCCATGCTTTGCAAAGCTCCCACAGTCATGCATCCACTGCAGGCTGTGGGGGCGAAGCAGCGTGCTGAGCAGCCTGGGAACAGGGGGTGGGCTCGGCTCTGCTGGGCTCTGTCTGGAAACGTACTGAGTCACAGGGCCCCCATGATGCTGAGCTTACCTGTGTTGATGTAGCCCAAGATGCAGACTGTGATGGAGACATTGACCTTGTCTATGAGGAATTCCTGCCGCAAGGAGCTGAAAAATCCATCTAAGGCAAACTTTGTGGCAGAATAGGGGGCAGCAAATGGGCTGGCAACTTTACCTGGAGCAGAGACACAAGGTCAGGATTCAGGTACTGGGCAGACACCAGGCTGCACGGCTCTCCTCTCCCTTCCCCTTGCCCTTTAAGGAGCTACAGTACTGTGATTTAGGTGATGGAGTAAGCTGTTCTGAGTGCTTGAGAAACAGATAAATGCAGGGATGGCTTAAAGGTAACACATGGCACACAGTGGCATGAATCCCTTTGGCTATGGGTGGTACTGCTCTCATACTCCTGCACATACACCCATGTACAGCAAATGATGTGTAGTATGTGGCTGTGCACACAGTAACCTGTGGTGTGCAGCATGTGAAGGTGACTGGGTGCTCAGACTAGCAGGACAGGGCATGGGTTATAAATCCCTTGGAGGAATTGAATTGTGCACCCAGGATATGAGCTGTACACTGATCCCGACTTTCAGCAGGATGGCTCTCTGCCTGATGGGCCTTATCCTGTCTTTTGGAGAGGGTGCAGCGGGGAACCCTTGCAGGTGGAGGAAGGGCCATGGGCAGGGAGAGCCTGGCCCCTTGTGTGCTCACCTGCCAGGGATGACACGACAACGATGCTGCCCTCGCTCTCCTTCAGCATGGGCAGGGCAGACGTGGCCATGGCCACGTAGCTGAGGAAGTTGGTCTCGAGGAGCTTTCGAACGTGCCCAACGTCCCCGTTGAAGAACTTGAAGTAGCTGTGGCCAATGTGATTTAGAATGAGCATGTCAAGGCCTCCTGCAAGCAGAGAGCTTTGCTATTAGCAACCTGTGTCTCAAAACAAATTAGCTGCTTGGTGGCTGGGATGGCCCCAACATGCTGTGTGGGGTGTGTTGGGGAGTGAGGAGGGGAGCTTCCCCTCCTACCTACCCCAGGTGTTCTCAGCCTCCTTCACCACCACCTCGGGGAACGTGGTGTCCTCCATGGAGCCACTCACGTAGTGGGCAGATGCAGCGCCCAGCTCGAGGCATCTCTTCACAACCTGTGGTGACAGCGAGAGCCGTGTTGGCAGTGGCCATTCTCCATGGACCCTCCCACCCCATGTCCCACGGAGGCCATTGTAGTGCATCTCTGTGTCCTCTCCTTCATGGGAGGAGACCCATTGCCCAGGAGAGTTTCTGGCTGCAGAGTGAACAGTGGCACATCTGAGACAGTACTTGATGTCTGTCAGCAGGGCAGGATTGTGTAACTCGGGGTCTCTGTATGTGGGGGATGTGTATGTGTCAGAAGGGGCTCATGCTGGGTAGGTGGTAGGATGCCCAGCATCCCCTGTGCCTTGCTGAGGTTGGTATCTGTGTTCTGGGTCCCAAACGTGTCTTGTACACCCTGCTTGCCATTTACTTGCTGCAGCTTGGCCTCCGTCCGTGCTGTGAGCAGTAGGTGGGCCTCCATGCGTGCCAGGTGATATGCCATCTGCTCCCCGATGCCGCTGCTGGCCCCGGTCACGATCACCCGCTTCCCCCGGAGCATCTCTGGAGAGGAGGGCACAGAGCTCAGAGCTGGTACAGCCTGTACCATTCCCCTGCCCCTGGGCAGCACGGCTCCTCTCTGCCCACACTGCCTCTCGCCTTGGGGTGTGGGGGGCTGCAGGCAGCAGCAGTGCCCCGCTGCAGCATGTGCTACTCATGCAGACCCCCTCAGGGGTCCACTGGCTAATCCCAGGTGGTGGGGAGTGTGTGTGAGGCTCGAGCTCTGCATCCAGCCTGGCCTGGGAGTGGCTTTTTGGAAACAGGAATTACTGACTAATAAACAGATTAACTGCTTCAAGGGGAGAACTGCACAGTTCCTAAATAAATGGCTTCCTGAGATCAGACACTTGCCATGCATCCCAGCAGAGCCCGTGAGCTTTCCAGTGCGTGCAGGGTGCTCTGACCCTTGTTCTGGGGGGTGCACTCCCCTCTGCACCCCCTCCATACCCTCAGCCCCCTGTGGCTGTGGCTATTGGGGCTGCACTTTGGGCAAGTCCTTCCAAGAGCCTGTGTTCTGCACAGGCACACGCTGTCGCTCGGGCAGCAGCCATGCTGACTGTGGCTTTAAGCAGTGACTTACCTTCACTGAAGTTCTCGGTTGCCGAATAAAAATAAAAGGCCATTGCCAGTCCCAGCAAGGGGATGAAAACCTTGAGGAGCAGCCCCATCCCCCTGCGGAAGCGTGGGCAGGAGCGAGAGAACCTCCACGGCTCTGGGCGTGGGGAGGTGGCCGTGTGTCTCTGGTTGCAAGCAGGGCTGGGGGCGATGGCAGTTTCGAGCTGGTTCTTATCTTGCACGACTCCACCGGTATCTGTTAGACCTTTTCTTTGTGCTTCCGTGATTTAGCAAACATTAACCGGATGGGGAGCGTTGCTGTGGACTTTAGGCTGTCCCTTTGCACCCTTGTCCTGCGCTTGAGGCGTGTTTTTTTTGGGGGGCGTTGTGGGGACGCACTGAAGGAGCAGTGGGCATGTTGTTTGGGGTGCAGACCTCCTGGGGTGGGAACCCCCCTCTCTCTGTGCCTCCCTTCCTCACCAGCTGCCTCAAGGATTTTCTGAGCCCCTGCGTATGGGCTCATGGGAATATCTAGAGAGAGCAGGGCTGGCAGGCTGGGGGCTTAGACCCTTATCAGTGCTTTGGGGTTCTCCTACGTGGTACCGCCGCTGGTGCGATGCTGATGGTTTGTTGGGTGGTTCCTACACCCACAAAACTGTTCTCTCTCTGTGGAGGAATGTGCTCGCTGCAGGCGGCAGTAAAAGAGCCGAGGGGGTGAATAATGAAGATCTTCAGCTCTGACAAGTGCTGTGTGTCACGCTGCTCGGTGCCTGCCTGGGCATATGGCGAAGGGGCCTGCGAGCGATCTGCTGAAAGAGAAAGCTTAAAGGGCAGAACCCACTCTGTGTGTGCCGCTTTGTGTGGGCGCTCTCCAGATGAGCAGCGCAGCAACGCCAGTTCCTGAGTTCTTGGAGAAAGCAAGGAGCAAACGGATCCTGGGGAGTGCTTTGGTGGGAGGGGTATGGGAGGCTTTCGTTATGGTTTGTCTCGGGATGTTGGTGCTTGAATGGCCAGAACCATGTTGGATGTAAACACATCAGCTTGGGTGCTGCTGCAGGGCTCGGGGATGCGTTGCAGAGCTCGCTGTGGGCCTGTGCTTTGGGCTTGTGTTCAGTGTGTGATGCTCCTGGGCCCCGAGCTCCCTGACTAGGGTGGTGATGCAGCTGCTCTGCGCATCTAGGAGGTGTTTGCCAGGTATACTCTGTGTTTAAGAAACTGTCTGCCATGCTTAGAAAGCCTTGCTTGGGGTAAAAACTGGTCTGTAGTTGAACTAACAAGTAATGGGCTAAGGAGATGGCTCTTCCTAAGGATAAATAACGAAGGATTGTTGCTCCAGACTCCCTGTGGAAGGCAAGTCCGTGGTGTCGTGGTGCTTGCAGCAGCGTGTAGTGATGGGGGGAGGGGGATGAAGGACCCACAGCGCAGGCAGAGCGGGTGGGTTAGTAGTTTTATTGAATTACTGGCTTGTTACTGCTGTCCCCAGGCTGGGGCAGGGGAGGGGTCTGCCCAGGAGCGATGCTGCAGGCATCTGCATCCCTCCCGCCTCGGACCGCGCTGTGTGGCCGGAGCCGGTACCCTCGACCTCATCCTGACGTCATTACCTCGTCCGAACGCGAGCGGGGCTCTGCCGGGCCGCCCGTGTCCCGTCCCCCCATCCCCGTGCGAGGAGCGGCGGCGGGACCCGGCTGCAGGTCCCGTCCCCGCCGCCAGAGGAGGGTGTTGGACCGGCGAACCCCCCCCGCGACGCCGGGCCCGCTCAAGGCCGGGGGGCGGCGCGGGGCCCCGGCCCCTCTCCGCGCAGGGCGTCCAGCCGGTACCGGCTGCGCACCAGGTAGTCCAGCAGCTCGGCGGCCCAGTCCCGCAGCAGCAGCGGGATCCTGGTGGAGCCGTACCGGTAGTAGAGCTCCCGCCGCCGCAGCGCTCCGCCCTTGAGGATCTCCAGCGCGCACTCCTCCCGCGGCGCCGGCGGCACCAGCAGCACGTCGGCGGCGGCCCGCACCGCGCTCTCTGCCCGGGAGCAGACGGGGCTCAGCCCGGGGGCCGAGGGGGCCCTCGCCCGGGGAGCGGGGCCCGCGGGCAGAGTGCTGGGTGGGATGCGGCAGTGCGGGGCAGGAGTAGAGGGAGGGAGGGAGGTGGGTGAGCCGGAGCCCCCCGAGGTGCCTTAACTGTGCTCATGCATCCCAGCACATGCAGAGCCCCCCGAGATGCCCTAACCATGCTTGTGCACCTCTGTATCTCGTCCCATCAGTAGGTGGGAGTGTGTTGGGAGGTGGGTGGCCAGCACATCTACATGTGCTATGTGAATGTTGGGCCCTGCCACCCTGCTTGTGGTATCTGGTTTGCTGTAATGGGGGAATTAAAGCTGTTTCTTGGTAGAAGAGAGGCAGGATGCCCCAGGGTGTGTTTTGCATGCGTCTGTGTTACAGGCTGGAGGAAAAGCGGCAGCAGAGGGGAGAGGGGAGTGGAGATGCAGGGTAGGAAGCAGAGAAGGTGATGCTTGGGGTCCTGATCAGCCAGATGGAACAGCACAGATCTTACCAGTATCAATGAAGCCAAGGATGCAGAGTGTGATGGAAACATTAATGTTCTGAATGCTGAATTCCTGCCTCAGGGAGCTGAAAAATCCGTCTAAGGCAAACTTAGTTGCAGAGTAGGGGACCGTAAAGGGAAACCCGACTTTACCTGCACACAGAGGGAAGTTCTGTTAGAGCACAGAAAGCCTCTGCCCAAACCTCTGGTTTGCCCATTGTTGGGTCAAGTTATTTTTACCCAAAGGGAGCTGTTAGTGAAATGCCATCCTGGCACCTCAACAGCAGCATTACAGGTATTCCTGCCAGCTTCCAGCTCTTCTTAGGTCTTAAGGCCAAGGCTGTGTCTCGGGGTATGCAGAACCGGCAGTAGCTAGGAAACCCTCAGAGGGGGGAGATGGAGCAGAGTTTGAACTCCTGCCTCTGGGTACTGAGCTAAGCTGATTGCCAGAAGACAGTAACTCACATACTTGCTGTGAGCAGGGACATCTGTTTGTGATTTAGTTTCCTGACTTAACAGAAACTTAGTAGAACAGAGTCATGGATTTGCGAATAGTCAGTCAGTAATTCCACAAATGTTAGCAGGAACTTGACCTGCCAAAACAAGGCGAGCCATCAGAGACCCAGCGTGGTGGGAAACTGCTGCGTTTCCACTGTCTCCATAAAGCTGGAGGTGTATGAACACTCAGCCTCCCAGCAGCGTGTGGGGTTGAGTTACAGGGCTGGCCATAAAGCAAGCTGGGGTGATTGGATTGCGTCAGAGAATAAATTCCATTGAGAAAATATAAAAAAAAAAATCTGGATTTAGGTGCCTCCTTTGTTTTTGAGGGGGGGGGTGTGTGTACATGAGGCTGTCACGGCTCCTTTATGATGCCTGGTGACTCTGCAGGCTGCTGGCTTCTGAAAAATCTCCCCATGGAGACTGAGTCTCATGTCACCTGCCTCACTGCCCACTCACCTGCCATGGATGAAACCACTACGATGCTGCCCTCGCTCTCCTTCAGCATGGGCAGGGCAGACGTGGCCATGGCCACGTAGCTGAGGAAATTGATCTCGAGGAGCTTTCGTACGTGCCCAACGTCCCCATTGAAATAACTGAAGTAGGACGTGCCAACGTGGTTAAGAATGAGCATGTCCAGGCCTCCTGTAAGCAGAGGAGCAGGTGTCAGGGCAGGGTGGGAGAGGGCTGCAGCCAGCAGGCTCAGCCTTTCCTGGGGAGCAGAAAGCATGCCATCAAATGAAATCAGGTTTTTGGGTCAGAGCTGTGACCTGTCATCTCTGGGGCAGGGATGGGATCCAGAGGGTGGCTGCCAGTAAAGAACTTTGTCGTGATTTATTTTTGTTCCCCTGGTTCAAAATACAAATGCCCACTCCCCAGGGAGATCCCTGCCCCCACCCCGAGCTGCCCACAGCCCAGGATGGGTGTGGGGAGCTGCAGTGCTGCGTTTCCGCAGCTGTGACCCATAACCGCAATAGCACGGTGGCTGCCAGCCTGACGGGTGTTTCAGACCACAGTAGCTGGGGGGTGATGAAATCCAGGATTATTACACTGGAACAGGATGTCATGAGGGCACGGGGCTGAAATCCAGAGCGCAGTTCAGTTCGAGCTGAAGCAATGAAGCCGGGCAGCAGAGCAGGACTGCAGAAGGCATAGTTAGGGGAACACCTCCCCCATCCCACCCCGTCTCCATCTCTCCTTCTCTTTCCTTAGTAGCCATGTGGCATACAAGCAGTGTGGCCAAGGAGAGATGCAGTGTTGCGCTGTCGCTTGCGGGAAGCAGGTTGGAAACGTACCCAGCAAGGTCTGTGCCTCCTTCACCACGTGCTCAGCGAAGGCCATGTCCTCCATGGTGCCGCTGACGTACCGCGCGGAGGCTGCGCCCAGCTCCAGGCACCGCTCCACCACCTGCCACACCAACACCATGCCTCAGAAACCCTCTTCCCTGCTTGGGAAGCCTGGTGTGGCAGGGAAAGAGGGTGTCTGCTCCCCGTGATGCATCCCCACCTTAAAACAGCGGTTTTGGAGCTTCGGGTGTGTGTTTGGAGCCTTTAAAGCTTCAAAGGGAGCCTGGAAAATTGCTCCTTTGGTGAGTGCATTTCCCAAGGCAGTCTGGCGCTTTATTGGCGCTGGGGTTGCCTGTGTGCAGGGTGAGCAGGAGCCTGTATATCACCGCAGTGGAATGAGGGTGTGTGTGTGCTGAGGGAGTCCGTGTGCTCAGGGATGCACACACAGAACTAAGCACCTTCAAATACCGCAGTGTGTGTCTGTGGGAGAGGGGCTTCTGTGCACGCAGGAGCCCCAGACAGCACAAGTACGTGTGTCTGAGAGAGAGAAAACTCTGCCCAGCCGGTGTCTGTGCCACAGCAGTTACACCTGCGTGTGTTTGTGTGTGTTCCTGCGATGTGAGATTGACCTCCCTGTGTTGGTGTGTGCACCACCGTGACCGTGCGAGTCCCCAGCTTGCCATTTACTTTCTGTAGCTTGGACTCTGTCCGTGCTGTAATCAGAATGTGGGATCCCATCCGTGCCAGGTGATAGGCCATCTGCTCTCCAATCCCAGTGCTTGCGCCGGTGACAATCACCCGCTTCCCTTTCAGCATCTCTGGGGACCGAGGCACAGGGAGTTAATTTATCCAAACCCTATTTTAAAAACAAATAAAATAAATAACATTCCCCTAATGCCCTTCAGAGTAAGTAGTTAACTGGAAGCTGAGCGCGCCTGCGAGGGCAGGATGTCCGGCACCAGGATGTCTCTTCCAGCTGCTGGGAAAAGCTGTGCTGAGGAGCAGCTGCAGCTCCTCACCGAGCGCAGGGACACAGCCTCAGTGCTCCACTCTTTCAGCAGTTTTTTCCACGAGCCAGGACAGAGCTCAGAAACACCCCGAGTATTTTGTAACAGATCATCTGCTCAGTGCCTGCCTCAGAGCTGGAAGCCCCAACACTGAAAAGCCATGCTTACAAAGTCTCTTTTCTCTCTGCATGCTGGAAAATGGAGGCTGGGAGCCCCTGCCTCGCCTCGGGACGCCTTTCCGCACGCTGTTTGCTTGGTTTGATTTCAGGGCTTTGTTAAAGCAAGTTCCCAGCGCCAGCCACTGCACAAAGGCTGGGACAGGGTTTGGGCCAAGCTCTGTGCAGCCTCTAAGCAAAACACTCAAATGTGGCTTTTAGTTCTTCTCCTTAAAGGCAGATTTGCTTTTAGCACTTACCCGGCTTGAAGTTCTCCCTCGCAGAATAAAACCAGAAGGCCAAAACCAATCCCAGAAAGGGAATGAGTATCTTCTGCAACCGACCCATCCCCCTGTGGAGTCAGGAAACACACCATGAAAGAGAAGGGGGGGGAAAAAAAAACCCAACCAACCCCAAACAGACCCAACCAAACCCAAAGCAGCCCGCTCTGCAGAGCAGCGCCAATCCTTTAAAACCTGTTAGTGAAGGAACTACAACTTCCCAAGGACTGGAAAATCCCAGGTGGATGGAGGAGCAAAGAGGAGCCTTCAGTGTGCTCCTGCTGGAGCCGGGGCTGCTCGGCCTCACTGAGGGTGCTGGTTGGGATCTGCCCGGCTCTTTTCATATTTCCTGTCCTACGTTAAAATGCAGAATTTTGCACAACACCCTGGAAGAGGTGTGTCTTTGCTGAGCAGCATCAAGTTTCACTCCCAGCACATCAGAGGCAGCCTAGTGCAGGTGGTTAAACAGTGATTTATTTTTTACTATTATTATTATTCCTGCTGGCACTGCGTGTGGGGATCCCGTCGCTCGCTCTCGGGGACTGGGGGCTGCTGCGCTGTGTGGGGGGGTGTTCAGCAGGACACATGGTGGGGGTCCCATCCTCCCTAGGGCATCGCTGCTCTGTGCCCTGAGGCAGCTGGGATACTGGGATTGGGGGCCCAGATGTGTCCATCCCTATACTCCTCTCTCCCTCCTCCCCCCCCCAAAAGAGCTTCAAAAGCACTTTGCTGAGGCAGGGTTGTTTATTTGAGCAGATGAGGGAGCAGGGGCTGAGCTGAACCCCTCACTCCAGTGCCGAGGGGCTGCTCGGCACAGGGAGGTTTGCAGCGTAATGCTGGATATTGTTTCCTGCAGAGAAATAAGGCTCCTCGCTGCTGTAGTTCTGCTTTGGGCTTGGCAGGAGCTTTGTTCTTACTTTTTTTAAGTGAATAATCTGAGGGAAAACCACACAGCATCCGCCAGGTCTGAGCCCAGGCGCCAGCACTATCAGTGCCGTTGATCTTGCGCAATAGGTTCGAGCTGGGCTCCGGCTCCGGGCTGGTGCTGGGATCTTCATTGTGGGCTGCTGGTTCTGGTGTTGGCCCATGGGATGGGGCTGTGCTGCGGAGGCTGCTGGTGCCTCCAGACCTGGCCTGCTGGACCCTCTTCTGCCCTCCTAGCTGAGGAGAGACGTGTTTGCTGGGACAAAAGCCTCACTGTCTGTGCAGGATTGGTTTTACCCAGCACATCGCCGTGCTGGTCCTGCTCAGACCCTTCCACCATAACCAGCCAGAAAGAATGATTTAAAGAAAAAGTCTCCTATTGTAGCTTTAAAATGAAGATGGTTGGATTTAGTGACGCTCACAGTTAGGCAGTGCAGCTCCCTGGCCTTGCTTCTGCTTTGCAGAGTGTTTGTCTCCTTTTTCTGCCTTTCTGCTTCATTCTCAGCTCTCCCCCTGATAAGAAGCGCCCAGCCCACACTGGGTCAGATAACACCTGTACCGGGGCTCTGCCTTTTCCTGCCTCCGCCTTGCTTTGAACTTGGGCCGTGCTCATAGGGCAAGCATTTAATTCCTGGGCTTGGAAGAAAAAAAAAAACCCTGGAACTAATTAACCTTCCCTCAGTAGTGATGCTGCCAGAGGGCAGGGAGGCTCTGCTCAGATGCCGCTGTTTAGCGCTAGCGTGGGGATGCCGCCGTGGAGCGATGGCTGTCAACCTTTGCATGGGTGTGCAGGGAAGGTCGCGTGCTCTTTGCTCCATGTTGGCATGGGGAGACGTGGGGATGGAGGCAGCACGGTGGGTACAGAGCCAAACACCCCACTTGCCTTGCTGGTATGTCCTTTAATGGGAATTCGGGGCTGGTTTGGGGGGGTTCTGTGAAGCCAGGTAGCCAGTAATAAAGGACTGAAATACTTTTCCGTTTTATCAACACTATTAATACTATTCCTTTTTCTAAAGGAAAAATCTGGGTTTGTGCCATTTTAAGCTGTCCTGTGTGGAAGCGAAGCGTTGGTGGATGCTGGTGTGGTCCCCGGGGGTCTGGGGGCTGCGGCAGCTGCTGGATCCGGCTGCTCTTTGCTGCCCACCTGGGTTCGGTCTTGGTGGTCGGTCACCTTTCAGGGTGCTGCTGCTGCTCCTCACTCCCACTCGCAGCTTTTTCTGGGCTTGTTTTGCCGTATGCAACTTAAGAACTTGTTTTTAACCTTTTCCCAGGGGCGGTGAGAGAAGGAAGGGAGGGGGGGCAGGAAGATGTGACTGCAGGGGAGAGTTTGCTGATCTCAGGCCACGAGGACGGTCCTGGCCCCGTCGCTGCCAAATCTCGGTGCCTTGGCAGAGGGGAGCTGGCTGGCATGCCCAGCTCTGGGTGCAGTGGAGCACTGGGAATAGCCTCTTGCTTCTGAAAGGCTTCACCTGATTTTTTTTCTGGATGCATTTCCCGCCCCC
>VZTU01030382.1:392463-444647 GCA_013400835.1 Zapornia atra
CTTTCCTTTCTCAGGTAGACATTGAGGCAGTATTTCTCACACCTAGCTCTCCCACCACTCTTTACCAGATCTCAGCCCTTTCCTTATGGAATGGGACTGGTACAACATGCTGCCCTTGTTTTATACTCTCATCAGGCTGATGTGCACATCAGTGTGATGCTGTTGAGCTGTGACAGGTGTGTGTGTGTCAGCACAGCCTCACACTGCCTTGCTGAGGCTCCTGGACACAGTCCACATCCCCCAAACAGCATCGTGCTCATGGCTGCACCGCTCCCAAAAAACACACCCTCAGGTCCCAGGGGAGACTCGAGATGATTGTGGGACTGGTTTGGTTCGATGTGGTTGTTCCTACTCGCTGCTGGTTTGGAGGAAATGCCATGAGGTTTAAGCACTAAAATGACTTTTATTCCTGTGTGACCAAATGGGGAATCGCTGCCTGGGTATTTGACTGTGGGTCCTGCAGCTGCTTTGAAGCTTGGCCCCTATCCATGTTCTCGATGCCCTTGGTGTTGGGTGGCAGAGGCTGCTGTGCTTATCTGGGGCCCTAATTTTAGCCTGGCAGCTCTTGAACCATCCAGAGCCCAAACTGCAAATAGGGAGTGAGGACTCTGTAAGGATGTTTGGCTCATGCCCTTGAAGAGGAAGGGCTGCTGGGGTTCAGGTGGCATTCAGCTCCCTGTGATGAAAGCCTGGACAGCTGCTCCGAGCTGAAATGAGACCTCTGAAGAGGTGTTGCAGGATGGGCAGAGACAGATACTGGCCGGGTCTCGTTCCAGCTGCAGTTTTCATGAGGATTTAATGCACCAGGGAAATGTCACGTTTACAGGGTAAAGAAAGCTGGGTTTGGACAAGTCTTGGAGAGTAAACAGAAGTCAACGCTGTTGACTCAGCAGTCGAACTCATGCTCTGGATGTGGCTCTCCTCAAGAGCTTGTTCCTCAGGACTCAGTCTTAAATGCTCCATGTGTTCTACAGCATAGCTTGCCTGCAGTGCCCTGATGAGTACTGACTGTACATTTTACTCCATCTCCTTGCTCTCCGCTCTAACCCAGCGCTTAGAATCATCCCTGCAGTTCACACACGGGCTTTGGGAGTGGCCCCACCGTGCTCCATTGCTGGGGGGTGTGTGGGTGGCTGGTCCCGAGGGGCTGTGTTTGTGGCAGTGGGGTTGGCTGGGGTTTTCCCCAGTTCGTCTGGCGTGGGGGCACAGATGGGGGGGGGCTGGGGGAGAGGCCGGTTCGGAGAGTCGTGCCGCAGCTTCACAGCTGGGACGTTTGCTGGAGCCTTTTCATCTACTGTATCTGGCAGGTCTGTCATTCGTCGTTGTTAGAGCCATGCTAAATGGATTACTTAGCCACTTTATTGTAAAGAGCAGGTTAAATAAGACTGTCTATGGTCACTGTGGTAAAATCAGCCATTAATACACGTCTGATTCCCCACGCTGCGGGGAGCCAGGCCTGTCCGTGTCGGTGCAATCCGCTGTGGCAGCAGTAACGTGTAGGCTTGACCTCTGAGCCTCACCTTTCGGGGTAATATGCAGGAGGTAACGACCCCTGAGCCCACACTGCGTCAGGAGGCAGCGGATTGTCTTCTGCAGGGCATGGTGTTACCGAGTTGGCTGCGGCCCCGCCGGCGCAGTGCGTGGTTCAGCTGTCTAATCCCGTTAGCGGTCTTAGGAGGAGCTATTTTGACTGTTCCACAAACCTCTTTGCTTTAAGCTCCTAAACCCCGTGACTGGATGGATAACTGTGGACAGAGGTGTGGGCAGCAAGGGTACCAGCACGATGGGAGGAGGCCATGTACACGGTGTGAAGATGGAGATGGGTGTCTGAACCCAGACATGGTGGCAGTCTGGCTGGGCTGGAGCTCCCTGGTGACCCCTGGTCTCACAAGCTGGGCTCCAGCTTTACCTCCTCATTTTGTAAATTCTCCCTTTTTCATATGGCAGGATGAGAGACCTACAGCTTGTAGAGAAGGGCTGGTTGTGGGAACTGATGTGTGGGTGACACAGTTTGCAGTGGCCTTGGGCAAAGATGTGGTGTGGTTCCCGCCTCAGTGCAGTCTGCTCATCAGCTGGTTGGCTCTGCTGCAGCATCGATTCTCCTGACTGGCAGTGACATGCGGTGGGTCAGACCTGGCTGCGTTTTCACCCCTGATTGCCACAGACATTTGGGTCCCTGGTTTTCACCCGTGCCAAGTGTCCTGCAGGGATTCCAGGTGGGCATTCCCTCCATGGAGCCAAGCTGCCAACATCAAACCTTTTTAAAGACCGAATCAAGGGGAAGGGGGGTGGCAGGGCAGTATTCAGCCGATAGCTTTCTCCAGGCCTGACTTTCCTTTGGTATCGATGGGGTGTTGGCTTGTGCAGCCTTGCCAGAGACCAAAGCCTTGGCTACAGACTAAGCCATGTATTTCATTCTGTCGTTGGACTCTGCTCTTTGCGCTTGCTCCGAAGCTCGAGCAGGGCTGTGCAGGCTCCCTGGGTTCCCTCCTCCACAGTCTCCTGCTGGTTGATTTCTTATTGTTTTTTTCTTGATAGAAGCAATTGCCAACAAAAGGAGCTGCAGGGCTCTGTGTTAGGGAATGTCAGGGTGAACATCAGCTGTGCTTTTAGGTCTCCAGATCCCGACAGTGACTTGTGCAGCTCTGGAAGGAGCGGGGATGCTGGGCAGTGCTTTCTCACTTCCCATAACCTCCTGCTGTCCATGCTGATTGTTTCACTTTTCAGAGATGGTGGTGTGTCACTGGTGTGTCTCTGGTCTGTGAGTGAGGTACCTGGCCTGCTCCTGCCCTGCTCCCTGTGTCTTTGCTGGTGACGGATCAGGGAGGATTTTCTGCTTGTCGTGATGGGCAGGGACTCGGTCTCTCCCCCCTCTGCAGCACGGTTGGGATCTTTCAGCTCGGGCTGTCTGGAGGGTTTATTTGACCAAGATGGCATAATCCTGAATGCAAGAGATTCTTATTAAGCCCAGGAAAGACTTTTTTTAAATAGGTGAAACTCATCTAATGAATCTGGCAGTGCCCTGGGTACAGCCCTGAGGGTGGAACCCTGGTTCCAGGCTGACTATGCAGTCATGTCTGTCCATGCCTCAGTTTCCCCGCCTATGACACCCCTATAATACTGGAAGTGAATATTATTTTGCACTATTAGGTGTCTGTGGCTTGCTTGTGAAGGGTCCTAGTAAAGGCAGACTAATTTTTTTAAGCTTTTTTATCTGTGCAGCAGCCTGGCTGAGGGCTGGGGGAGGGACAGCTGGGGCTTTTGTTTGTTTATTGGGCACACATGGCCATGGCAGAGAGGAATCTGTGCCGTTAAACCCAGATAACCCCAGGAAGGTACAGCCCACCTCCAACTGGGGGCATGTGTCTGTCACCCGGCTGAGAAATGCCACCGCCTCCCAGTTGGCCCATTGTGGCCAGGAGGAGCTGCCCCCCTCCCCTCCCCAGAGCAGCCTCTCCAGGGAGCCTTTACTGCACGGAGGGTGCAGCCACCACTCTCCCCAGCTCCCTGGGTCCCCCCCAGTACCCCTCAAGGAGCCGGAGGCGCGAGTGAAAGGGCTTCGCAAGGCGGTAGGAGGCGGCTGTGGACACAGAGGGGGCTAGAGAGCATCGGTACCATAGAAAATATTTATTGATCTTGCAAAACGTTGTAAAACGCATCCGTAATAAAAATAAGAAACCTTGCTGTGCATCTTGCACGCTTTTATACCAACAAAAGGTATTTTTTCCCCCACTGCTGCACAGCAGCAAATATAACCCTTCGCTTCTTTCAAGTCTTGCACTTGCGGTCTCCTCCTTCAGCCAACTCTCCTCTCTTCTTGCTGGGACCACCAAGCAGGTCGGGCAGGGCAGCAGAGTCTCTTGCGCTTGGGTGCTGGGCCGGCACGGCTCCCCGAGGGGCTCTTAGGAGGCGTGCTGCCTGGTCACCAGCGCCCGCTGCATCGCCCCCGGCTTCTTGCTCTTTTCCAAGATCAAATCCTCCTGTTTCTGAGGAAGGGTTTTCTCCTGCCTCGGGGCCCGCTGCTTCTCCTCCTCCTCCTCTAGTCTCCCTTCAGAGGTGAAAGGGCTGCACACTGTCTCCACCAGCCCGATAACCACTCCAAAGAAAGCCAGCACGCTGCCCAGCATGTACAGCTTGACCATCTTCCTGTTGGGCTTCTGGCTGAGCATTTCTTTGGCGAAGGGGATCAGCTCGTGCATGGTTTCCATCTCTATTTCAGTTTGTTGGCGGCAGACCTGGGAAGATCTCAGTCCTATGAGAGGAGAGAGGGACGTTAGATAAATCCAGCTGCTTGTTCCCATAGTGCCCAGAGCCCCCCAGGCAGCCCGAGCCCACACCAGACCCCCCCAGCCCTGCTTTAAGCTGGGATTTTTTGCTGGAGGTTCCCTCACTTCAGGAACACACATTCCCCCTGCTCCCCCTTCCCGTGACCCCGCTGCTGGGAGTCCGGCAGCACAGACCCTCCGGGGCCAGGCTGGTCCCGCATCCCCCCGCGTCGCGCTGCATCCCGCAGCATCCCCAGCGTCTCGCGCTGCATCCTCCCATCGCACCCCCTTACCCAGAGGCGGCGGCTGCTGCTGCTGCTGCTGCAGGGCAGGAGGGGGGGGGCGGTGAGCGCTGCGGGCTGGCGGCCGGGGCTCGGCGGGGCTGCCCGGGGCTCGGCTNNCGGGGGGGGGGCCGGGCCGGGGCGGGCACGGTGCCCCGAGCACGCCGCCAGCACGGGCCGCCCCCCCGCCGCCTTGGCAGCTCTTGTCCTTAATCCGGCCAGGCTAAAAAAATCCCTTTTCCTTGGTTTGGGGTTTTTTTTTTTCCCCCTTGTACAAAACTTGTTAATGTGTCTCCTGTCCCGTCCCCCCCCAGCCCCCCAAATACCCTAAAGTCTGGTTTCAGAGCCAGAGATCCTCTCTGTGACTTGCAACGCAGCTTTGTGGCTGCTTCTGTAAGGAACATCCACTATATAATTTACTCTCTAATGGGGCTGTATTTACTGGGCTCGTACTGGGGAGTGATGGAGGAGGTCTGTGTCCATGGCTTGTAAAATTAGGTGGGGGGTTGGATCTAGGGCTTGGATCTGTGCAAAGTCCTGGTCAGCAAAACATGTTCTCACCTTGCTGCCCTCTCGTAGTGAAGTGGGTAAAAAGCTGCCTTAGGGAAGCGTAACAAAGGTGTTACCAAACACCTTCACGCCTTGACCTGGGTAAGGGCTTCTCTAGGTGCTTCATGGCAGAGGGAACCGTTAGAGAGTGGATAGATGCAGCGTGAGGCTTGGAAATCAGAGAATAACTGGAAGTTCCCAAATCAGTGAAAGCCCCAGGCAGCCCGTTAAACCCCCCTTTTTCACCTTTCCTACACTGGATGCTGAAAGTCTGTAACACCCGTCGCCAGTGTCACTCCTTGTGATTCACCTAAAGGACGGTGTATTTCCTTTTTTGGGGAAAAAACAGGAGGCAGCACTGTCACACTTCTTCCCTGGCTGGCTGCCGGGGAGCATTGCATCAGTAACACAGAGCAGATGACATCACCTGCCTCCGCGGGTGTCTCTCCATCAGAGCACGTATGCTGCTCTGGCTGGAAGAACCAGTGGTCTTCCGGTGGCCACAGACCTTGGGGAAGTTGCTAAAGCCACACAGAGCTGGTGGGATTTACGAGTCCTGGTTCCTCAGAGCAGAGGATGGTGCCTGGACAGATTTCTCATCCGATCCATGTGGCTGAGACGATGGGAGCTGCTCTGCACGGGCACCGTGCAGGCTCCGTGGTGCAGTGGGAGCTCGTGCCGTAGCAGTGCTTTTGAGGAGCTGTTGGTGCACGTGAAAGAGGAAAAGCTCCGAGGGAGACTTGTGGAAGGTGCTGTAAAGGAGGTGGCTCCCCAGGATGAACCCTCTGGAGGGGCACCCAGGGGTGTCAGTAAACCCCCAAGAAGCGCAGCCCCCAAAGCAAGCTGGAGCTGAAATGGGTTGCCCTCAAACAGGGAGAGGGGAAAAAGCAGGGGGATGTTTTTCCTCCTTGCCCCTAGCTCATGGAAAGGAGGGACGGTGGCACAGGGAACAGGGGGTTCATGCCCTTGAGCTGCACTTTATCACAACCCGCACAGGAAGAACCTCTCTGTGACGTGATTGACTCATGATGTGAATAAGTGTGTGGTTTTTCCCCTTCCTGCCCAGTGACATCCCTGGTGCTGCAGCTGGCCCCCCTGCGTGCGTGGCCCCCCTGGGGTCAGCACCAGCTTCACTTCCCAGTGCGGGAGCTCTGAGAAATGTGGGAACGACTTGCATGGTGTGTTAGCCAGCTCCCTTTTATCCTTTGCTGGAGGATTTAAACACCTTCCCTTCTGATAAACCGCCCTGCGAGGTGACACTGCCCAAACTCTCCCCTAAAATCACAAAGCTGGATCATAAGGCTTGGGCTGGATGATCTTAAGCCCCGCTCAGCTCCCTGACAGCAGGCGCATGGATGCTGGCCGGTCCTTCTGAAGGGACATGATGCTTCAATTTGTTGGTGGCTTTGTGGTTTGGTGGTGCTTTTCTTTTCCCCCTTCCTTGTTGAGCTCTGCCGTGGGCATGTGAGGAGCAGTGAGTCATTCCCAGCTCCTCACATCCCGCACGTCCTCGCTGGGAGGCTGGAGGCTTTCCCCACCGCCGCCCCTCCTGCCCCCCCCCCAGCACCCACTGCTGGGTGTTCGCTCCGAGGAAACTGCTGGGGAAAACTTGGGGCTTTTTTGCAAGTTCTGAATGTGCTTGGGAAACTGCATTGCAAGACCGGCTGTAAAAGTTGCTAAAGACTTGTCTATCCTCTCAGTGTCTGGGTTTGGGGTTTTTTTTTTCTTTCTTTAAATAAAAGGCCCTTATCTCCTCTGCCAACTTGGCAGCAAAGGTTGCAGCTGATTCCTGCATTCAAGCCGTGTTTTTCCCTTCTGCAGTGCTTTGAAAAATGACCATCGCAGGGAAGATAGCTGGAGGAGACAGCAATTAGACAGGGAAAGTTCAAGGTCACCGTACCTCTGGCCAGGGCTGGCTGCCTGGCGAGGCTATGGGCTCTTTGGGGTGTGAGGTGTTCTCTCTGCCTCCAGCCCTGCAGCGCTGGCCTGGGTGAGCTCCTCGGGCCCTGAGCAAGCACCAGTGAGCAGCGTGTCTGTGCAGCAATCCCCAACCAAAGGTCAGTGGGAAGAGCTGGAATCGGGATGTTTTGCCTTAAAAAAATAATAAATAAAATAATAAAAATATTCTGGGTTCCTTCTTCAGGCAGGATTTTCTTTGCCTCCTGACCCTTATATTTGAAAGTCGCTTTTCCAGCTGGGAAGGATGCTTTTTATTCCCTAGGCATCCATGGAGCTGTCCATGCAATCCTGACCAGCCCGAGCTGTGGGGAGAGCACAGAGCTCGAGATAATTTTGAGGGTTAGCCAAGCAGCTGATAATCACCTGTGGCAAACGCCCCTCAGAGCAGCGCTCAGATTGTGTGGGTTTAATGAAATAATATTTAATTCAATTTTGTTTTAAATTCGAGTAGCAAAAACCTGTGCAAGCTTGTTGTGTGGACATTTAAATTGGATTAAAAGTGGATAAAAGGATTAATGATTAACACTAAATTAGACTAATTTTAGCTGTTCCTAATCTTATTTAGGAGAGTCTGCACAGGGAGGTTGTCAGGTTTAATTGCAGCTTTGATTAAACCGGGCTTTATGCTGGGAGAGCTGCCTGCGTCTAACGTCAGCTGGAAGAAGAGCTCTGCCTCCATTTCCTAAGTGGCCTAAACGCCTGAGGCTTAACCTAAATATTGCCAGGGGCTGGCTGGGACGTGTGACTGCTCAGAGGGGCTGGGGGAGATGATGCTCCACATGTGCTGAGCTTGGCTGGATCCCGGTGCCGGAGCTGCTGTGGAATTGCTTTGGAGGCTCCAGGCAAATCGCTGCTGCAGTGGGGCAGCTCTGCCCCACTCTGCCCGGGTTTAAGGAGTTTAATGGGGATAACCTTGGCAATGCTGTTGGTGGGGGGAGCACTGGGAGGGAGAGCTCTGCCCTTGCTGGACGTGCTGGAGCGGAGGAGCAGCGAGTGTTTCCAGCTCTGCAGGAGCGGGCTCGGCTCCCAGGGCCCTGGGGCTCACAGGTGGCTCGGCTCTGGTTTCAGCTCTGTCCTTCCACAGCTCCGTGCTGGCGGGGGCCACGGGCAGCTGCCCACCCTGGCAGGGGCACGGCAGGTGCTGGGCACGCTGAGGGCGCGTGCTGGCAGCTTGAAGGGGAGAGGGGAAGGGGAGTGACGGTGGCGTAAGGACTGGTCCCTGCTGCCAGAGCATCCCCGTAGGAAGCTCGAGGGAATCTTTGGGACAGTTAGTATGCTTGGGCACAAGCATGCTGTAGGTGTTGACCCCCAAAACGCTTGTGTAAAGTAGGGATGTGAAAAGAGACCCCCAGAGCCCAGCAGTTAAGGGCCTGTCCTGTGCTGGAGCGGAGGAGGTGGCAGGAACAGCCATGGGGACTTTGGTGCTTTGCACCTAAAATTGCCTATTTCACAGAGTTCTGCAGCCAGCTCTCCAGCTGACTCGCTGTAGGCCAGGCCCAGTTCTCTTGCCTGAATCCAGACTATTTTGTTTTTTCATTTACTATTGCTTACCTTGGAGGAATACATTCAAATATAGCTAACACAGTGCTTTAGTGCAAGAACTGTGAGGCTGGGGACCCATCCTGACCTCGCTGGGAGGCCAGCCCCATGCCCTGAGCAGCATGGAGGTCCCTTCCCACCTTCCTGGGCTGTGGCTCTGGGTTTAGCAGCATCCTGGAGGGGAACTTGAGGCCAAAGGCCGAGCTGACCCTTGCCTCCTGGTGCCATTTGCCGAAGTGTGGCAGAGCATCACCTCAGTAGGTCTCAGCAGGAATGCTGCTGTGGCAGGAAGATGTGTTGCCTCATCTCCCACCTGCCTGTGCACAGACAAGGGTCGGGTGCTTCTGGACTTTGTCCATCACAAGCATGAGCTCCACGGTGCAGCCTGGGGTGCAGGGCCGTGCTCCAGCCCTGCACCAGAGCGGCAGGATCAAACCCCGTGCGCAGCGAGCCCTTGTGTCAGTTCTAGCAGGTGAGGGGGGAGGAACAAGCTGGCAACCAGGAGCAGAAAATAGTGTGACCTCTGTTTTGGTCACTACTTGTGGTGCCAAGGAAGATGCAGAGCTTGAAGAGGGCTCCCAAATTCCCCAAACGTGAGTTTAATGTTTCTGCCATTGCTGGTTGCAGGCAGAGGCAGGGTCACTGTGGGGAGGGGCAGCACAGAGACCCCCTCCCTGTTCCATCGCCACAGCCTGGAAAAGCCAAACTCCTCCAGCTGGACACGGTCTGGTGGAATCTTTTCTCCTTTAGAAAATGGGGACAGGACAAAAATAAAGATGTTCCCCTGGAAGGATAATTTTATCAGAGCTCCCCGTGGAAAGCAGGCAGGCTTCCCAGCCCCCTGCCCCTGCCAGCTTTGCTGCCCGTGCTGCAGCGTGCCCAGGGAAGGCTGTGCCACCGGAGGGGCAGCCACAGGATGGCTCCACACAGGGTCCTGTGCTGACCCTGCCTGTGTCTGGGCACGTGGAGCTGCTGGATGTGGAAAGGAGTGAGTGGGGAAAAGGAAAAGCCTGGCTCAAGGGTGAGCACAGACAGCCCTTGTTCTGGCTGTGGGTGGGGGGCTCCTGAAGGAGAGCCAGTCCCATATCCATTGGGATCTGGGGCCATTGCTGTGCATGGATACGGTGCCCCTTGGCAGGCTGCAGACAGGAGATGGCAGGTCCTGTGCTGCTGTACCGGGGAGGACTGGCTGCCCCTGAGGTGGCACACAGCCGGCATCCCAGGGCTGCCTACAGCCGGCACCGGGCACGTGCTGTCCTGGGGCTGCAAAGGGGGGCAGAGCCAGGTCCCAGGGAATTGGGAACCTTCCCAGGGTGCCCTCTGCAGCTCCTGTGCTTCCAGCTCCAGGTCTTAGACTACCTTCCAGGTCTTGGCTGTGAAGGTTTGTGTGTGTCTGACGAGATCCACACTGGCTGTACCTGCCCTAAGCGTTTGGGGCTTCATCCCAGGCAGGGGCTGGGACTCTGGAGTCTGCCCTTCCCTGTGCCAAGATCCTGCTTGGCATCACTAAGCAAATAACCTCACTGCCTTATTTTTCCACTTGTAATAGCAGCTGCCTGTACAGCAAATGTGCTTTCAGGAATTGTGTTTGGGGCATTTATTAATCCTGCAATGAAAAATGCAACAGCAGCTTAAGTATTGTTTAATGTCAATATACACAAGCTGTAAAATTATACTCAGTTAGCATCCTTTTTCCTTGATGGGGGTGTTAGGTTTCAAGAGATTAAGTGTGCCTGCATGCCTCGATTACCTTCTTACCTTTGCGTTCCTCTGAACTCCACAGAAAGAAGTTAAAAGCTCATTCCACAGGGTCATTCCTGACTGCTCAGTGCTGACTGATGGGTATGACCCCCCAGGAGTCAAAAGCTACTGCACTGGGATGGTGTCCTTGGGAAAGGGAGTTCTCATGTGCCCCTAATCTGAACAGAAAGCGAAGTCACATCAGAGGAAGTAAAACAAAGCCACTCATGCAGGAGTCATCATCCTCTTCAACTTTGCCTCTGCTGTCTGGGCTGTTCACCGAGTTCACCCTGGGTGCAGCACCCAGGGATCAGGAACCTGCCGTGCCCCCCCCCGCCTCCAGCACAGCTTGTCACTCTCTGTCACCGACACGGAGCCTGGAGAAGGAGCAGGGACCTGGGCTGCACGTGGCACCAGGCTCTGGCTGCCGGTCCCACTACGGTCCCTGCTTGTAAGAGCAGAGGATGAAAGGTAAAAGCTGTTGCCAAAGGTGAGTTGGTGACGCTGATGACACGTGTCCCCAGCTGGCAGGGCTGCTCTGCACTGTCCTCCCTTGCTTTTAGGGAGGATCAGCTGGTAATCAGCGTTTCTGTTTGCAGTGCTGTAGCCTCTTCCCACCTGGAATTTCAAATGGGCCCAGCAGCATCTTTCTTAGTTGGTGTCAGTGTGGAAGGGACTCAGCCCAGCCCTGGCACAAAGATCGGGGACAGGATCACATGACATGGAGCTTTTCTGCCTCTGATGAGCATCTCTGGGACAGGAGGGGAGAAGCTGCTTAGCAGCTCAGACCCTTGCACCATGGAGCAGGAGCTGACATCATCCTGCCCATGGGAATGTCACCGGTGTGAAGAGACAGCGACCTTGCGATGGCGCAGTGCGCAGCAGGGGCTCCTTGGGGGCTGGGCACACATCTCATCCCAGAGAAGATGCTTCCAGCAGAGTAGTGTCCCCTAACGCTGTGTGAGGGCAGGGTCTGTCCCATGACTCACAGCAGGATCCTGCAGGGACTAGTTTTATTTGTTTCCCAGGGAATGTCTTACCCAGCCCTCTGCGCCTTGCAGGCTCCGACACAGCTTGTGCAGGCTGGTGTAGCTGTAGTCTAAACAGAACAGGCACTGGAAGTCCTGAGAGCATCTTCCTTGTCCTTCCTGCTGGCTGTTGAGGATTGCTCCAGCATTTATATCTTAGTTTTCACAGTGCTTTTTTACAGCTACATCTCCTCTGCACGTAGCTGGCCCAGCTGTCTGGGTGTGTCTTGATCTGTAGCACATCTTCTCTCCCCAGTACTCCGTAAAATGCTGTGGTAAAGTGAGCAGAGCAGAGCCTTTTCTGAGCCCAAGTCCCATCAGGGGCACAGGGCTGTGTCCGGGCTCCCCTGAGCTGATCCCTGGAGTCCCTGAGCACCCAGCTGCTCTTTCTTTGCTTTTATTGATGCACAGTAGATGTTCTGTAACTGAGACTCTCCCTGGCTGCTGTTCTTGTTTGAACTTGCAGAGCCTGATGCCCCAGGGGATGGTTTCCATGCTTTGGTGAGTGGCTGGGGCGGTCTGGAGGAGGAGAGGGTGGATCCAAGGGTTTTGGGGATAGCTCGTTGGAACAGCTCCATGTTGGGGTTTGCCTTTTCCAGGGTGTCCCTTGTTTGTGTGGCAGGATTGCCACGAGTGCTCTGTGCTAACTTGGGGTAGAGCATTGCTGCTTCAGCTCCTGCGCAGGCAGGGTGGACGTGTGACATTCACCCTCTTCACAAGAGCAGCCTCAGCCTCTGCTTTGGCTGCCAGGCATGGCTTTGACCCAGGCTGGACCCCCTTGGGCTGCTGATGGGTTTCAGTGCGCAGGTTCTGCTCGCAGCCTGCCTGCTGGAGCGGGTGGGTGTGGGGGGCTCCTTGCACGCCTCATCTCTCCCTGTCTGTGTAAAACATCCCTGTGTTTCTCCCTGTTTCCTTTCCCCTGCCAGCCGGGGCATCTCCTCCGCGGGAGGAGGAGGAGGAATGTGGTGTTACCGCATTGCTGAGCACCACAGGGTAGGTAAGGGCCGGCACACCCAGCCGGGCACACCTCAGCGGAGGCGGAAGCTGAGCTGATGCTTCGCCTGCTGTAGCCTTAGGGACGGGATTTTGGTTCCCAGCCCTGTGTGTGCCTCTCCCTGAGCTCCCGACCCGCAGCTCGCACGCGCCTGGGGCTCGGCACGAGGACGGGCAGGTAGGCAGCGCCCGCAGCAAACCGCAGCCGCGGTGATCCGAGGGCTGATGTGGGCTGCTGAGCACCCCCTCTCCACCCCCACCCCCCCCAGCAGGGCAGAGGATGTGATTTTGGGGTTCTTCAGTAAAGGCAATGGATGAGGCTCGATGGGAATTTTTCTAGGGGTGAAATCCTGTGTTTCAGCTGCGATGTGGGATGTGAGCAGTGCCTGGGGGTGCTGGGGGGTGCGGGGTGGTGGCTGCGGTGCACGCTGCTGAGCTGGGCTCCCAGCTGCCTTCACTGAGCGCTTGGCACCTGAGGCAGAGCTGTTAAAATTCTGTTGCTTCGCTGTCAGGGTGAAACATAACCCAGCCAATAAATCCCTGATGATGCTGCCTCCGTTACTCTGGATGTAAAGCAGTGACCACTGCCCAGGGCAGGAGAGCTCTGAACTAGTCTGCAGGAAGGAGAAGGGCTCCTCATCTCCAGAGCGTGCTGCTGAGGGGGTGGAGTGGCTCTTCCACACACTCCCAGACTGATGCCAGCAGCCATCCTGGTGCGATAAGGAGTCCTTTTAGGAATCTTGCCAGTCTTTTAGGTATCCAGACAAGAATTGTGTTCCTTAAAATATTTGATGACTCTGGCTTTTTTTCCTAGCTGGTGAGCTCACGAGACCAGTTTTTGTAGGTAAACCTCAAATCATCCTCCCTAATTCTGTTTCTTGAGGAATTCCAGTACTGCAGGTGGGATTGGGGCTGACCCTGCCTGCAAAGCCCAGCTGCTGTGCTGGAGGTCACCTCCAGGAACATGGATCTGTGGGGTGATTGTAACTCATGTGGGCATTAGGCTTTAAATAATTGAGTTTAGGTGCTGACAGCAGCGCTGCCTTGTCCTCACAATGCCAGGCACGATACACAGAGCCTGTCTGAGGGGGTGGGTAAGCAGTCGGGTCCATCGCCCGATGCTGAGCTGCACCGTGGCTCTGGAGGGAGCCGGGTTTGAGGTGTGACCTGGTGATGTGCGGTGGTGGCTGCCCCTGCCCCAGGTGGGGTTGCCTACAGGATGTGGGATTACCTATGGGCTGGGCTTTCCCTTCCTGGTTACCTGCAGAGCAGCTGGTTCATGCTGCCGTCACCCTTGCTGTCCGCTGTGCGTTATGCCTGCAGCCATGTGCCCTGTCTCGGAGCTGTCATGAGTTATCCAGTAACTGGGCGTGTCTGTCTGAAGATGCCTGAATCACTCCCTTTATCATTACTGCACCCACGGGCACCTTCTCTCCCAGGTGAGGCAGCTGCCTGTTAAAAGCTGGAGAGCAGCGAGCCAGCGCTCAGAGGGCTCCTGGAGCTGCAGGTCGGCTCCTGGGTGGCACGGGGAGAGTGAGAGGAGAGCTGGGGACACGCGGGACACTGCGGGGACCCTTCCGGGGACACAGGGACGAAGGCAGGTGAGGTGTCTGGCTGCCGGGGGTGTCCTGGCAGCTCTGCCTCCCCTGGGCTGACCTGGGGGGGTTTCCCTGCAGGGACCCATGGTGGGTGCTTGTTCCGTGGTGGTTTTTACGTGTCTCTTCTTGTAGAACAAGACCTCAGGCTGTGGTGCGTGTGCTGGGCGAGTTTCGGTCCCGGATCGATTCCGGCAGCACAGGGTGCAGGGTGGGGCTGGGGAGCAGAAAGGGCAGCGACCCGGGGAGAAGGTGGCTGGGGGGGGGTTGCCCACGTGCGTGGGGATGTGCGTGTGCGTGCACACTGGCTGGGGCACAGCTTCTAGCCACACGTGGCACTGGTGCCGGCTCCTTGCCCACTGCACGTCCTGGTGCTGGGGGCTGCGGCTTCTCCATGTCCCCTGGGGAGCGGGGCAGTCGGGAATCTCAGCCCTGCTGGGAGTGAGGGGCTGTGCTGGTACCTGCCGTTTGTCCCAGCAACACCAGAAAGATCCGAGGGCAGCGTGTGGGGAAGAGGGCAATCTTGTGCACCCTTCAGCAGTGTCTCCATGAGTTAGATGAAAAGCTGGGGCTCCTTGTGCACTAAAAACACATCCAATCTGAGCAGCTAGCTTTCCTCTTCATTTCTCCTGACTTTTCACCCCTGTTGTTCTCTTGTAGATCAGTCAAAACCATCTCCCTGTAAACTGAGGAGGAATGTGAAGGACCTGGGCTGAGCTTGGTGTTTTCTGCTGGCTTTCGCTCCTGCTGGGAATTCTTCCCTAGGTGTGTCCTTGGCAGCATGGAGCTGTGCTGCCAGCTTTGGCCACGGGCATTATTTGTCCTCCTGGGTAAGGCTCTCACCATACGGTGTTTCTGGAAGGAGATGGGGGGAGCTGACTAAACAGAATTGCTGCTAATGTAAGCTTTGTGTTAGCAGTGGTGTTGTGGCAGCAGCCAGGAGACTGGGACTTGATAACAGTGCTGGCATTTGCCAAAAGCTGCCCTGTGTCCTGGGGAGCCAGATGTGGAGCTGGCTGTGTGGGTACAGGAGTCCCACACACCAGCACCTAGCATCCCTGCAGCCCAGGCACTGGCCTCTCACCAGAGGAGAGTTTCAGAAAAAACTGTTAGCACAAAGTGCTTTAAAAGTGCCTTTTTCTTATTAAAATATGGGGAATTTGGGGGAAAACACTTGTTTGTGTTTTGTGGGTTTGTCCCAGGGGTGGGCTCGTAGCTGTGGAAAGCAGCAGACATGCTGGTTGATGTCTGCCTGCCACCCTGACCCAACCCCACCTCCTGTGTTCCAGCTGCCCCACAGCTGCTGGGCGCAGAGCTGTCCTGCTCCCATGGAGCCTGCTACCCCCCCGCTGGAGACCTGCTGCTGGGACGGTCCCAGCACCTGCGAGCCTCCTCCACCTGCGGCCTCACCAAGCCCGAGACCTACTGCACACCCCACGGAGAGGTACAGTCACCTTGTGCTCCCACACCTCGCCTGGGAATGAGATCGCCTTTCACCCTCCTGTCCTTCCTACCCTTTGGCGGGGGCGTGTTCAACCTATTCACCCCCTTTCCAACCACCTTGGGGCACCACACCGCCCGTGGTGTCCCCTTGAGCCCTTCTCTACCATCCCTGCGGTTGAGAAAGGGGGCTGAGCATGAACTCGCTGGCAGGGAAAGGGCAGCACGGCTCTGGCACGAAGCACTGGGGGCAGAATGGAATCTTCCACATCCAAAATATCCCAAGCCTTCCTACTCCCAGACTGTTTAGCTACATCCTGAACTCGTATTCCCCTTGTCAGAAATGGGAATGTTTCAGGTTCTTCCACAAAGACTTGGAAAAGCTCCTGAACTGAACAACTGTTTTCAATTCTGCTGGCTGTGCGGGGGCAGGGGATCGTGCTGGGGAGGATAACGTTTCAGCCAGCTGCAGGCTCCCGGGGTACAAAGCTGCCACCAAATCAGAGCAAGGCTGGAAGGATGAGTCTGGCTGAGTACATCCCTGGTGTGAGCTTCCTAAAGCCTTTCTCTGTCAGTCTGGTGGTGTTAACCCTGCAGCTGCTGTGGGAGGAGTTGTGAGAGCAGGTTCGATGCAGGACAGGCAAAAAGGGTCTTGGAAGGGATGCTTGAGAGGAAGGAAAGTGGCAGAGCTCTGGTGAGGCAGTGATTTCTACAGTGAAATCCAGCTTGAGTGAGTCAGCTGCTTCCTGTTCTAATTCCCTGTCAGGTTGATGGCCAAGATGTGGCAGTAAGTGGATTTGTTGTGGAGCTGGTGGTGTTCTTGCTGGGCTGGAGTGGTTTTAGCTCCTCTGAGGGCTCAGGGATGGCCAGGAGCTGTTGGGCAGTAGGAAACTGGGGCAGCTCCCTGGCCCTGATGGGTATGAGCATCACGTCCTCCTGGATGCTGGGCTGGCTCAGCCTCTGTCCTTTGCCAGCTTGTTTTCCAGGCTGACAGCTGTGGTCAGGCATTTCCTCCATTCAGGCTCCCACTCTCACTTTTTGGAGCTGTTTTGCTGCTCCCAGGGAGCAGGGCTGTTTGCTCTCCTCCCCAGCAAACCCCTGCTGCTTCTCCTGGGTGCTGTGGCCCAGCGACAGGAAAAAACAAGTAGCTATTTCTGCTCTGACTTCACTTTTTTTTCTTCCAAATTCCTGTTTATACTTGAGGAACACTGTCCAGAAACGTACCTCTGAATCCCCACTGAACACTGACTCTTGACAGCGCCTTTTACTTGAAGAGGGGACTTGTAGAATGGGAAGTGAGTGTCTGCAAAGCTCACTTCAACCTCATTAAGCTGGTTGTCCCAGTACTGGCTGGAGTGGGCTGGCTATTCCCATTGCCTGGCCTGGAGCGCTTGCTCTGAGGAGCCTCCAGTGATGATCATCAGCATCCTTGAGTCATCTTAAGTGGAGACTGGGCATCTCTCATGGCTGGGATGTGCTTTGGGCAGAAATGATCCCTTGGTGAGGGAGGTCTCCTGGCAGCGCTGCAGGGGAAGGCAGAGAGAAAGACTGTCAGTCTCTTCACACCTTCCAGTCCCTAAAGCAGTCACCCTGTGTTCCTTACACCTTGCCTCACAGGTACTGGGGTGAGGAGGGGTGTGAAACAATGAACGCTGCTGCATGAGTTGGATTCCCCAGTTCCAGGTTTGGGAGCAGGGTCTTTGCTTCCTGACTGCCTGCAGACACACCGTCCTTCCCTGAAGCGAGAGCTGGGTCGTTACTGTGAGCAGGTTCCTCAGAGACCTTTATTTCTGTTCTATGGCTGGTGGGGGTTCTGGGGGTACCAGCTCCTGTCTTTGCAGGAGAAATCCCCCTGGGTTGAGTATATCCTAATTTCCTCCTACCTTTTCCTACTTCCCTAATTTAGGCACAAATTAATCTCCTGAACTCAAATTTTCCTTTCCCATCCCATAAAATGTAAGCACAGTTAATTTATCAGCTCTTAGGACTGGGCTTTCTTTGCATTACAAGCCTTGCTGCTCTTCTTTTTTTTTTTTTTTTTTTTTTTTTGCCCAATAGGTACAAATTTGGAATCAGTTTTGCAATCTCAGCAGAGGGCATGGGATGAGGGGTTGCTCTCTCTGGCTGATGGTGCCCCCATGCCAGCTGGCAAGGGGGTGCTGTCTGGCCCCACTGCCAGCCCATGCTGCCCCCAGGGTCCTCTTTTGCAATTCTGGAGGGTCACTCACTGCAGGCATCGATTTCAGCCTCTGCTCTGGCTCCAAATCCCCCTAACCTTTATACTTCGCTCTCCAGATTGCTCCATTCCTTGGCTGTAGGCTCAGTCTAGAGAAATCCAGGAGGGACACTGGGCATTGCCATTTATAGCACAGCGGGCTGCAGCCCTGGATAGAGAAGTGATGGGGGGTGGAAACCAGGCAGACCAATGGTCTGGCTCGGAAACCAGTTGGAGCTTGGGAAATGGCCACTGGGATGGGCAGGGAAAGGGAAGGAGAGAGGGAAACTGAAAATACAATAGAAAGATAAGTGAGCCTGGATTTGGAGCTGTTAAAAGTGCTGATGTGTGTGTGAGGACTCAGTGAGGTGTGATTCAAGGCCCAGTTAACTCAGCTCTTTATTTAAATGCTAAATATAGCACTCTGATAGGGATATCATCGAGTCCCAGCCTGGTGTGGGTGAGCAGGGCCCTTAGAGTTCCCCCCCCAGTGCCACCCTCTCACTGTCAGGGACACCCCCCTGTTTAGCTTCACCCTGTCAGGGGTTTTCACTGGGTAGTTTGTATTCCCACCCTGTTGTAGGTAATACTGCAACCAGGAGTTGCTGCTCTGTGCTTCACTCCTCTTGGCCTGGCATGCGGGCACACCCTGCGCTTTGCTGCAGGGATGTGTCCCTGCCTGCAGTGAAATGTGCAGAAGAGAGAGCCTATTTCCCATTATTTTCCTCCTCCTCTGGGTCACCTTTTGCCACAGGAGGATGGCAAGTTGACACGTATGCTGGGAGACCTGGTGTTGTTCCCTGACAGACGGGGCGCAGCGGCAGCAGGCCCCGGGCGGCGTGGGGGGTGCTGAGATGGGCCGTGCAGCGCGGGCTGGCACCTGGGCAGGTTTTCAATGAAGCTGAGGGGAGGTGCTGTGAGACCAGATGGGGTGAGGGAAACAGGCACCCACGAGCTTGCTTTGAAGCAGGAGAAATGAGCTTCGTTTCCTTCAGCCCCATCCAACCAATGCTGGTCCAGCTCGGGTGGCTTCACCCCCGTCTCTGCTGTCGCCTCTGAACGTGGGGTCACCAGTAGAACCTGGCTGAGGGTCAGGGCCCCCCATCTGTGCTTTCAGCAGACCTCAGAGCTGGCTTCCCAGCGTGGCTGTGACTGTGGGTGTTAGATACACCTGGTGTTGGAACACAGTCCAGTTTAGCAAATCCCAGCCACTCGCTGAGGAGTTTCACCATGCTGACATACCTGAGGGTAGCTCCAACCACATTTTCCCAGGGAAAACCCACAGTGTATGTGGCAGCCAAAGGGGCCCCACTCTGCTCTGCCAGCCTGGCACAGCCCGTCCTGCAGCTAATGGGGATGCAAACCAGCCACACAGAGAATCCTGTAACTCTGCATGTAACTCTGCTCTTATTCCTAAAGTAACTTACTCCTCCTGCCCACCCCATTTCCTACCGACCCTCAAGATCTCTGCATACATACAAATTCCCACTGCTTTTCCAACTGTCCCCAAGTAAACTTGGAACAGTAATTCCTGTCCCTATACGATGCTAATTGTGCAAGACCACACGAGGCTCCCGCATGGGAGGCTGGGTGCCAGGAGCCCGACTGACACAGTGCCTCTCTGACACCCCGCTGGCTTCAGCGCAGGACCACCGAGCTCTCAGCAGCCACCAAAGGTCTTCGTTTCGTGACTGGAGGGAAGCTGCTTCCCATTTTTGCTGATGAGTAAGTTCAGGTTATTTTAGGTTGTGCACCTCTGCCAGGAGGTTTTATTTCAGGGGCTCTCTACCCATATGAAGGTGGCAGCCAGAGCTGCTTAAAATACTTTGGTCTGAGTCCATCAGCTTAAAATTGTTTGTGGTTTTCTGCTCCTGCATGAGCAGGGAAGCATGGGAGGCCGACCAGAAACTGGTTCACAATGTCAGAGCAGGAGGAGAGCAGGAGAACCTGCAGCAGAACTGTGGGAGTGCGTGGTGAGGGCTGGGTCTGTGCCTGTGGCCCTGCACGCCCCGGGCAGGCGTGTCCCAGGGTGTGATGTATGTACTCAGGGGCATTTTTACAATGGATGCTTGTTCTACTCAGACTTTTCTTTTTTTTTTTTCCCCTTTCCCATTTATTCCTGAGACATTAATCTGTTTGCTGGCAGCAGGCTGGCTGTCCCCCCTTGACTGCCTCAGGAGTTACCTTCAGAAGGCTGGAACTGATTTCCTTGTGTCTCCCAACCTCCATAACTCACATTTCCTGTGACTTTGAAGAGCAGCTGGGAGGCACAGAGGACAATGAGGGGTTTCCTTGCAGACCTACAACTTCTCTTACCAGTCAGCCTTTTCAGCCCCGCGTCCTGTACCTCCCCTCACCCACTTACTGATTCCCTTCTGCTGCAGCAGCACAGGGGCTGGATGGAGCCTTTGGCACCAGGCAGGGAGGGGACAACGTGCCGGGGAGCCAGGGCTGCTCTGGGGGTCAGTGACCCAGCTTAGACCATGACCATGTCCATTTGTCCCCGTCTATTCCTGGCCAGCCCAGCTCCCAGGGATCTGCTGGGCCGGTTGCTGTGCCGGTCAAAGCCAAGGGGAGAGCAGGGGGAAGGTGTGTGCTGGGTAAATCTCCCCTCAGCCTAGTGCTGGACTCATTTTGGGTAATTCCCTCTGTCCTGAGGAACTTTGAGACACATAGAGACAGCCAGTGATGGCAGATCCCCTGTTGTGCAATAGAGGGGTTTCACAATTTGCTCTGAGGATGTGAAATGAATTCTACCTCCAGTGTTAATTTTAGCCCTAATTAAAGAGCTGCAGGGCAAAAAGAAGAAAAGAAAGGGGAAGGAAAAGAGGGGAAAAGATTTTTTTAAATTTTTTTTTTTTCTTTGCATAGAGCACAGCCCCGCATTGCCCTGGGAGGGTCTGTCTCCCCCAGTTTAAGCTTGTTTTAACTTAGGTCACAGTTTAAGTGTGGTTGGGGCTTCGTTGCCAGCGCTGGTTGTTGTAGCTACTAGAAGGTGGTTGTGTCCCTGGCTGTGTGAATGGCCTAATGAGCGTGCCTGAATCAGCCCTAATGAACAATTGACCTTTCCCCTTGCAGAAAGCCTTCCCTCTGCCACTGGCAGCCAGGACCGTGTGAGGTTTAATCATTGTTGGGAATCGTTCACTGGATGATTTCTGTGAATAATCCCTGACAGTCTGCTGCCAGCAGTCATTATCTGAAATGCCTCCTTCTGCCCAGATCCTGGTATTTCTGATGCTTCCTGGTAGAGCCAGGAGGAGTTGGTAGAGCCAGGGAAATGACATGATTATATATTCCGAGTTCTCTGCTTACTCCGCAGCACTGTTATAAATATTGTAGTTAGCCATCCCCTGTTCTGGGATGTTTATAAACCTATATAAAGACTGTGGAAAACAGCATGGAAACAGATCAGCTCAAGCTTGAGGATCTCTCCTCAGTATCTGTCCCCAGGGATGGGACAGAGGGATGGGTTTTGTTGTTGGGTTTTGGTTTAAAGGCAGATTTTGTGAAGCCAAGTCCCTTTTCTGTAGGAATAACACACTCACCTGGTGTGAGGCATGCCTAAACCCGGAATGAATCTCTTAAACCAGGAATCTTGGTGCCACTGTGCGCCCCCAGCCACTGACACCTCCCTGGGGTACAGCTCTCCCCCTACCCCCAGCACCTGTGTAGGGTCCCGTTCCCCAGCTGGGTTGGAATCAAGTATCAGATGGGGAGATTTTGGCACAGGGTGTGAGGTGCTGCTCCTCACTTGTCACCCGATAGCTCTGCTCCACCACTGGTCTCATCACCGGGGTCCCAAACATGCTGGTGCCTCTGGTGTCACCTTGTGCTACTCCGTGACTGCCAGCCCTCCCAGCCAGGATCTCATGGCTTCCCCAGTGTCAGCTGTTAAACCTGGTGCCAGGCATGCTCCCCTCCTCTCCCCCATCCTCCTGGGATGACCATTCCAGACCTGCTGGGTCTCCCTTCTCCATTTTGCTGTGACCCTTGCCCAGCCTGCTTGCCCACCTGGTGCCCACCTTCCCCTTTGGCCAATGCCCAGACCTCCCCACTCCTTGTCTCTTGCTCAGTCTCCACCCTGCTGCTCTCTACACATCTCAAAGCCTGTTGGTGTGCTGCACGCAGCTGGTGGTCCCGTGTCTGTGGCAGCACGGGCCGTTGCTTGGTTAGTCAAAATTTGGGTATTTGTTTGCTCCTCAGGGACCCTGTTTTCTCCTGTCCCTGCGCTCCTTGTGCTCCATCTCTGCCCCATGAATTACTTGCTCAAGTGAAGGGCTGAACTTTGAGACGCTCAACTTCCCACCCGCTGACTTCTCACCCGCTGAGCTGTTTGCTGCTGCTCCCCTCCCAGGGGAGAGCGCGGGGGGCCGAGCATCGCCCAGGGCTTTTGGATGCAAGAGAAAGGCCTTTCTGTTCACCCAAACAAACAGCCCCCTCGGCTGTGTGTGGAAAAGGCAAACTGGTCCTGAAAAGCTGCAGAAAGCTTGCTGTCAAGTGTTGGAAAATGGGATGGTTTGCTTAAAGAAAGGGCATTTTGGATGGTTTGCCAAAAGTGCGTTGTAGTCAAAGGTGTTTTGGGATTAGTTTTCAGTCTGTAAACCCAGGAGTTGAGCCCTGTGTAGGGTTGGCCTTACCTCTGGTGGTTCAGCTCTCTGACAAACCAGCTTTACTGATGCTGTTTGTTCGCCCTGAGTCCGCGCTGCACCCCCTCGCCCCGGGGTCTGCAGCGGGGTCTTTCCCCCTGGCCGAGCCGGGATGGTCACTTCCCCCCACCCTGTCTCTTCCAGTGGAGCATGAAGTGCTGCCGGTGCGACTCGCGGCTGCTGCACAGCTACAACGGGCATCGCCTGGAGAACGCCCTGGCGCCCGCCGGGCAGGCGCGCTGGTGGCAGTCCCAGAGCGGTGAGTGTGGGCTGGGCGCCTTGGGGCCCTGCTGGGACACTGCGGCTCAGGGAAGAGGAGGAGGAGGTGTTGAATGCAAGAGATGGGAAGGAAAGAAGGTGTTAAGTGACTTGGCTCAGGTGGCCAAGTGGTTTATTTTCCTGACGCCCTCTGGAGCTGCCTCTCTGTGCCCACAGGCGTCGAGCGTGTCTCTTTGCAACTGGACCTGGACCGGACATTCCAGCTCAGCAGCATCCTGCTTCACTTCAGGGTTTGTGTGCAGCATCTCTGCTTGCAAGGTCATGGGTGGTGGAGGATGGGTCCTGTGGGCTCCCCATGGGACATGGGGGTCTCAGCACACAGCTCCCTCCAAGCTCTGGATAGGAAGCACGCTGGGGATATGCCCCACTCCTCCGTTTTCCCTGGTTGCTCAGCTGTTCCCCTGGGCGTTTGGGCAGGGTGGAGCAGGGTGGTGGGTTCCCATCTCATTACTGTCTGCTGAAACATCCCATTGATGCAGACTGGTACTTCGTGGCTGTGAGTGTGAGCTGTGTCACAGACGTGCCTCTCTCCCTGCTCTGCAGTCGCCCCTGCCCGCTGCGATGCTGATCGAGCGCTCCACCGACTTTGGCAAGACCTGGGAGGTGTACCAGTACCTGGCCTCCGACTGTGCCACCGCCTTCCCCCACACCCCCCAGGGCTCCCCCGAGAACTGGCAGGATGCTCGGTGCCAGGTGCTGCAGGGGCACCCTTTGCCTGGAGGAAAGGTATGATTTGGGGGGGTTTGTGGCAGAGACCCCCACACAGGCCATTCCAGCCCCCTGTTGTGACCCTGAGATTGGGGCGGGTGACCTGCACAACGCTGCAGGGACACGTGGTGGCCTGGAAGTTTTGTGCATGTATTACATGGGGTGAGGGTTGAGCCCCAGAACTGCTGAGGGGAGTCCTTGGGAAGGCTCCTGCTCCTTGGGAAGGCTCCTGCTCCTTGGGAAGGCTCCTGCTCCTCTGTGAGCGAAGCCCTCACCACTTCATGATGAATGGTGCAGTGTTGGTCTTTTGTAAAATGCCCTGAAGCCTTTTCCCTGTGGGAAGTGATGTTCCACAGAGGCAGGTCTGGAGCAGGTGTTACCCAGACTGTGAGAAGAACGTGCCCCATGTTTCCTGCTTTTTAACCTCTGTTTTTCCTTCCCAGGTGAAATTCAGTGTCCAAGACCTGGCGTCCACCATCTCCACCTCCTACAGCCAGACTGTCGACAGTAAGTGAACGGCTGCTTTTACCTCTGGGAGAAGGAGAGGGGGATGCTGCACCTCGTGGCTCTTCCTACACGTGATGGAGAGCACTGAGCTGGGGTATGCCCATGGGGGAAGCAGGTCCTTGGCAAACAAGGCCTTGGGCTGCGTGTCAGTCTGCTGCCCTGGCACCTCCGACACACCAAGGAGCAGCGCTTGGTCTTTGCTGGTGACTCAGCTGCTGCTCCTCGTGCTGGTGCCTCTGGCTCTTGCCCTGAGCCCTCCGCATGAATCACGATGCACCTCTGCATCCAGTGCCTGGGTGCTCGCTGTGCCCTCACCCCTCTCCCCCGTCCCCAACAGAGCTGGGGCAGTTCACCAACCTGCGGATCAACTTCACCAAGTTCCCCCACATCCCGCGCCAGGGCTACCACTCGCCCAGCACCTTCTATGCCCTGACGGAGATGCAGGTGCTGGGGAGCTGCTTCTGCCACGGACATGCCGACCGTTGTGATGCTTCAGGAGACCCGCACACCGTGGTGAGCATCAGGGCAAAGCAGAAAACCTCATACCCTGTGGTATCAGGGTCTGCTGCACACCCAGGAGTTCTCCTTGGGAGACCTTGGCTGGGATGATCAGTAGCAGGGTGTGAGTCTTTCCCCAGGCCAGAGGTGCTTGTGATTTGGGGAAATGATGCCCTGCTTTGCCTTCTGCAATGGGGTGCTGGCTGTGAGACAGCAGCCTGTGCTACTCCTGCACAAACCCCTTTTCATGATGGGAAGAAAGTGGGGGGGCTTTATAAGGAGTTACAAAGCTCAGTGGCTCTGGGAGGTTGTGCTCTGTGGGAACCACTCCTGTTAGCTGTGGGGACCTCGGCTGTGTGGGGAACATGCAGAAGGTTTCACCAGGCTCGTTCAGGCCCAGGAGGATTTGCCAGCACAGGTTGCTTGCTGTGGTGGGATTCTCTTGGTCTTCTCTGCTTTGCCTTGAGCGTGGCTGTGCTTGTGGCTGTCCCTGTCCCTTCAGCTGTCTGGGTGCTGGGGCATCATCTGGGCAGGGAGAATGGGGCTGAGTGGGAGCTGGCCAAGGGCATTGTTGGAAAGGGAACAGGAGGATGATGCTCTGAACGGAGCAGCTGCCCACCAGGAGGGGTAACACCTTGTCTCTGCAGCAGGTCCACGGGCACTGCGTGTGCCAGCACAACACCGCTGGTCCCAACTGCGATCGCTGTGCACCCCTCTACAACAACCGGCCCTGGGCACCCGCAGAGGACCGGGACCCCCACGAGTGCCAGAGTACGGCGAGTTCCTTCCCCTCTCCTCTTCCTGAGACCCTTCCTAAATCCTCCCCAGCCGGTAGCAGCGGGAATGGGAGCGAGCAGAGACACCTTTTACTGGGACACATTGTGGGGCTGGATGCGGACACGGATCCCTCGGCAAACGCCACCCAGACACGTTTGCACGCTAGGCATTGCGCGGGGGGTGCGGGCAGGCGGTGCCCTCCACCCCTGGGCTGCTCGGCCATGCAGTGGGGCTGGTGCCCGCTCGGTCCCGGGCTGCTGGCGGATGTCACCGTGTCACGCAGGGGGCTCGGGCCCCCTCTAGTGCTGGAGCCGCCGCTGCCGGAGGGGTTTGCGCTGTTGCAGCACTAGCAGGGATGTTTTGAGGTGGTTTGTTGGGGTTTCTTTTAGGGTGCAATTGCAATGGCCATTCCTCTTCATGCCACTTCGATCCGGAGCTGTACCATGCCACTGGAGGGGCGAGCGGGGGGGTCTGTGACGACTGCCAGCACAACACCGAGGGCAACAACTGTGAGCGCTGCAAAACCAACTATTTTCGCAACCAGAAGCAAGATCTCGCCCATCCAGAAGCCTGTCTGCGTGAGTGCCCTGTTACCCCCACGGAGCACCTTCCCCAGCCCCCCCAGCCTCCCCTGCACCTCTCAGCGTTGCCCCTTGTCTCCCGTTTGCAGCCTGTGAGTGCGACCCGGATGGCACCGTGCCGGGCTCCATCTGTGACCCGCTGACAGGGCGCTGTGTCTGCAAGGAGAACGTGCAGGGGGACCGCTGCCACCTCTGCAAGCCGGGCTTCACCCAGCTGGCCAACGCCAACCCCATGGGGTGCCGCAGTGAGTGCATCCTGAGACACCCCCTGCTTCCCTCTGCTCTCAGCATCCTCGGTGGCTCTGCGAGGGACGCCATTCCCAGCCAGCTTTGATCTGGGGGTTCCAAGCCAAACCCCTTTTCCAAAGGCTTATAAACCTCCTTGCTCAGGCTGTGGCCTGTCTCAGGCAGCCTTGTGGCAAACAGCAGAAGGAAAGTGGAGTTTGGGGCGGCTCTCGGACTGTACCCCCTTCCCGAGCGCCTCCCCGGGTGCGCAGGATGCTGCAGGGGCTTCCCGAGGTGATGCTGCGCAGGCAAGCGGGGCTGTGCGCAGCAGAGGGCAGCCGTGCCCAGGGCAGCATCGTGTGTGCTGCTGGGCTGGAGGGATGCTGAGCCCTTTGAGGCTGCTTTATCTTGGGTGGGTACCACAATCGCAGAGCAGGGGTGCGGGTGAGTCCTTTGTGCCGAGCTCAGGTGTGCAGAGGAAGAAAGGAGTGCGTGTCTTTGGGTGGCTTTGTGAGAAGCCAGGCTGGTGCCCTGCACCCGTTTTTAATACTCCAAACCCTCCCTGTTTCAGAATGCACCTGCAACGTGCTGGGAGCACGGCAGGACATGCCCTGCGACGATGAGACAGGGAGGTGTTTCTGCTTGCCCAACGTGGTGGGGAACGACTGTGACCAGTGTGCAGCTGAGCACTGGGACATGGGGAGCGGCCAGGGCTGCCGACCCTGCGGCTGCCACCTGCACGGCTCTCACAGCCCCCACTGCAACCAGGTATGGCCCAGCCCACCCTGAGCATCCTCAGGGGCAGGTTCAGCGTATTTCAGCAACGCTTCCTTTTTATTTCCCTGCACCAGCCAGCTTGTTCTCTCTTTCCTTCCTGAACTCTGTGGATGCTGCTGTGAGGGACTGTGGGGGTTGAGCTGCACAGCCAACCTGTGTTCCCACCGAGCAGCACCGTGCCAGCGTCAAAACCATCTGCTGGGTGGCTCTGTCATCCTGCCCTGTCCCTGGGAGCCACGTGCATTCCCTTTCACCTCCTGCTCTTTATTTTCCTCTTCCTCTTTCCTAGAAAACGCTGTGACAGACTATTCAGGAAAATGAAAGGAGGTGGTAATTATCAAGAAAGATTAAGCCATTTTAAAGGGCCTGATATTTAGTAAGGGAGCCCTAATAAGGGATCTTCACGCAGGCAAGGCAAGTTAATTATCCTCATTTGTCAATGGAAAGCATGTGCGTCACTTCGGGCTGAAGAGGCAACTGGGAAAATTAAAGTTAAATGTAAAAAAAAAAAGCCACCAAACCGCCCCCCCCAACCCCAACCCATGACAAATTCTAAGAGCCAAAGGTGGGTTCCAAAAGGGAGGAGACCCAGGATGCAAACTCCCTGCTGCAGGTGATCCCTTTGTCTTTGGAACAAAGCTTAAAGCTCTGCTTTGCAGTGCCAGGGCTGTTTGGACACAGTTTTGGAAAGAGCTGGCTCTCCCTGAGGCATCTCCCTCCCCTCAGTTCACAGGGCAGTGTCCGTGCAGAGAAGGCTTCACGGGACGGACGTGCTCTGCGGCGCAGCTGCGGGTGTGCCCAGACAGGCACTACGGAGACGTGCGGGTCGGCTGCACAGGTTGGAACCATCCATTTCAGCTCAGCCTGGTGCTGCTCAGCACTGTGCAATCAGGGGTGATCCAGGAGGGACCTCTTGGCCCACATCCTGCCATCAGTGTTTCCCATCCTATTTTCCTCTCTGGAACAGTTTCCTGGTTAATCTCTGGTGCTCGTCCCCATCTCCAGTTTTCCACCAGTGCCCTCCCAGCAGCCCGGGGCGAGACCCTTGGCTGTGCTGGTCTGGCCCAGGAGGGTCAGGGGCTGAGTGAGGGATGAGCGATGGGGCTTAGGGGCTTTTTCTGTTCCTCTGTCTGTCCCACCTCCTTCCCAGATGCTGCAGGGGCTGACGGGTGGGGTTGGACTTCAGATTGTCTTGGAACCCTGTGAATGGGATCTGATTTTTATTTATATAAGCATATATGCTCATATATACCTGAAAATTTTCCCCCTCCCTGCCTTGGGGTGAGCTCACCTCTGTATCTCTCCACCTTTCCATCCCCCAGAGTGTGACTGCGACTTCCAGGGCACAGAGGATGTGGGGTGTGACAAGACCACCGGCCAGTGCCTCTGCCGCCCGGGCATCACAGGCCACCGCTGTGACCAGTGCCAGCGGGGCCACTGCAACACCTACCCCGGCTGCGAGCTGTGCCACCCCTGCTTCCGCGCCTACGACGGGGACATCCAGCGCCTGCACCTGCGCCAGGCCGGCCTCAACACCTCCATCGCACGGCTGCCCTCGGGGAGCAGGGGGTCCCGCTTCAGCTCCCGCCTCTTGCAGGCAGAAGGCAACGTGCAGCAGGCTCAGGGCATCCTCAGCCGCTCCCCTGCCACGGAGCAGAGCCTGGCCCGGGTGGGCAGCACGCTCGCTGCGATCAGGTGAGGGATGAATGCTAACAGGGTGTATCCCTTAGCTGGGAGCGGATGCTGGCTCTTCTCTGTGTGCCCACTTGTCACGCTGAGCTGTTTGCATGTGTTCCCCTTTCTTTCTGGACCTGAAACTCTTGCTCTGCTCACGTGGTGACCAGGGCTCTGAGAGCGCCGCGCTTCCATGTGTGCCCATCCTCTGCCAAGCGCTACAAAGGCAGGAGGCATGCTCCAGACGGTCGGCATCCTCAGGGCATATTCAGCCCAGTCCCTGTGCAGGCACACTGGCCTGGTGTGGGAGAGCTGTAGCCCAGCCCCATGCTCTGCCATCCATGCGACCCTGCGAGGCATGGTGTATCCTCAACCCTCAGCTCTGAGACCTCAGAGTGCCTCTTTGCTGGGTGTTGGCAGCATCCCTGTGCTCTGTCTGCAGCAGCTTTGCTCTCTACTTGAGTTCATGCTTTCTGCTTTTTCTCTACCAGAGAGCAGGTCCGAGGCATAAATCCCGACCTGAGTGTTCTGGATGTGACTGCCTCTCTATCAAGGGAGCTCGAAGCCCTCAACAGCAGTTTGCTTATCACTAACGCCCAGTACCAGAACAAGAAGACCCAGTTTGAAACCAGCCGCAGCACCGATCTGTCAGGTACCGTGCTGCAGCTGTAATACCTCTTAATTTGCAGCCGTTAATTTACCTCCATGTGACTGTGCCTGGTGGCTTCCCACCGGCCAGGCAGATGAGATAGAGTTTTTAGCCTCCGGAACAGGGAATGCATCTTCCCTTCCCTGTGAGAGGGATATTTTCTACCCAGCCTCTGGTCCATGACCCGGGATTTTATGCTACTGGGTTTTTTGTTCTGGTGTTTTGGGGCTGGGCACTCCATGGGCAACATGTTCCTGTCCCCTGGCCAGGACGAGGCACTCGGGGTGAGCAGGAGGAGTGGGAAGGGGGGAGCCCCACTGGGACAGTGTCACCGAACCCAGGAGGAAGCTGAGATAATGAAGGTTGTGCACAGATGGGAGGGATGGAGGGATGGGGAAGGGAGCCAGGCTGCTGACAGGCGCTTAGGAGAAGAGCTAATTAAGCCCTGCGATGATGCTGGTGGTAGGCTGCCATTACATCCCTGCTACAGCTAATTCTCTCCGAGCGTCTCACTGCTGCCTCCCCCTCCCCGCTGCAGCAGGCTGGGGATGTGGGAGCTGTGGCGAGCGGCTGCTGCCTGGGGAGGTTTGTGGTTTGCTCTGCGCTCCACATCTGAGCAGGGTTCGGGGTCCGTGTCCTGCCCCGGAAGCAAGCAGAGGGCCCTGCTTGGGATGGGGCTCAGAAAGAGCCACGTCCTGCCCTGCTGAAGCCCTTGGGGGTTGCATGGAGCAGGGCCCCCCAGGATCAGTGTGGGCACGTTGCCTTGCTTTGGTTTTGTTTCAGTCTTGTAGCTCCCACCCAGAGTTCTGGGCTGGCTGGAGGAATGGCTGAAAGGCGTTTAGGAATAAAAGGAGGTTTTTCATTGTGCTTAGTGACTAATCGCTGGCTGTGTCCCCCCCTCTCCGCACATAGCCCCTCACAGTCAGTGCCTTCGGGTAGGTAGTTATGCTGCATTTATGAGTCACAGAGGCATTTGTGTCGTTTATCGGTTTTATTCCTGCAGGAGCCTTCAAGACAATCAGCTCTGCTTACCAGACATCCTCCAGTGCCAGCAGCCTGGCATCCAGCGCCTCCGAGCTGCTGGCTGAGTCCCGGGAGAGCCGCAGGAGTGCTGCAGGGCTGGAAGGGGGGCTTGCAGAGTCCACTTCCAAGCTGCTGACCCTGAAGGGCGAGATGGCCTCATCCCCCAACCTGACCCCCATCCTAAATAAGGTGAAGATACAAAGTGGTTCTCTGACTTCGCCACGTCTAGTTTTTGGGAGGGCCCTGTGGCGCTCGGGAGGCAGAGGGCTCATCCTGCGGTCAGGTGTGGCAGGACAAAGTCTGGAGACTCATGAGTGGCACCCAGGCAGCCTGCTGCTGTGGGACATCAGTGGAGAATTGGCTGAGCATCCCTTCCCCGGGACCGTGGGTTCTGAAGCGTTGCCCACTGCCCCCTCCCAGGCACATGCTTTTTCCTCCAGGGACTCTGATGTGGCAGCTCTTGTGTCTCGAAGACCCACTTAATTTCTGGATGAGGTTTCTTTTATTTCTTCTTTGCTGCTTTGTTATTGCCATGGAGATCCATTTCGGGGCCTCCTAATGCACGGTTGCTGTGGAGACCACCAACCTCCCCTCTCCGCTTTTCAGGGCATCAACGCGTTCCCAAGCGATCAGCCTGTGCTGGTGCTCGCACCGGCTCTGGGTTCGCCTGTGCCCCCGCTGCAGTGTGCTCTTGGGTGGGTGGCAGCTCTAGATGATGCTGTACAATTAAATCCACTGATGCTGAGGGAAGAGGCTGCAGGGTCTTCTCATCCTGTTCTCCCTCCCGAAGCAAACTGCACGGGTTGGACAGGGTTCCCCTGCCATGGTGGGGGCAAGAGTTGCTGTCCTGAGAGTAAATGGGGTGTTTGCTCCATGCAGACATGCTCTGCTTTACTCTTGGTGAGCTGCTGGAGTTGAGCTCCTGCCTTGCTCCTATGTATTCTGCAGCTTGGTGTGGTGAGGAGATGCTGTCGCTGGGTCTCTACCTCAGGTGTGGGCACCCGGCGCTGCTGTACCTGTGCAGAGCTCTGGCTGCCATTCCCTGACTCGGTCACGGTCTCTCTCCCTCTCCAGATCTGTGGTGGCTTCCGAGCAGAGACGTGCACGCCTGCCCAGTGCCAGGGGCTGCTCTGCCCACGGGACAACAGCAGTGCCTGCGGGGCTGGGCAGCCCTGCCGAGGCATCGTCCCGCTGTCCAGCGGGGCCCTCGCCACCGCCGGGGAAGCTGCCAGGGAGTTTCGGAGCCTGAGCACCCGGCTCCAGGAGACGGCGCAGCTGGTGAGTGCAGGCAGGGCTGCCTGTCCTGCGGCCGAGCCCCCTGCTCCATCCTTCAGTGTCAAGCACCAGAGTCTGGGGAGAAGAAACATCCGTGGTCCAATACTCAGCCTCAAACCTGATTCAGTGCTTGATCTCCTGCATCAACTTTGGAAATTCAGGAGTGTTTTGAGTGGGAGATGCCCTTCTGTGTGTGGGGGTCCCACCTCCCACCAGCACAGGAGCCGTGGAACTGAAGGGACGAGAGAGCAGCTCTGTAAATGTCACCAGGGGCCCTGTCCTCCTCCTGATTCAGGATTAGTATGGCAGAAAGGGTGGGGATGGGGAAACCTGTCTGAGCCCACCTGTGTAGCTGCTCTAGCATTTAATGCAATCTCAGCGTGTGTGTTGGAGCCGTTACACCTTTTTTCTACAGCCTCTCAGGTGCTTGCAAAGATAAAGTGAGTTTTCAAAGTCATTCAAAATCCTTTTCAAAGGTGCTTTAAAAAGCTAAACAGTCCTGCCCCCTCTTTGAGCGCTTCCTTTGCAAATCCACCCCTCAGTCTTTAACATTTCCAGCCCTTTGAAGCGGTGGCATATTAAGAATGGGGAACAGCATAATTTCAAAGCGCCTTGCCCAGTTTGCTCAGAGCTGAGGTTGGGCTGCTGGGATTCCAGATCAAGAAGAAATGGCTCCATCGGGGTATTGTTATTCGCAGATCAAAACGACGGAGACCTCTGCAAATCAAATCCAAAGCAACACCCGTCGGCTTGTGGAGCAGATGAGCGTGACGAGGACCCAGATAGAGGGAGATGTGCGGCGCATCCAGCAGTTCATCCAGCAAGTTCGGAGCTTCTTGTCAGGTAGCACTCTGCAAGCTGTAAAGTGCGTGTGTACAGGTTGGCTTGGGCATGGGAAAGCTGTTTGGTACGGGGATGTGGGTGTGTGTCGGTGTGTATGTGGTACAGTACAGGGGAGGCAGCTGGAGCTCACCCCAGTGAAGCTCTTGGGTACCCACTTTATCTGCGCGTGGGTATTTGCGCACAAAGGCACCGTGCATCCTCTGAGCCAGCAAGTCTTGGGTGGTGTTTCCAGAGAGACAGAGGAAACATTTCAGCAGTGCAGAAGTCTGTTGTGGTTCAGCCAGCTGATTTGCTCAGGGCTGACTGTGCTCTTCAGAGTGACCCAAGTGACTCCTGGCTGTGGCATCTGTGTCAGCCCCCTGGGATGTCACTAGGGCAGACCCTGCCTGCTCCCTTACAGAGGAGCTTGGGGCCAGCTCTGCAGTTTGTGGGGCAGGAGGTACCACACGGCCTTGACCTTCTGTGCACAGGGCTCTGGGGATGGGTCTCCAACATCCCCCCCAGGAACTGCTCTCAAAAATTACCTCTTACTGAAACAACAAACTGAATTTAGATAAGTGGAAAGCTGTGGAGTAGCTGGGCTTCTGGCTGTAGCATGGACAGCAGTTTGCTTTGGTCCTGCTCTGTGCCATGGAGCCTTGTGCCATCAAGGACAGATGGTGCTCTCTGAGGATTTGCACTGGGCATTGACTGGTGTGGGAGCTCACGGGCAGCACTCGCTGTCCAGAGATAAACAGACAGATCTCCTCTGGAGCAGGTGATTAATCAGATGAGGATTCCTCATTGTCCTATAAACCAATGGCATGGCTTAGTGCTCGCAGACAGATTGTAATAACATAATGAGCCTCATGAGCATTAGCTGAATAAGAAAATCAGGTCATTTGGTGCTGCCTGGTGTTAATGATGAGTGAAGATATTTCTGAGCTAATTGCTGTGCTAATGTCCCCTGGGCTCTGCCTGCTTCCGATTCCTCGGTTTTATTAACTTTTATTTGTGAAATACAAAAGGCCTGTCTTGAAACACAACCTCATCTGCTTGGTGAGGTCCACCTGGCCCTGCCCGGGGCTTCGCCATGGCATTCTCATTGCCAACTTCAAGGTGTCATTTCAGTCCTTACCAAAGGTTTTCCTGATGTGAATGATAAGCCCATTAAATTCTGGAGGATTAAATTCAGGGTGGGCCCTGGCAGCTGTCTGAAACGCAGACTGTGTGTGTGAGAGCACGCACGTCTGCTCTCATCCTCCCCTGCGCTTGCTCTCCCACCTTTCCCCTCTCCTGTCTCTGACGCTGTCTGTCTGTCTGTCTGCTCTGCAGACACGGACACGGACCCTGCTGCCATCCAGGAAATCTGTGAGTCGGTTCTCTCCCTGCGCCTCCCCACGGATGCTGCTGCAGTCCTGAGAAAAATGACTGAGATCCAAGACCTGGCGACGAAGCTGCAGTGCCCGGAGGATGTACTTGCCCAGACGGCCGAGGACATCGCGAAGGCCAAGCAGCTTCAGCAGGACGCCGAGCAAGCCAGGTCGGTTGGGCTGCGAGGCTTGCGGCAGCGGAGGGTCACTCAGCCAGAGACAAGGTGGTGGCTCTCCCTTGGGTTGAAATCTCACTTCACTGGAGCTGTTCTGGCTTGCACAGCCTGAAGTTCCAGCCCAGGGTCTTTGTGTCCATATGACACCTAAGAGGATGAGCCCGTGATCCCTACAGGCACAGCCCTGGTGCCCCAATAGAAACCCTGGCTGCTGAGAGCAAATCCTGTTACAGGAACAAGAAAGGCTTCACCAAAAGCAGTGGAGGCTTTTCTCTCTCTTGAGTCCCTGTGATGGGAGATGACAGGGTTGCACTGGCATTACATGATAGTGGTGACCTACACCCTAGTTGCACAAGCGAGCATGAGGAGATTAAATGGGCTATTTGTTTTCTGGGTGAAAGTTGGGAGGATTATCCCATGGTCCCTTAAAAAGTAATTACAGAGTGTCCTTGCAAATTTGGAGCATCTCCTTGGTCACATGTTGACTTGCAGCAATATCCCAGCACGAAGGTTAGCGGGATAAGTATGTAAACTCCTTGATAGTGTCTGACACCTGCTTAACCTGCTGGAAGTGATGAGACAGGGGAGTCTGGCTTTCTATGGGGAGCTGTCACCCAGTCTGAATGTAGAAAAGTACTCATTGAAACTGGCTTGCTGGTTGTTGCTTTCTCTTCGATACTTTTTCTTGCACCACTCACAAAATAAATAGTTTAAAGGAAAGCTTTTCTCTCCCCTTTTTGGCTTTGCTCCTCTGCTTGAGGTATGAAATGGAAGTGATGCTCCTCTCAGAAGAAACATGCTCTCATGGCTGGAGTGCAGTGTGTCCAGCTGTGTGGCGTTTTGAGGAGGAGGGAGAGGAGTTTCCAGCCTTCTCAACCTTGCTTAGTTTGCCTCTGCAGCCCTGACTTCCAGTGCACACAATTACTTACACTCACTCCTGGCTGTTTCTCACCTTTCCCCAGGAACCGGGCGAATGCTGTTGAGGGCAACGTGGAGGAGGTGGTTGGGAATCTGCAGCAAGCAAACACGGTGCTGCTGGAGGCCCAGGGTGCCATCCGGGGCTCTGGCTCTTCCCTCCGGTTCATCCAGGAGCGTGTTGAAGAGGTGAGTGATGTGTGGTGACTTCCCAGATGACAGTAGTGCCCTGCTCACTGCTCCTTTGAAACTTCCCCACTTGGTAGAGTTCTGCACTGACGCAGCTGGGAAATGGCATCTGGTGAAGCTTTTGCTGTAAAAAAACCCTCTTCTTTCTGCTTGTGTGCCTCCAAACTCAGTCACAGTCCCTGACAGAACCCCCTGAGACAAGCCCTGGGACCGCCGTGCTCAGCTGCACAGGGAGCAGTCCCTGCTGAGACCCCACTTCTGCGATGGGTCCGTCCAGCAGCACAGCCAGTCCCCACACAGAGGGGAAACCCAGCAGGAGTGAGGTCTGGGTGTGAGTTCCTTCCTAACACGAGCGCTCTGCTTTTAGATTGGGGCTGTTCTTGGTCCAGCTGAGAAGAACGTGAAGTCCATCGCGGACCAGCTGGACAGGCTGATGGAGAGGCTCCTGCAGCTGCAGCGCAACGCGGACCAGAACCGCCTGCGGGCCACCGACGCGGGGAACATGGCCAGGGAGGCAGACGAGCAGGCCAGGAGCACGCAGCAGGTATGGGCCTCTGGCACAGCACAGTCCAAGATGTGCTCCACAGCTTTAGATAAGGCAAAGAGGTTTTCCTGTTCCAGCCACAGCTTGCACGCTGTCGTGTCACTTCCTAATCTGATGTGGTACCCCACCACTGAATTTTTCCAGGACCTTTCTCAGTCCTAATGCCCTTAGCTGGAAATTCTTTTCTCCTCTATCTCCTGCCTGAGGCAGCGTAGCCCATAGAGCTGTCCATGTCCATCAGCATCTCTGCGAGTTCACATGATAACGCAGTGATGGAGCTCTGGTGCACTACCTGTTTAAAGTTAAACAGGGATTCAATGCTGGGAAATCCCCTTCCCCCAGTCTGTTTGCTTGATCCTACCTGCACTGCTGGTTTGCTTTCCCACAGGCTTTTGACCAAGTGCAACAGATGTACGCTGAGCTGAAGAGCAGGATGGAACAGAGCCCTGACCTGGGGGAGCAGGGCAGCAGGGCACAAAGCATCAACCGGGAGGCACGGGCTCTGTTTGAGGAAACTCTGGCCATGATGCGCAGGATGGAAAGTAAGGCTCTTTGTGAACTCAGTGTAGTCATGTCCTGCGCTGGGGAAGGGCTTTTGACTCCCAGAGGGAAAGAAATGATGGGTGAGACAGAGTGCTTTAGGCAGTGTGACTGTGGGTTTGGGCTGTGTCTGCTGGTGCTGTGCCAGTAAATACGGGGTTTGCTGGGGTGTGTGTGCAGCCATGGCAGGGACCCCCTACCTGCAATGCCCCTTTTACTCCACATGCTCACTTCCATTTTTAAGCATTAAAAAGTAATGGCTCTGTTCAGAGCAGCTGTGGTGGGGAGGAGAAGGGGGAACACAGGCTGGTAGCTTTCCTTACCCCAGCAGAGCTGTGTGAGGCTCAGCCAGCTGGGGAAGGTGATGGCCACACTGCCTTTCTCCTGCCCAACCCTCACGTAACCCTTTCCTGCTCTCTGCCCTCAGCTATAGAGACAGAAATTCAGGAAAGCCACGAGGCTTTGATGTCCAAGTCGGCCATGCTGCTGGGTCTGGAGGAGCAGGTGGGAAGGATCCGGGTAGCCATCAACAAGAGAGTCGCCTACTACGAGAGCTGCTCCTGAGCGAGCTGCCCACGGGCCACCGGCATCGCCTTCCTCCCCTGCAGACACTGACTGGTGTATTTATTCTCATTTTCCAGCTGGAGTTCTTATGTGCCTAATGTCTCTAATTTTAGCAAATTGAGTTTTCATACCTCTGGAAAATAGTTGTGCCGAGCCAAAGGAGTGGCCCCCAGAGAGGGCTGACCTTGGGTGGACTGGTTGGAGCTTGCCCGGTGGTTGGAGGAGAAAAGGAGAGACATCAATCTTCCACTGCAAATAAAAACTTCCCCAAAGCTGGTATTTCCAGAGGGTTTTATAAACTGAGACATTATTTCTGGTTCTTGTTCTAGCCAGTTCAGTCTCTATCAGCTGAATTTCACTGTTCAAATTAAAACCCTCATGTGGGACCTTTAAAAGAATTTATCTACGCTGCAGTTAATCCTTGAAACTTGCTGTGGCTTCAGTAATTCCCTGCTATAGATCTTTCTTCAGAGACCCAGATCACAGGAATGGAGATACGATCTCCATCGTATCCATACAACATACCTGTGTTGGTACAAATAAGAGAAATGTGATCCCATCCTCAAAGGTGAAGTCAAATGTCTTGTTTGACTTTCTGCTACAAAGCTGCTTGTTTACCACGCCAGGCTGTGCTGGAGAAATACCAGAGGGAGCAGGTCTGCAGATGCTTGGGAAACGCTTTATAAAGGGACTTAATAGACCATTTCCACATCAAATTTCTATGAATAACCAACAGGCACTTTACAAAACAAAACTCAGCTTTATTAAGCAAGTATTTATTGTGCAGTTACAGACTGGGAAGCAGGGAATTTAGACCTTGCTGTGGTTATTATCAGACATACAGAGGTTGCTAGCAGGTTGTCTCTCCTTTTGTAGCTGAAGTGAGAACTGCATAGCCTGGGCAGCTGGCTGATGCTGAACTTCAGAGTGCTGAAGCCTGGGGCTGTCCAGAATCCAAGGAGTGGCTAGGATGCAGGTTGTAAAAATAGCTGAGCTGCCACTGAGTAAGACTGTGCATGGCTTTGGTTGGTAGGGTGTACGTTGTGCAGTGCACTTGTTATGCATCGGACAACTAAACAGGATACAGAAAACAAAAGCTTAGAGCATCGTGCGGGGTCATGTGGGTAATGTACACTGACGGTGCTAGCAGCAGCCTCAGACTTCCCCTCGCTCAAGTGCCCTCTCCCAGCAATGACAATCCAGAAGCACCCCGAGGTCACTGCAGTGATGGATTCCTGGGACTAACGTGCTGCTCGTCACAGGTCGGTCGCTGCTCTGGGACGCTGCTGCCTGCCTGCTCCTGGCAGGACACAGCCTCCTCTCGCTTGCACTGCTGATGTCTGGCTTTGAAGTGCAGAAAAGAGTAAAACAGCCCTTCTGTTTCTGCAAGAGAGAGAATTTCAATTGGGAATTGAACTTTGTTTCATGGGACTGCTACCTTGCACCATGCTCTGTTAATAAGCAGGGCCATGGGGGTTAGGAACAGCTTGGGTGCTTTGTGTGCCTTAGAGATAAAGGGTTATTGCAGGACTGATTGCTGAATGGACCTTTTCAGAGCCTACAGTAGATCTTACTTACATTTGCTGCTTCTGTGAACCCTTTGTGTATCACAGGTCTCTTTGTATAGTCTCATCAGCAGAGCGTGCCATAAAAGATGATAGGATGTAGCTCACTTTACGTAGATTTTTGTGGAGAGCTGTGCTACCCCGTGCCCAGCTTTGAGAGACACCCTTTCTTGCAGGATTTAATGGCAAAAATTCTTACTGCTCCTGTAGACTGTGGTGCAAATGATAGTGATTTCACTGGTCCAGAATTAATCTGAGCTGTGGGCACACAGGATTAAACTTTGCATTCAGCTCACCTACAAATGAGCATCTCCACACTCTGCTCTCTGGTAACAAGGCAAGTTAAACTGACCTGCTGGGACCAAATCCAGGAGAGGGAATAGCCCATCAGGCCGCAGGGTTTGTCCTGTATGTGCTCGGCCACGGACCAGCAGCCTGTTGTCGGCTCTTTGCTTCTGGTCTCTGCTGAAACCAGGGCTGAAAAGCCCTAATCCCAGCTGGTGAAGCTCTTTGGTTTCAGTGTGACACTCCCAGTGGGGAGCTTTGTATAATTAGGTCCCTCCCTGGCTTCCTTTGGCATGCTCCTTGGGCTATGCAGTTCTAAGTGTAAAAGCTGGACCAGGAGTCACTGGCCTTAATGGAAGCTGGAAGATGATTCCTTCCTTGAAAGCTGGTTTAGTAAGGCTTTTTATTTTGCAAAACCCCCCCATGAGACGCCCTGTTTCATGTATGGTCCCTTTGGTATTTGTGCCTTTCCCTGTTTTGGTGCTATAATGGGATTAATTAGAAGTGATTGGATTGTGGAGCACTTACCGCTGGCGGTGTGGGGAGCCCGGTGGCTGCCTCCTCATCACATGATCAAACAGACTCCAGTCTGCCCAGTGCCGCAGTGAGAAGAGTGTTTACTGGTTTTCATTGGAACGAGAACTTCTGATTTGAAATGGCTGGTCAGAAACAGAGGAGTTGGAAGGAAGAAAAAAGAGAGAGAGAGATGGCTATGGTCTGTCTGCAGGTGAATTGAAAGAGTGTTTTTAATATGAAGGACATTGGGTGCCGAGGGCAAAGCAGAGCTGGGTGTGAGTCGATGCTGCAGCAAAGGCAGGACCCAGTCTCTCAGCACCAGCTCAGTAATTGGCCTCAGCAGCTTTAGCCACCCACAATTCCAGTTTCTGGAAAGCCAATGTGCTTGGCTCAGTGGAGCGTGGCTGGGAGCCGGGCTGCTGCAGCCCGCTGTGAGCTTGGCCATGCAGCCCAGGCAATGCTCTTCTCCCAATGCTCCCACCAGCACGGGGGGACCTGGCTGGACAAGCACTATCCAGCCAGTCAAAACGTTGGCTCCTGCCCTCATTCCTCCCTCCCTTCTACCTCCGCCTGGGGCTGGCAACCTCAGTGCCAGAACAGTCCTTCCAGGGATGGTTACTCTCGTAAGCTTGGTTGGCAGATGATGGCTAAGGACTCAGATACCTACTGGGACTTGGCAGACTTTTTCAGCAGCACTGTCTCGGAGCAGAAGGATGTCTTCGTTTTCTCGTGCCCCATGCAAGCTGGACTGCAGCCACAAGAAGTTCTGGTTGGTGGGCTGTGGTTCTCTGGCAGGACCAGGCTGCTGCCTGTGGGCAGCGGTCCGTTCTCGGGGTGGCTCTGGAGCTTTCCCCCTTGGGTGCCCGTGTCCTGCTCCAGCTGAGTGCAGGGGTTTGGACAGCCCCGCGCAGGGACCGGAGGGAGTGACGCATCCTTGTCTTCACTTGGTGTTGCTGGCTGGGTGGCCACCAAGGGGGTGTTGGGTCTGGATGCCTCCGAGACTTGTATAATGGGGAGGGGGCTCTCAGCTGCTGCGTGACCGTTCATGTGGAGCTTCTTCATGTGGTGCACAACAGCTGCAGCATTGAAGGCTTGCTGGGGAAGAAGACAAAGCCCCATGGTGAGCACCTGGTGATGCCAGGCTGGATGGGTGCTGGAGGATGAGGGGATTGTCTCCTGTAGGTGATGATGGGGGTGAGGGGGGAAAGGGGAGGGCTGTGTGTACACCGTGGTTCCCATTAGCAAACTGCAGATGCTGTTGAAGATTACAACCACTTCTGCAAGGGGAATCGTGGAATTGCCTAGGTTGGAAGAGACCCTTTAGATCATCATGGGGAACAGCAGTAAATTACCCCACAGTGTGAAATGGGGACTAGAGCTGCAGTTTGAAATGCTGCTGTACAGGTGGTTCTTATGGCATTCCCTTCCCCACCTAAATCCCCACTAAAGCTCTTGATATAAACAAAGTACCAATTTATCTCCAAGGCAGAAAGGAGGAAGAGTTGGATTAAACTCCCAAGGAGGTCTGCCGATGGAGCACCAATAATTCTACCCCCTTCCCCTTGATTGCTCAGTGAGACAGCTACAGTGCGATGCCTGTGGTAAGTCTACCAGTGTGCATTGCAGGGGAGAGAGTCCAAACACACTGTAAACAGGAGCTGTGGACAGTTTTCAGGCAGCCTGTGGAGGATCACAGCTTTGGGTGCGTTACCCACACAGCTCGAGCCTCACTTACTGCTCCATGGCGTTTGTTAGTGAGGTGGCTCTGGGCTCCCACCAGCCAGTGACTTACCCTCCATTTGCTCTTTGCAAAGTTTTTCTGAATCTGAGCGCTGACAGATGGGTATATGTCACGGTGAAGGGCTGTATTTCCATTAATCCTGCAGATGGGGAGAGAAGAAAACGGGCTTGTAGGCAGATGGCATTTGTAAGGCGTTCCACATTCTAAAAGGCAACTAACTGCTTTGTACGTTCAATCAGCAATAATTAAACCCAAAGGAAAAACAGCAACAAAATGTAACACAAACACACACTTCAGAGGCTGGGAAAGCTCGGGGTGGGATTTCTGCCTTGGCTCTGTTTATGGAGGCAAATATGCACAAATCACATCTTTAATTATTCATCACTTGCTGCCTTTTCACAACAAAAAAACACCCAGGGCCATGGCAGAGGCAGACAGTGACGTTAATGACAAGGGCTGGGGAGACACCCCTGCTCCCAGCTACCACGTGGAGTGAGATGTGGAGGTTGGTAAAGCCCCGTGGCCACCGGCTCCAGCCGGGACCCCGGTCCTCTCACCATGGATGCCGCAGAGCTTCTTCACAGGTAAACCTCGTGGTTGGGTTCTTCTCCAGTAAATGCCTGATGAAATCCTTGGCTGTTTGGGAGGGCAGGAGAAGCAGAGAGAAAAGGTTGGGGTTTTTTCCTTGGGATGAGATTGGATCTCAGTAGGACAGGGCAATGCTGGGGAATAAACATTGCGAGCATCGGCCCAGAGGTGAGGTGGTCGTGCTGTTTCACTACCCCATCAAAGGGAGGTGTGTGTATGGTGAAAGGCTCCAGATGAAAAAAATGTTAACTGGGGCTGTACCATGCTTCAGGCTTAGATTACGTGAATTTGAGGTGAATTATTCCACTAAAAAATAACTCTTAATAGGCACAGGAAGGGGCAAAGGTGCAAACTGAGCAGATGTGGAAGGTGCCATGAAAGAGCAGTTACATCATTGGGTTGGGGTTCAGGGAGGATTGCAGTGGTTGTTATTAAGTCCTTGCAAACCTCTCACTAGTTTTGTTGGTATGTGTAAGAGAGTGGTGTTCAAAAAGTGCTGCTCAGGTGCTGCTTTCAGTACAGCCTGTGTAGAGAGCTCCAGGGGCAGGTTGGGCTGGTGGAAGGCTGTGGTGGCTTGCTGTGCTGTAAGGGAATGTGACCTGATGGGAAGAAAGGCAAAGGGGACAGAAAAGACATGGGAAGAAAGGAAAAACCCCAGCGTTCCCTTGCTCCCAAGGGAGAGCTGAGCCCCCTCTGAGCTCACTAATCAGGGTTGTGAGAGTCAGGGTTATGTTAACAGAGGCTACAGCCGAGGATGCTGTGGGACAGGTAGGATGCAAAGACCCCAAGCTCGGCCAGCACAGCTCACTTTGGTGTCACCCCCCCTCTGGCTGCCGTGGTGCCAGGGGCTCTGCAGCCAGTTCCCATGGCTGGGGGCCTGTCACTGAGTGAGTGACTCAGTCCAGCGCTTCATCCTCTCCGATCCCTGCTGAGTCAAGGGCATTCAGGGGTGCAGGGGACTCGGGTAGGGTTGGCTTGTGCCCGTGGGTTGCGGGTCTCTGGCTTGTGGGAGGGAGCGTGGTGCTTCCCAGTGCCAGAGCTTTACCTGACTCGGAGATATCGTCCCAAAACGGTGACTCAAACTCAAAGTAGCCTTCCTTGATCTTTTCAAAGAGCTTGGATTCGGTCTCTTCATAGAAAGGAGGATACCCACAGAGCCTGGGACAGAGCAGAGAGCCAGGGGCCCTTCAGTGCTGCCCTCCACAGCAGCAGAGCGGGCAACACGAGCGGGCAACAGGGAGGCTGCTGTATCCATCCACCTGCCCCCACATCTAAGTGCATTGGTAAAGCTGCAGAAAACAGTTAAAACCTTAACTGCAGCAGTGAAAGGACAAAGCCACAGCTGGTACGGAGCTGTACGGTGTGGGAGGGAACGAAACAAAACGTACTGGGAAAGATTGAGTGATATTTGTAGGCAACTGAAAAGAAAACCCACCAAACAAAGCCTGGGATGAGGCACACAACAAAGAAAACATGATTCCTTTCAGCTCCGCTCCAGCACTTGATTCCCCACATCCTTTTCATTTCTATGGGCTAGTGAATTCCCACTGTATTCCCACAGCAAACAGGAGGTCTGGCATCACCTCTGCTTGCCCTGCCGCTCTGTAGAGGTGTCTGAAGGATTGGAGGAGGGGGTGGGAAGCTCATGTTAAAATGAGCGGGGTGCTGTGTGCTCCTACTCACAGGATGTAGGTGATGACGCCGATGGACCAGCAATCCACTGCTTTGCTGTATGGTTTCTGGGTGAGAACCTCTGGGGCTGCAGAACAGCAAAACCAAATGAAAATTCAGAGCATTAATGAATTACCCAATACTGGGATGAGCAACGGGGTCTTGTACACTCGCCCTCTGAGGTGCTGGAGTGGAGTTGGCCAGTAACAGCCCCGTTTGCCACTTGGATCAGTCTGTACCTAATGTTCTGCCATCGAATAGGAAGAACCACTGATGGTTTCTCCCTGTATCCTGAGCCTTCAGCCCATACGCTGTGGATCAAGGCAGGGCAGGGCAGCCTGGTGAACACTAAACCAAATCCCCTGGGGTTACAATGATCTTGGCATTTTTTTCAGTAAACACAGGACTGACGCTGGGATACATTCCTCTTAAAAGTAGCCTTTTCCTTGCACTTTGGAGTGCTCTGCCATGTTGCAGTCTGCACTCATCCAGCCCTTTGTGGTCCACACAGCGCATCAGTGAGCAGCGCGGTGCTGTTAAAGTGATTCCCTGGTTCTCTCCTTTCTGCTAGGCAAGGAGCTGTACAGCCACAACCTTTTTCCCATTCAGCCCACCAGTACAAACCCATCCCTGATCCTTGGCTTACCAACATATCCGGGAGTCCCGCAGGCAGTGGACATGATGCCGTTCTGCTCCATTTTAGACAAGCCAAAATCTGTGATCATGATTTTGGAGTTCTCTTCAGGAGTAAGGTAAAGGAGGTTTTCAGGCTGTGAACACAGAAGGGTCAGAGGTTGGTGTCTATGGTAGAAAGAGGAAGGAAACAACAGAAAGTCATGGGGCAAGGGTGCAGCTGCTGCTGGGATGGGTAGCTCTCACCTTCAGGTCGCGGTGAACTATCCCATTTTCGTGGAGGTACTTGACTGCTGTCAGGACCTGGTGGATCACCACACTCGCATCCTTCTCAGTGTAAACCCCTCGTTCCAAAATCCGGTCAAACAGCTCTCCCCCAGATACCCTGTGGAAACAGGAGTTCAGGAGAAAGGCTGGAAACAAAACTAAGCCAATTCAATCGCGCCTTTGTGTTGGGTGAGGTAACTTTCTGGTCCTTGTCCAACTCCACCTACAGCAGAACCATTCCTTGGGCAGCGGGTTTTTGTGCTGCTGAGGGTTTGATGGGATCTCTCAATTGCAGGGTGTTGGTAAGATCGCTGGTAAGCCTTGGGAATTTGGGGGAGGTGATGGTGCAACTCCTGGCAGAGCTGGGCCGCAGGCACCCGCACCGTGGGCAGGATGGGTGCCAGGCTCTGCTCCAGCACTGGCCAGGTGGGTTTTTTGTGGGATCACTTCCTTTGGATGGATGTGGAAGTTAGCAGGAGCTGTGGGTGCTCAGGGTGATGCCCACAGCGAGCTGCCTTCTCTGCTGACACGCTGCCCGGTTTCTTTTCTAGAAACCCCGCGCGGCGCAGCTTTAATTAGAAATACTTCTGTCTCTGCCCTGCTAAACTGTGATGAATTAATTTGCATAAGTAGCTCCTAATCTTGGTCTAGAACCTTGTTGCTAAAATGAACTGAACCAAGAGGGTTTGAGGAGTGTCTGGGTGAGTTCAAACTGCGTGGCTCCTGCTTCGTTACTCGTGTGGGTGCTGGGGCGCGGGGTTCATCGCTGTGCTCCTGCCCCCTTCCCCCAGCCCTGCACATACTTACAGCTGCATCACCAGGTAGAAGTGGGTTGTGCTCTCGTAAATATCTTCTAAAGTCACAATGTTTTCGTGCTTTATTCTGCAAAGGTAAATGTGGGTCAGAAACAGCCCTGGTAAGGACAAAGCGGCTTCTCAAGTGGAAAGCCCAACAGTCATCTTGCTTTAATCACCAGTGACAGCTCTGTGGCTGATCTCCCTTGCCCTGTGTGGCAGAGGATTGCTCGTGCCACCACAAACTCCCTCTGGAGCACCAGGCACTCAGAGCAGAGGACCAGACCCTTCCTCTTTAAGCAGCCACCCGCTCTGCATCAGGGATGTTTACTTGGACCACAAAAGCATCTGCTCTGGTTCTCCTTTCCCTGAGTGCTGCTTTGCTCCATCTCCCTCCTGCATGGGTCTGGGCAATGCGGCTGTTGGGGTTACTGGTCCAGCCAAGCAACAAGAGAAGAAACTCATCTACTAATTCAGAGTAATATCTATATGTTCTATAAACAGAAACACTTATTTCCCTGTGCTATTCTCACTGTAGAGCCACACGCCTCAGGAGGGGGCGTTGGTTCTGCTTTACATCACAGTGTGTACGTACTCACTTCTTCAGCACTGCTATTTCGTTCTCCAAGCTGCTGTCCCTTGTGAGAGGAGACTTCTTGATGCATTTCAGGGCAAAGAGCTTGCCAGTGCTCCTCTGCTTCACCAGGAACACTTCTGAAAAGGCACCTCTGCGGAGAGAAGTTGTGTTTCAGTGGCCGTGCTGCTGAACTGGAGGGATGCTTACAGGGAGAAAGAGGAAATGGCAAGAGAAAACAGCGTCGTGGTAATTGTAAAGCAAGAGCTACATCTCCAGCAGCCCCAAACTTTGGAGACTCAATGTCAGGATATGAAACATGTAGAAAAAAAAAACACCCAGAAATTTTCTCTGTTGTAGAGAAAAGGTTATTTTTGCACAGTTCATCATGGAGCTGTGTTGAGAATGGGGACAAAGAAGATCCCTGAGATAAAATGAATTCACATTTTTTGGGACTGTCTGTAAATACACTCCATCAGGTGAGATCTGGCTGTGCCCCATTCAGAGCACAGCTCCAGGAGGCAGATGGCAAACACTACCTCGGATGGGTGCAGGAGGATGCCCTGTCTGTGGCTGTGCAGATCGTGGCCCTCCAAGGAACCTTTGCACTCAGATCCATTGGGACTGGGGGGATGTCCTGGGCTAAGGGGCTGCACTGGTAACCACCTGCTAGCCAGGCAGCCTGAGGCTTGGGTGCTGTTGGGGTTACAGCCCCTGCAGAAGGGTCTAACTGGGCCAAATTCCTGCTTTGATAGGGATTGTGGCTCCTCAAAGCCCCCACCAAATTAACACACTCCTTCACTTGCCCCGGGCAGTGTTGCCTGGGGACTGAGGTAGCTGAATTGAGAGCTGGACTTTGCTGTGGTTTGGGTCTGTCAGTCAGCACTTCAAGTGCACTACTGGATAACATCAGGAAAGGCTTTTAATCAGCATCTGATGTGTTTTCCTTTCCACAGGGACTGGTAGCACCCATGACCCTTAGTGACAGAGTGACACCGAGTGTCCTGTGTGTTCCTGGTGCGGGCTCAGCCCTGGGCAGTGATGAGCAGGTATTTATAGCATGCCCAAAGCTCCCAATCCTGTTAAAGGTTTGTCTTTGGTGGCCGAACACGTGTCTTGGGACAGTGACTGTGCATCCTTTGCCAGGTCAGTCCTCAATAATCCTCATCAAATGAGCAGCAGATTAATTGGTGGCAGTTAAATGGAACTTGCTACTGAGCCTGCAAAGCGCTGCAGGAGCTGGAGGGCAGAGCAAGGAGGTGAGGGCAGGGGAAGCCCCTTCCTGCCTGGGATGTATTGCAACAAGGGCAGAAACAAGGGCAAGAGGACCTGTGTGTCCTGCCATCTACTACACACAGAATCCCAGTTCCTGGGAGCTCTCAGAATTGGCAGGGATGTCCTCACTACTGTACCTAATCCAACAGTTGTTGATGCCAGGGGAAAGTGATAGTAAGTTTCCAGGGAATTTCAGGTTCCGGATCTTCATGTCTGCTCCTCAGCTCGCTGGAGCCATGCACGTGGAGGAAATCACAATTTCTAATGCTAAATTTTGTTATTAATGTAATATTAGGAAATGAACATCCTACAAATCAGATGCTGGGGCATCTGTTCCATATATCTGTCCCAAACAGTTTATAATAATTATGCCCCTTATTAAAAAATGATGAATCAACAAGTTGGCTAGAACAGAGCGAAGCTGTTTCTAACCTCTTCCCTTTAGGGAAAGCTGTTGGATAACTAATTCCTGAGGCTGACCAGGACTGTGATGATTTAAAATGCTGCTCAGCCCTGGAGTAGCTGTTTTTTGGGAGCTTTGCTGTGGGTTCTGAAGTCGCAGCGAATTTGGCCGTGACAGATCTCGCTGGTGGAGGTAATTCAATTCCTCCTCCGCCACCTTGGAAATGTTTTCTTGTCTCATTCGCATGAATAGGCAAATTAAGCTGTTAACTCATAGAGAAGTATCGTACAACTCGAACATCCTTGTTCTTGCTTCATCCCTCAACTGAGTCAGGGTTTATGAGCTAAATATATGACTTTATTATAATAACGCCTCTCCCAGCTCTGTCCCTTGACCGTGCCTGACCTCCCAGCAGTGGCAGACCAGTGTGCTCAGCAGGAAAAGGGCAAAAAACTGAGCTGCCAGGCAGGCTTAGAGAGAAAGGTGGGAAGTGTGGAACTGGCCACAGGGCTGGGTGGGAAGGAGCTGCTTCAGTGCAGGTTGGCAAGCGTGAGCCATCAGAGCACCAGGAGCTGCCATGCAGCAGCGATGGAGCACCCACCCCTCACCTCGGGGTCCTGCCCACCCACGAAGGGGGAGATCTCATCTTGTGGCATCAACTGGTGCCAGGGAGTCGCTGCCCTGGGCTGGGAAGCCAGTACCCAGAGGTGGGGGTTGGCTCTGGTACTTACGATCCCAGGGCTTCCATGAAAATGAATGTTTTTCGGATGTTGCTCGTCTGTTTCTTCCAGGAGCTGCTGCTGTCGTCCTCTTCCTTGCGACCCATCTCCTCCAGAGTGAAGGCAGGGAACGCTGTGAGGAAGAGGAGGAGGAGAAAGGTGACTGCTGCGGCATGTGAAGGAGGGGACTGTCCAGGAGCTGGCTGGCTTCGGGATGCTGTGAGTGCTCTTTGCTTGGTCAGAAGGGTCAGACTTTCTGAGGGTGTGAAAGTCTCTGCCACTCCTGCTACTCGTGGCTGTTCGTGCTGACCACATCCCTGCCATTGTCCTGCTCCAGCCGCAGCGTGATGCCGGCTGAGCTGGGAAGGGGCTGGTGCCCATATGGTAATACTCCTGTCAGCATCCTCATTTAGAGCAAGCTGGCAATTACAAATGTTTATGTTGTGCTGTGTATTTAGCAGTTAAAAAGCCCTGCTGAACGGCTGCTAATTTTAACTCTCACATCCATGACTTAGTGATTAAAAGTTGGGTACAGCTAGTGATGGAGATGGATTATAGCAGAGCTGCCTTATCACTCAAATAACAAATAGTTTCAAGAGCTCGTGACTGCAGGGAGGGGAGTTTCCTATCAGATGCTTTGTTGATCTGTCTTGCACAGTTTGCGCTGCTGTCGTCTTTCATTTTTGTTAATTGACAGGTTGCTTTTGCTCGGAGCCACAACCTTCCCCTTGCCTCTTTCTCACAGGGCTGTGATGCCGTGGTGCCGGCTGGGATGGTGAAGGGGGGGGCCCAGTTTTTAGTTCCCTGCCCTGGCCGTGGGTCCCTGTGCCACAGGTACAGAGCAAGTGGTCCCTGCCTGCATCCCCCTGCGCTCGGCATGTGGAGGTGGGGTGAGGGCAGCTCACAGAAAACGCAGCTTTCTGGAGTCCCCCCTGCTCTGCTGGACAGGACGAGCCCAGGATGTCAGCGTTGGAGGGTGTAACTGCAGGAGAGCTGGTCTGGTGCTCCACGGCTGAGCTGGGTGTCTGAAACGTGCTGCTGCTCATGGGCAGCTTGGCCTTGGTCAGGTCCCCGTCCCCCACCTCCCCCCAGCACTAAGCTCTTTAGGGCGTGGGCTGAGCAGCATCACTGCAACTCAGCGAGTACCCATCGGCTGGGGGAGAGTTACTCAGAGCTTGCACAAGGCCTGGCAGGTGTGAAATGGTACACCGGTGTCCGGGCACCCTTAATAGGATCGGGTCTGGCATTACAGAACTGGAAGAATGCTGGAAGGTGAAAAAGAAGCCCTGAGACTCGGAAAAAACCCCCATGTTTTTAGAGAAGTGGGTTGTCCATGTCATCAGAAGAACTGCACTGAAAATATCTGTGGAGGGCAGGGGCTGGGGGGCCACAGCCTCAGCACGGGGAGCATCGTGCTTCTCAACAGCAGGAACGGCTGCCCCAAAGCCCGTGGGGCACAGCCAAGCCTCCAAGGGGCAAAGCATGATATTTTGTGTAAAAATAAGCATTTGGGAAAGGTAAAAGTATGAAAGCAGAGAAAAAGCCCAGAGATCTTGTTTCACAGCAGACAGCTTAGATACCGAGCTCCCCCTGAACCTGATTTATCTCCTTAATTAGCATGGTTTCAGGGATTTGAGCTCCTTGACACAATTTTTTAAAGGTTAATTTGACATTGACAACAAAATTAACTCAACTGTAAACAGTTGTAGGCTTCAGTCCATAAAATCACTGGAGGCCAGTGTGCACTTGACCTTTATTTACCTCCTAGGACACACATGTAACTCCTGGAGACACAATCCTCATCAGACCCAGCCATACCTTGCTGCTTACAGCCAGTGAAGATCCCAAGTTCTTCACAAAAACCTCTGACTGATGAATAGAAACCCTTCTGCCAGGATTTTGAGCCCCCAAAGGACGTTTCCTTGTGCGGCTGCCCACCTGTCCCAAACCTCTACAGAACCCCAACGTCACGAAAAGAGAATTCAGAGATCACAGAATCGCCTGGGTTGGGAGAGACCCTTTAGCTCATCGAGTCCAACCACAGCCCAACCCTGCCCAGCCCACCTCTAGACCATGATATCTGAGCAGGTGAGTTTTATCCACCTTAACCAAATATCAAAAGCACGATGCTGGTGTGATGCTGAACGACGGGTAAAAGCCAGGTGACCTCTCTGTTTCTTTCCCAGCCTAGTGTCAAGCAAAGAATATGAAGCTAAAAAATAAATATTAAAGAAAAAGTAGCCTGCCTGTGGGGACAAACCGACTGCTGGACTCTGCTCCCATGCAGCCCTGTGGGCACGAGCTCTTTGGGGCAGCACGGTGCAGAGAGATCCCCCCGGGTAGGCTGGACCCCACTGCCAGCTCCAGGGCTAAGGTGACTGTCTTGTCCCCTACCCGCAGGAGGTGACAATTTTGCCTGTTCAAGCCCAAGTGTCAAATCTGCCCAACATTTGCCCAGTTTGAGCCGAATTCCATCGGTGTGCTCATGTTTAATCCCTTACAAATTCAGCAGGGTTGTTTTTGAGATGGGTTTAGCTGCAGAGGGAAGGTAGTATGGTGTTTTCTTTGGTCCCCTGTGAATCATCTGCTCATCTTATAGTTCCTCCTTCTGTCACTCTCCACGTACGGCAGTTGGCTCCGCCGGTAGCTGGGGGAAAGGCTGGATGAATAGCTCTGACTCCCTACACGTGTATTTGATTTCCTGCTCTCTCAGTGTTTCTGTGCCATCACCAGCCAGTCATTTCCTGCCTCCCCGCGCCCTTCTGTGAGGCAGGGAGGTAAGTGCTGCTATTCTGGGAGCCAAAGAATGGAATGTTTGCATCGCCCGAAATGTAAAGCTGCATCCGTGCTGGGGTGATGCATGCGTGCCCACCTTCCCCAGGCTGGAGCCTGTTACTCTCGGTACTTTCACCGGGAAGTGAGCACAAAGCGGTTTGGTGCAGGACACGGGGCCCTCCCAGGCCAGCCAGGCTTATGGGATTACAGACCTGTGACTTTCCCAGTCCTGGCTCTGGGAACTCATCTGGACTTTGTCTCTCAATCTGGTTAAGCCACTTGTTGCTCTCCGCAGCAGGCTGCAAGAACGCAGTGCTGGGTGTGTTTGTTGCCTGGGTATTGTTCTTGTTGAGGCTCTGGTCCATCAACACCCTGACCTTCCTCAGCCCAGTACGCAGCGTATGGTCTGACAGGCTTTGCTGGACCTACAGCCCGGGCAAAGAGGCTTTGCTTTCCACAGCAAAGAACATGTGATGACAAAAGTTGGGCAAACAGCTCTGAGCTTGGACAGGCAGGTTCTCCTGCCGCGTGATGTGTCCGACTGTGCATTTCCATCCTGCTCCTGACAGATCCCAACCAGCTCCTGTGTCAGAGCCATCCTGACACCCTGTCCACATGTGCATCCTCCCCTGGCTTGGTGGGCATCTTCTCCCGCTGCAGCAGTAGGATGCAGAGGCAGAGCATCTCCAGCCACAGCACTGGGATGCAGAGGTTGAGCATCCCCAGGATGCACCTGAGAAAACACCTTGTTTTCAACACCTCCTTTGGAGACAGGACTATCATCACCCTCCTGCCCCTTCACCTTTTAGATGATAGTGTGTTGAGATTGCATCCTAAAATGGAAATGCTCATTGATTAAGGGAGGTAAAGACCTCTGGAGAGGAGAGCAAAGTACACAGCATTGCTTATGTTGATGCAGCCCCTGCTCCCTCATCCTACCCAACGAAGCACCGCGCAGGACTTCAGTCTAATGAGTAGTTCCAATATTAATGTGTAACCTTTGGGCTCTCCTGTGCTCTAAGTCAATAAACGTGACTGCTGCTATACTCTGCCTGATCCAGCACATGACACATCGATGCTTAGAATGTAATGAGTGTTATTATGACCTTGCTTAAATATTTCCTGAAGAAATTTGTTCCGCTCTCCTATCTGGCAGCAGCCAATCCATCTGCAGCCAGACACCCTGCTTCTGAAGGGATATACTGCATTAGCAAAATTATTGTAAGACGTGATTAATAGTCTTGTGACAAAGTTACATGGAGGGGTGGTGGGGGGTGGGGGGGATACATGCGGCTCTCATCGTTTTGCCTTTAGAATCGGGAAGAAGTTTACAGAAAAAGGGAGAATGCAAAGTCAAAGGGCTTTGCTTGGAAAGAAAAGGCAGGAAAACAAGCAATCTGCATGTGAATGAATGAACGGCCAGGCCAGCCCCTGGGCTGGGGACAAAGGAACAAGAAATTGCAAACAGGAGCTGGCCACTGCAAACAAATCCCCATTAACCATCCCGCATCCCCCCAGCCGCCCCTCCGCTCCCAGGCAGCGGGGTAACTTAGTGCCCTCGATGGGAGCTGCCAAATCACAATTTTCAATACCATTATTTCCCATGCCTTACACCACTTTTGAAGTAAAATGCCAGGAGGCAGCTCTCCACAGCATCTCTCGATAGAGCACGGCGAGGGCTGTAGGATGCCGGGCTGGCAGCCTGTGTGGAGAAGTCCTCCCGTATTTCCCTGCTGCCAGATAAAAATCGCTGTTTAAATATAAACCCGGGTTATCCAGCATCCCCCACCTGCTGGGCTGCGCGCCTCGGCCGCGGAAAGCAAGCGGCGGGGAAGGAGAGAGTGTGTTCGCTTACCCGAGCCAGCGCAAGCGAAGCGGGTCCCGCGGGCGGCTGCTCCGGCTGGAGTGCGGGGATTAGAGCCCGGCCGGGGCTGAGGGCGGCGGGGGGAGGCGCCGGCCGCGCCGCGCGGTAACCAGGCAGCGCCGCGCCGCGAGCACGAGCTGCGGGTGGGTGTGCGCGCGCGTGGCGGCG
>VZTU01030382.1:444886-477457 GCA_013400835.1 Zapornia atra
ATTGCTAGACGGCACTAAACCATGGAGATGCCGCGGCAGCAGAGATGCATCTCCATCACCCGAGCTTTGGGCCTCCCGTTTGACTCCCAGGCCTCTGTGTGTGCCTTCCCGCGGGGGGCAGCGCATGTCACCCCGGGAAATATTAATAATTCTTCGAATCTTTCTACAGCCTGGGATTTTTAGAGATGGCAGCAACAACTTTACTCAGTTNATCAGGAATAAATCAGCTCTGAGGCAATACTAGAAAGTAACAATATTTTAATTAATATTTTATTAATATTTTTATTAATATATTAACTAATGTTTTGGATCTTCTCATTAACTAATTTTACTTTCTCAAAGCTATGAGCAATCCCATCCTAACTAGATATTTAACTGCCACAGTCAGAACTTGTGTTGTCACTAAAGGACATCCTGACCCACAGAGAGCGTGGTGAGATGGGTTGGGGTGAAGGAACCCACGTACCTGTAGCAGAGCTGAGTGCTCTGGAGATGTGCTCAGGGCAGGCAGAGGGGGAAAGCAACACGGCCTTTATTGAAATAGATTCATTATGGTAGAAATGCCAAATAGAGCAACAACAAGGAGAACAAGGGCAACCCTGCCCGAGCACCCCTCTTCCCTGTGATGCTGGAGTCTGTCCTCAGGGCTTTGTTTGCTGTACAGGGAGGAATGGAGTCTGGCCAGGCTGGGTTGGCTGCAGGGTGAGCAAGGGGAAATGAAATGAAAAAGGGGACAGTTTGGGATTGTTTAAGGCAGAGATAATGAGAACAGAAGGGAAACTTTTACCATGCTCCAGTCCCTGGCGTTTGTGTGGTGGTGTGTTTGTGTTGGAGAGGAGATGGCTGTGATAAACTGGAGTGGGTACACGCTCCTTGTCGTGCTCTTGTGAACATCTCCTGCTGTGAATGTGCCATACATCTTCCAGAAAGAGCGTGAGCGCAGCGGGGCGATGCTAGGGACAGACATCAGTTAGGAGCGGGAAGACATCTACCTGAAAAACCAGGAAAGCAGAGCAGGGCTCTTCAGTATGTGAGAGCTGCACTGCTGCCCACATCAAGAGCCTTCAGAAGAACACCAACAGCCCGGGGGGACCGAGAGGGAGATGCTCCTGCGCGTGGGAAGAATCAATCAGCTGGTGGCTCTCCACCTCGGCCGGTGGGAATCTAGGACAACAGGCAATTCAGTTCGGGGCCCGTTGCTGGGCTCTCAGTGGGCTCCAGTTAAAATAGCAGTTATTAACCGCCGGCGCTCGGAGAGAGCAGCAATGGAGGTTGTAGTGGTGTGAGTCACAAGGAGCTGTGATGGGAACCAGCAGCACCATGTGTGAGCTGCAGCAGCCCCCGTGCAGAGGGGTTCCACGGGCAGGTCCTGCTCTCCTGGTGAGATGGGACCTGGGCTGCTGCTGTGTGTGAGTGGAGAAGGGAAAATATTTCCTGAATATTGCCAGTGGAAGGGCAAACAGGGCAGCAGGGCTGTCACCCGGGTTTTCGAGCTGAGAAGGTTTGAGACGTGACACCCTGAATGTAAACACAAACGCAGAAAGCAAATACAGAGCTCCAGCTCTGGTAATCTCAGGGCTTCCCAGGAGCTTGACTCATTGGCTGTAAATCCGTGTGTGATCCCTGGGCACAGGGTGTGACAGCCCTGTCCCTGCCTTTGCTCAGCCGGAGCATCCCAGGATCTCCGGGGCGGGTGCCAGCAGAGAGCACTGCAGCCCAGCCCATGGCAACAGCACGGGCTTGGGAGCAAAATTCAGGAAATAAGGACTTCTACAAGTGACACAGCTGGGATTTCTGAGCAGTTAGTTGGGGGGAGGTGTTATTCTAGATGAGCTAACGTGTGATTCAATAACATGTGATTCAATAGCATATTCCTCCCGAGCACTCTGTGAGCATCAGTTCAATCCTGTTGCCTTAAAACGGCTCCTTAAAGCAAGGAGGTTCCTTCATTTGCAGCGTGATGGGGACCAGGTGGTGTGGAACCAGATGCTGCTGCTCTGGGGCTGTGCTGTCTCTGTGGGAAAGAGTGGCTCCTTTCCATAGGCTTCATACAAAGGGGTCAGGCTGGTTACTGAGTCAGGCAAAGAACTCAGCCGTGGGCTTTTGCACATTCTTCTTAACCTGGTAATTATGGTCCCAGGAACTAAGTAGTAACTGTTCATTTTAAAATGGTAAATAATCCCATAATTAGCTCCTGGTAAGCATGCGCCGTTAATTAAGCCGTTCAGTGGTACATTTGCTGTGCAGCTTGATCATGTGTCCCTAAATTCCAGCTAGCACATCTCTCACACTGCTAGTGTTCCCATAGGAAGGTTCCTGGGATGGGTCTTGAACCACTGTATGAGCCCCCATCCCAAACCTTACAACCAAGCTGAACCTGAAGATCAAACAGGGTTTGGGTTTGAGATGAATTTATTTGGCTGAAGAATGGCTCCTTTTGAGTGGCATTTGGTCTGTGCTGCCCAAGGCCAGGCTCTTGGCCAGCCCCACCTTCCCATCCCGTGCTGGTCGTGCCGCATTGTGCTTTTCCCATGTTGGACTTGGAGTCGACTAGCAGGAAGCAGCCCCTAATTGGGTAATTAGGAACCCAGAGGGGCCTTTTCGATAGCTTTTTGAAAAATTAAGGGCTGATTCTGTAGGTTGTGAATAGATGTTTACTGGAGGGGTCAATTAAACTGTAAAAAGCAAACTGTAATTTGGGGCTGGGGGGGAGGTGAGGACACCACGGTACCCACTGGCTGGGGGTGCCCGGGATGTGGGGATGCCCGGGATGGGGCTGTCACTAGGGGGATGTTCCCTGGGGGGATGCCCGGGATGGGGCTGTCCCTGCACTCCCGTGCCCGGTGCAAAGCAGTTTCCCTCCTCGGGCACGGAAACGCTCCGTGGGCACCGCGGGCCGGTCCCGCCGCCGTTCCGCGGCCTCGGGCTCCCTCTGGTGAGCAGCCCGGCAGCTTCGGCCGGGGCCGCGGAGGGGACCGGGGCCGCAGCATCCTCTACCGTCGCACGGCATCGCTGCTGGGAAGGGGAACCGGCCGCCCCGGAGATGCGTCCCGGCCACGGCACCCGCGGAGAGGGGGGGAAATGTGCCGCTCGGTGCGGGAAAAGAGGAAAAAATAACAGGAGCGGTGAAATTCAGAATTTCCTGAGCGATTGTTTTGGTACCGTGTGATGGCTGTTAGAAAACAAAACCATTGAACCATTCCCAGTAAAAATGCAGCTTTTTTTTTTTCTTTTTTCTTTTTTTCAGTAAAAAAAAGAACCCTTTCAGGATGCTGAAATCTGGCTGAAAGGCTTCACCAAGAGCGATTTTTCTTTGTCTGCTTATTACTGTGTGCAGTAAATAGGCGAGGAGATAACGGCATTGTGGAGTTTAGCTTAAGAAAGAATCCAATTAGATTCTTCTGGGCTTGTCTCACACAGGATTATGTGTGGGTTTGTTAAGATTTTGTTCCTCTTGGGCCAGATAGCAGCTTCAAATCACTTTTTTTCCATTTTATCTGGGATTACAGGCTCAAGAATGGAAGGAAAAAACCCTCCTGTAAGTGATACACCAACACCAGCTCCTGATCTGCTCAGCAGTCTGAGAGGAGGATGGAGACAGCCTTGACCTGGCTGTTCCCTCCCTCGCTGCTGCTGGTCACGCAGCTGGTTGTACCCCGGCTCTGCCCATGCAGGGGTAACATGGCAAAACACTGGGAAGGGCAGGTGAGGTGTGCTGGAAAACCAAGTGTCACTTCCAGAGAAGTATGAGGCAGTCCTGCTGAGCCAGCTTGGCTTTTTGGAGCATCACATGAGAAACATCGTGACCTTTGGAGAGCACGTTGAAGGATGGGAATAAAACAGGTATTGAGAATAAACTAATATCCTGGCTGCTTTTGTGTTTATAGGTGGCTCTGTGTACCTGCAAAATACCCTCTGGATGCAGAGGAACCCACAGTGAAAGTACTGACAAACACTCTGCCTGGAGATGGGTGCTTGGAAGCTGAAACCCTTTCTGGTGACCCTCTGAACTGCCTTTGGCTCTCTGGAGCAGCACGGTGCCATTCTGGATGATTTTAGGAGTGATGCCACCCGCAGAATTGCCCCACAGATCGACTGACATGATTTCCTGGGCTCACCATCGCTGCTTCTCTGGAGCTCCACAGCAAGTTGGACACATGGGGCCAGGCTATGGACCGAAAGGAACCACCGTCCCTGGGGAGGCTCGGTGAGCAGAGCGGTGGGACACGAGGGCTCCTCTCTGCAGGAGCAGGAGTGTTTGTTTTGGTTTCTTGAGTGATGACAAGCGAGCAAACAAGATCTGAATCTCACATCTGCTCCAAAGGCTTCTCTTACTCTCTGTAAGTAGCCAAAACATATCAGGAGTTGGTAAGACAACATGCCTGATGGATTTATGCGTTTTTTTCATCAGCTTGCTGAAAAGTGGAAGCTAGATGACAAAACATTTCATAAGCAGTCACAGAGTCCATCTCTAGGCATGTGGGAGTACTGATAAAAGCCGGCTTTGCCTGAAAGCATACACTGCACATTAATACCCTTGGCTGGGGCTCTGTAACACTGTCATAGAATCATAGAATGGCATGGGTTGGAAGGGACCCCAAGGATCACAGAGCTCCAACCCCCTGCCACAGGCAGGGCCACCAACCTCCAGGCCTGGAGCTACACAAGGTTGCCCAGGGCCCCATCCAACCTGGCCTTGAACACCCCCAGGGATGGGGCACCCACCCCCTCTCTGGACAGCCTGTTCCAGCCTCTCACCACTCTCTCTGTAAAAAACTTCCCCCTAATATCTAATCTAAACCTCCCCTCTTTCAACTTCACTCCATCCCCCTTGTCCTGCTATTATCTAAGCTTTTAAAAAGTTGATTCCCCTCCTGTTTCTAAGCTCCCTGTCCTCGGGCTTCCCACGAGACCTGGCTGACTCTCACCCCTGGGAAGTGTTTGTTTCCCTCCCCTACGGATGAGCTGACCAGGCACAAGGCTCAGCATCGTGTCCCGAGGTGCCGTTGCTCCAAAGAGTGGGGCTGTTACCCCACTTCAGCCATGTTTGGAGAAATTCCTAGCTGGATCCTGCTGGCTGTAATTACTCAGAGTATCTGTTGTCTGACCATTTGGAAATAACTGTGGGATGGCTGCTGGCAGCTGGGATGTCTGCTATGACACAGGGAATATATCCAGGCCTATTTAAATAATCTTTTTGCTGCTCTGTTTAAATAGATGGCAGTTATCCTTATGGGTAAATAGACTACCTTCTAGGTACTCTGTCATCTTTAGACACACCATGCAGTTCGTTATGACAGCACTATATCAAGCCCACTTCTTGTCAGGAGGGACCTTCCCACCTCCTTCCTATGGAATTTGACAGTGTACAGGGCAGATAATGGCTTTGCTGCTCAGGTGACCTGCCACTCCGGCTCAGCCCCACCTCTAAGGGGGTAATTGAGACAGTGACATTGTCTTATTATTTCATTTCCCATGGAGTGGAAGTTTTTGAAGCACATTAGAGAATAAGACTAGGATAGCTGAGTGAAGAAAGGGACACGTTACTCAAGTGTGTCTGAATGCCCCTGGGATTTTGCATGGTGAGAAGGAGAGCGAGGGGAAGGAGCCGACGTGCCAGGAGCTGCTGGCTGTGGTCAGGCAGACAGGCACCCCCCTGTATTCAGCTAACCCCCTCCTGCAGTTGTTTCAGGCAGGGGGGTCCCAAACACACAGTCTCTGCTCCTCACACAACCGATGTCCGCCAGCTTGGAGGTGCCAGGCAAGAGACCACCTGCCTTTCTCCTGACTAGTCATCTGGTCCCATTTGATTCCTTCCAGCCTGAAACCATTCATTATTACACTGCAAAGAGCTAGAAATAACCCTCAGGTGTCTGTTTTCAGGTTGGCATCGGCAGAGTGCAGAGTACTGAGAGCATCCCTACAGCGTGCAGGATGTGAGAGAGGAACCGCCCCACGGCCGCCTTCGAAGGAGCAAAAGGAGGAATGGAAGTGGTATTTCTGCACGAGAAGCTGCTCAGGACTGGCTGTTTGGGTTTTTGCTGGGTAAATAGAAATAGTATTTTTGTATCAGAAATAGTGTGGCCAGCAGGTCTGGGAGGTGATTGTACCTCTGTGCTCGGCATTGGTGAGGCCGCACCTCGAGTGCTGGGTCCAGTTCTGGGCTCCTCACCATAAGAAGGACACTGAGGTCCTCAAGTGAGTCCAGAGAAGGGTAACCAGGCTGGGGAAGGGGGTGGAGGGCAAATCCTCTGAGGAGCGGCTGAGGGAGCTGGGGGTGTTCAGCCTGGAGAAGAGGAGGCTGAGGGGAGACCTTCTCCCCACCTCCCCTGCCCTGCCAGGAGGGTGCAGAGAGGTGGGCGCTGGTCTCTTCAGCCAGGGGACAGGAGATGGGACAAGGGGCAATGGGCTCAAGCTGGGCCAGGGCAGGGTCAGCTCAGCTGGGAGGGAAAAGTTCTTCCCTGGCAGAGTTGTAGGGCTGTGGCCCAGGCTGCCCAGGGAGGGGCTGAGTCCCCACCCCTGGGTGTGTTTAACAGAGGGGAGATGAGGTGCTCAGGGATCTGGGTCAGCACAGGACAGGGATGGTTGGACTCCACGAGCTTAAAGGTCTTTTCCAACCTGGTGATTCTGTGACTCTATCAAATAGGCTTTCTTGGCTGTGGTCCTTATTGGTTTATATCTTGTTTCAGTGCAAGCTCCTGGTTTATAATAATGTTACAGCTCAAATCCCAGGAGGAGCTGTGGGCGTCTCGCACAAGGATGTGGGGGAAGTCACAACAGGAGCTGAAGCACGCGATGGTGATAGCACAGCAGAGCTACCACTGCACGAGGCGAGGCTGGATTTAAGGGAAAGCTTCATGGTTGCAGTGCCAGGCTCTGTATTTCTTGCGTGCACATGGGTGACTTCAGCAGAGCTGCCTTCTCTTGGGGTACAGTGTAAGAGCAGCTTTGGAAAAGGGGAAAGGCGAAAGGACAGAGAGGATGGGAGCTGGAAGGAGGCATGGGAAAAGCATGCTTCTTGGGAAAAGGTCCTTCTGTAGGAGAAAGGCCTCTGTAGATGCAAACACAGGCTTGAAATCATTCTCGCATGGTATTTCACTGCTTTAAAATGTTAATATTTTCTGCAGATAATTAACAGAGAAGCAGATGAACAGCAAAGACCAGTCCGCCAGACACTTCCCAGCAAAGCATTTTCTCATGATTATTTTCTGTTGCCTTCCTACTCTGGTTAAAATAACATATCCAACCGCATATGATACATGAGTGCAGCTCGCTGCCAGCATGGGGAGCCAAGCAGAGAGTCTCCTGGAGGACGTGGGTGCCAGCTCCTCGGGGGACAGGAGGCACACTTGCTTAAAAGGAAGGCAGTTTCCAGGACTTACTCAGGAATTTCCAGAGAAACCCCAAAGCGATACATCCGGGCAGCTGCCTTAGTATGAGATCTTTTTATTCATCCTGCTTTTACTTTGTGCTTTTGTCCATATTCGATTTATTAAAGCCAAATGAGCACTGTTACAGCACGGGGGGTGCACCAGTCACCTGGACACGGGACCTGCAGCTTTTACCAGCGTTTCGGTCCCACAGAGCATCCCACTTGATGCTGCTGCTGGCAGGATGACCCAGGTCACTTCAGACGACCTTTAATTTCTGTCTTTTCCTCTTCATCATCTTTTTAATGTATCTGGGATGCACTTTTAGCAGGCAGTGATGATTCCCCTGGAGCACGGTGCGGGTGGTGCCGCTCTCTGTCTCTCCCCATGGAAGTGGACTTCTACAGTGGCTGCATGTTCTGCTGCAGCCATATTCCAGTCCATCAGAAAAATATTTATCCCTTGAGCAAATTCCTTTTGCTGTGGGGAGAGAGAAAAACATGGGATGGTTTCCCAGGATGCCAAGGAATAAGATTTCAAGCTGTATGGCTGGCTGGGAGCAGGCACGGTCCATCAGGCTGGGCTGGCTCCGTGCTCAGGTCACACAGATCCCTCTGTGCTTCACATCCTGCCAATTAAATGGTGTTTGTCAGCAATAGTTCATTTGGGTGGTATTAATCTTTGAGACTCGGTATTTGTTTGCTTCCCTCCCCACGCTGCAGCAGCCTATGCTCCCTTCTCTCCCTGAGGTAAAACAAATTAAAAGTCTTTTTTGTGCAAGAGAAAGGAAAGGAAAATCAGACTGTTTTCCTGAGGCCAAGGAATTTCTCAGATATCCATTTCAAGGTGTTTATTACAGCCTTTCATCCCGTCCCCTGACTGTTGAGACTGAATTCCCTGCCTGGCAACAGATGGGATGCCAAGTTATTTTTAGCAGTTTGTTTGCTTTGATTGAACCCTTAAACAGTATCCTGCTTTTAAGTCCTTGAATTACCTTGGGGCTAACAAGCTATGGCAAACTCCTCTGCACAAGGAAATCCAGGGAGATGCTACCTGTGACAGGGAACTATCCCAGCTACATAAAACCAACATTTTACTCTTCATCCGGGGGACCTGGAGTATGTCACCACTGTTAATGGGCATGCTGAGCAGTGAGTTATTTGTTTTATTATTTTAGAGACAGGAAAACAGCAGAGATTAATGTCAGTAAGGGCTGGGTGAGCGTGTCAGGTTCTACCTGAACCTGGGAGTAGATACACAGATGGGTTGAACAGCCTTCAGATGGGCACATCGCCCCTGTTTGCACGAGCCTGGGCACACGACTTTTCCTGGCAAAGCAGCAGTTACACACAAACCTTCTCATTCCTTTTGTCTGGACCGAGAACTCCCTTGCAATTCGGAGGGAAAATAAAGAAAATAAGGGCAAATCGATCCTTCCTCTGGGCTTTTCAGGCTTTTGGACTTTCTGCTGCCATTACTCGTGACATTAGTGAGCTGGCAGTGGCCTGGCTCGCTGGCCTTGTTAATCTAATTAACCCACTGGGTTATAAACGTGTCCTGCTGGAGCCTGTCAATGAATCCATCCCTATGTGTGGTACCCAAAGCACAGCCCCTTCCCATGGAGGTGGAGAGGGGTGATGGGATGGTGGGACAGAATAGCTGGAGCACCGGGCTGCAGAGAAGTTTTGCATCAAGATGACAGCATCCCGCTGTGCTGGAGCCTGTTACGTGCTTGGAAGGGGCTATTCCTGCTGAACATAACTCAGTACTGTCCTCTGAGTCTGTGACAAGCTGAAGCAGAGTGAGGGAAGGGGCACACAGCTCTGCCCAGGGGATGAGGCCCTGCACCTCCACCAGCCCTGGCATCGGCTTCCTCGCCCTGGGCCCTGCAGCGAGCCCAGCCACCCCAGCCTGTGTCTCCATTAGGTTTTTGGCTGAGCAAAGCCAGGCCCCCACCCTCCCTCACTGCCCTTCAGCAGCTGTCTCGCTCTGGGGGCCGGGAGGTGCACATCTGGATGCACAAATCCCCACGGAAACTCTGTGCAGGCCTGGACCTTCCCGAATGAGTGTCCCAGGGACCCTTTCACTGGGCCGAGGTCCCTGCCAGCTGCCAGGCTGCGGAGGAACAAAGTGTTTCCCTTGTGTTCCTCTGAAAAGACCTTAAGGAAGCTCTGCCCCTTTCTGGGAAGCCTAAAAATCTCCATGCCCGTTCCAGCAGAGGGCTGTGTACAGAATATGGGGGTTACATGTGTCTCTGTTGGTGCCTGACTAGAAAACCAATTGCTTTTATTAAAAATATTTTACTTCTTAGCTCCTTCCACCCATTTTTCCAGTTCTTTGCTGAAGTTACCCTTTGAGGCACAGGAAGGTCCTTTAGACTCCTCCTTTTGGGGTTTCCCCCCCCCAAAATTACTTTTAATAATTATGCATAATGGAGAAGCTTTGATTGTATTCCTCACTCAGATGGTTAATTAGGTATACCTAAGTAAGTTACAAAATGCACTCCTTCAGACTCAATTCCTTTCCCTTTATCCAAACTAAAATACACCATTCTCCAGAGGGTTCTTGTTTGAGAATTGATCAAAGGTAATTATTTCAGATAATTAAGATCACTAAGCAAAGTAATTTAATTTTCTTCCCTTCTCTTCCTCCCTCCAAAAAATGGAAATGTCTGTGTAACACCTGATCAATAAAAAAAAAAACCTTTTCAAAGGTTGAAGTTGGCCAAGGATGCTGTTAAGTTAGCAGGCACTAGGATGAATGGGAATCCAGTAGAGATGTTTCAAAAAGTAATGACACTTCCAGTTGAATGATTAGATTTGTTACCAAGATTTTTGTTTGGCTTGCATTTGGTTGGGTTTTAAACTTTATTTCCCCCTTAAATTCTGGGTCTTTGCCAGGTGAGCATGGCCAGCGGGTACAAGGGACTGAACTGGTATGGCCAATTAGCTGTATTGGAGACAGGTGCTGGGGCAGGGTTGGCCTGGCTGGGCTCATCAGGTGAAGGAGATGTGGAATCAGGGGAAACAGGTGAACTGTGTTGAAATCAGGATGCTCCACCAATAACGTGGGGCCAAACCTTATATAGCAAGGACTGGGGTGGGTGAGGAGTGGAGGATCAGAGGCTTGGAGCATGGCAGAAACTGGGCAAGAAAAGGTATTTTGGGGGTTTGTTTTCTTTTTCCTGATTTCTGGGTGTCTGGTTGTCACACAACTTGGGGGTGATGTGTGGTTGGGAGAAGTGTGCTCTGCTCTTTCTTTTGGAGTGAGGGGGGAGGTGAGGGGTGTTTGCTCTGAGGCACAGTGCTTTCCATGTTTACTGAATTGCCTGTTTGAAACTGGAGAAGGGGGGGAGTTGGGGGCTCTTTGCTTGGTTGAAGTTGGGGAGTTTCTCTTTGTTTGTGCAGATTTGGAGTTGTGGTTCCTGTCAGTTTGACCCACTTCTGTTTCTCCTCTCTCTGCAAAATGTTTTTCCTGTCTCAGCTGTATCCTAGCTGTGTCCCACTCTGCTTGGGCAGAGGGTTGAGGATATTTCTGTAGCAAACACCTTTCACTGTTCCCTTTCCCTGGAACTCTGTGGTATCTCAGGCTGTGAGTTCAGAAGGTGCTTGGTGTCTCATTGTGCGGTGTGTCTGGGTACAGCCAGGCAGGAATAGCAATGCCAAGAGTTAAGCAGCTTTGGGGATTTAAACTATTTCAATCCTGTATCCTGGGCTGTGCCTTAATCTCAGACTTCATCTACAGCTGAGTGGAACCTTCCTGGCCCATTGGTGTTGCCTGAATCTGAGAGCCTCTGGCTGTGCTGGGGGAGTTGAGCTGAGCCCTGTGCTGGGGGGTGGGCGAGGGGTCGATCCCAGGAGATGAGCTGGGACCTCATGCGAGTGGGAAAGTCTCCCACTACTGCAAAGTCTGGGTGCTGGGCTTGCTAAGAATTGAGCTAGATACTAAAATGCTGGGGATGTGGCTTTGTATCTAAAGTACTTCTAGAAATGACTTTGGCTGGGAGCAGAGGGGCTGGCTGGCTGCTCCTGTGGCTTCCTTAAACTGCCTTGGCTTCTCCTCAGTCACAGCTGCTTTTGAGGTCGTTTGTAATACGATGTGTTGGAGAAGGTGTGGGGCAGTTTAAATGTGGCTTTGTAGGAAGAACGGATCCTGGACAGAGTGTCCAGGTCTCTAACCTGTGACTAGGAAGTATTTGGGAACACTCAGTCACCGGTACTTTCCGGAGCAGCAAGCTCCCTGTTCATTTCCAAAGCTCAGCTCATCCCAGCTGTTCCATAATGACTGCCTGCTTTCCTTAGAGCTTCCTGGGGAGCCTTCATTATAATTTCTGCTGTACAAGGGCCACTCACTGAAATGCACAAACACTTCAGCAGCCTGTCAGCACCCGGCTTTGAAGCGGCGTAGCGGCGAGCACCAGAGATCTGCTATCTTAATTAGTACAGGGGGTTATGGGGATGTTAATACCTGATCTTGCAGGGCTGACAGAAGGATTAAAGGTGGTGGAATCGGCTGCCTGTAAAACAGAGGGTTCTGGGCACTGCTGGCTTTCCTGAGCTCCAGTGAGCAGATTGTGGCTCGCTCGGGTGGATGTGCTTGTTGGTGTGAGTCTGGGTTGGAGCTTATGGAGCATCGTGGCTTATGGAGCCTTCCTGGTGCAGAGGGGAAGCTGTGGGGTGTGGGCATGTGGGATGCAGCTTATCCACACCTGTTCCTGTAAGCTCCCGTGACTGGAGTCCAGCAGAGCCCTGGTGATGTGATTGCTGCCCACACAATCTCACAAGGTCTGTTAGACAGCAGCCAGAAACCTTTATTTACCTTTTTCCACACCACTGTGATGAACTGGAACATTTGTTTCCGTGGTGCTGGGATGCTGAGCAGCTCACGTGTGGGGTCAGCAGAAGGCAAGAGGCACCCTGGGAATCCCAGGGGCTGTGTCCAGGGAGGTTACCCCAGGGAAAGGGTCACTCTGGTGTGTGTTTGTGGCAATTAATGGAAATCAGATACTGGACAAGATGTACCTTTTGCAGTTCTCCCTGGCCTTGCCCAGTCTGTTGCTGTGGTTCATGTGATGAAATTCCTGCCATGCACAGTCCTCTGTAGGAGCTCAGAGCAGTCCTAACCCTGTCCCTGTGTGAACATGCCATGCCAGTGTTGTTCATAGCTCTCAGCATTCCATGTGGCAGTGGGGTTGGAGCCCTGTGCCCACCTTTCTTCCCCAGCCCTTTCCCTGTAACTCTTATTTCATGCCCTGATTTGGCAGTGAGGAGGCTCAGGCTGAATCATTCTGGATGTCTGTATGTGACAAGTAATACTGAACCTGTCTAAATGTGGCAAAACTCCTGCTGTAATTAATTAACTTATTGTATTTTATGATGTTTGGTGTTCCTCCTTGGCACCCAGAGGATCTCTGATCTTTGATCCGGGGGGTGTGATTTATTGGGCAATTATACATCCACACACCATCACTCACTGGAGAGAGGAGCTGTGATCTCACCAGCCTGGGAGAACGTGATGTGGAAGGACTTTTATCAAATGGAGGGGGGGGCTGATGGATGGAGAAGTTGGGGAAGTATCGATTCCAGCCAATATATTATCTTCCACATGAATATTGGGCAGACAGGAGCAAATAGAGATTCGGCACCAGTGTTAGTGGGGATTTTCCCTGATGAATAATCGCCCTTCTGTGAAGCTTCCTTTCAGTGAAGAATGGTGTTTTGGGGCATTAAATGGTTTCTTACGGAAATGGTAGTGGTTTGGTGATGCAAAGACACAGGCAAAATGTGCAGTTATTTTTCTTGTGCTATTGGGAGGGGATGGTGTGAGGTGGATCCTCTTGGGAACGTGGTGTGGGAGAGGAGTTTTCTGTACAGGCTGCTCTGCTTTGGGAGGTGACTTGGAAGCTGGTGCCCTGTGTATCCTGCAGCATGTTCTTATGGGTGCATTGAGAAGAACAGTGGCCCAGGTCCCCTTGCAGGCCTTAGTCCCAGGTGATGGCTGTGGAAGGGTGAGATCAGGAGAGGATTTCTTAATTCCCATAGTCCTGTGACTTTCCAAATGTCTCCTGAGTCAGGGCCAGAGCATGCATTACATGACACAGGTCCTCCCCCTCTATTACTGCTGCTTCTTAATTTGAAGGTCACTCCTCTGAGTTTAGCAGAGGCTTCTCTGTTGGTGACGGATGTGTCCCTCCTGCTATCCATTCTGCCTTATAACACTGGATTTATTAATGTATCAGCAGAGCTCTTCCCATATTCATCAGAGCCAGATGGTGATAAGAAGGACTTCTGCTTTAAAAATTACCTTCTTCCTTTTGTTCCCTGGCCCCCACCAACGAAGGGGAGGGAGGGGATTAATCTTAGACCGAAAGTGTTTCAGTTGATGCCTGCCTCCAGAAGTCATTAGTAAGACAACCAGGTAATCAAACTGATGTGAGAGACCTTGACTTGTGTTGGCAGAAGTGAGCCACTCTGCAGCTCTTGTTTTCACGGGGACTGGGATGCTTTGTGAAGGATGCAGCACGGCCCAGCGATGCCAGCTGCTGATGGAGATGGTCTCTGCTTTGCAGACCACCCCTGTTCTGTAACTTTAGCACAGGTCACCCATCCCCACGGGAGGGGTCCAAGGGGCTACTGTGTCTTTGTATGAGTCTTGTGGCTTGAGAAACTACGAATTTAGGGTAAACCAGTTGAAGATGGGATGCTGGTGTGCACAGACCGAAGAATTCTGAACTCAGAGGAACTTTTATGAATCGAGTGTCCCCATTTCCAGTAGATTAATGCTCTTACACTCCTGAGCTGAGGAGCTTATGCTGCCTTCCTCCTGGTATCAAGCACCTGGTTGCTTCGTGAGCTTCCCCTGCGTGTTGGCTTGTGATTTTGGGTGGTGTTGGTGTCCCAGGGAGATGTGAACCAGGGTGGAGAGCAGCGAGGTCTCCACGTGATTCCCCCCATCTGACTCCTGCTGAGCACTCTGCACGTTAGAGGGGTGCTGAGGCTGGCTTGGATTTATCCTCCTCGGTGTTTTTATCCAGGTATCTCGGACCATTTGCGCTGCTTGTTCACCGGGCAGACAAACCGGGTGGTCTCCGCGGGGGCATCTCAGCCCAACTGGTGCTGCTCCAGGGTGTGCGCACAAAAAGGCTGCATTTTCCCCTAGTCCCCACTGGAGGTCACTGGAACATTGTTTACCATTGTCTGGTAGAACAAAGGAATTGCAGAACGGGGGTTTCATGGAATCAATCTTTCGGTGTTTTCAGAGATATTTTTTTTATCAGTTTTTCCATATTAAAATAAATCTCCAAATTGCTCCGAATCCCCGGGCACGATGTGTGTTGTTTTATAAACCTCTCCCATGGCCTGAGGAGCTCCTGGCAGAGTCTGTGTTCTACAGAAGTGTAAATCGCCTGACAGGAATTTAGAGGGGGGCTCCTGTAGTGAGCTCTGCGCCCCAGCTTTCCCTGTCACGCCCTGAGGGACGCACCCCGAGTGCAAAGACACACCTGAGGCCACTCAGTGTTCAGCAGCAGGAACCTGAAATGTTGCTGTTACCAGTCACTTTATCACATGTGTGTTGAATGCACTGGAGAGCAGCTGGGCCGTCTGGTGTTCTGCAAAGGTCAGCCTGTTAGATTTGGTTCAGACCAGGGAGGTAAAGGGTGTCTTCCCCCTCCCCTCACCCCCCCTTCGTGCAGGCAGCAGTTCCTGCCCACCCAACAATTTGGGAATAAACCCAACACGCCCCTCCTGTCCTAGATCCAGCCCCCCTCCTGCACGAGTCCTCCCCTGCGCTTGGTGCTGGAGCAGGAGCAGATGCTGTGCTAACAGGATCTAATTATCAGTGATAGGAAAAGTTTGGCAACTAGTCATGGAATCAGCAATAACACGAAACAAAGCTTCTCCTCAACCCATCTATCAAAGAGCACGCAGTTTCTGTCAATGACAGACTGAATAATAATTAGTATTAACTCAAAGGATCCCTTTCTATTTCCCAGTGATATTTAAAGCCAGGAATAGACTCCTGACTCTTGGGTGATACCCAGTTTCCATATAGCACTGGGATTTATATTTTTGTCTTTAGATGAGAAGTGTGTGTGTGTGAGATGTATCAGCTTATGGCAAATTAGGTGCCATTTGCTGTAAATTTTTGACTGTGAGAGTGCAAGCAGTTGAGTAGAGCAGTGCTTGGTCTCCTTGGAATATGTGTGGGAGGAGTTGGGGATTTCCATTCTGCATGTAAGTGCTTCCTTGAAATCTGTTCCCACAGGCAGCTGATGGATCCAAACCCCATGCTGGATTATTCTTTGAATACATAGAAATGCATAAATGAAAAAAACCCCTCAATGTAGCAGTCTCTGTGAGGATTCCTGCTAGGGAAACACAATTTGCTGTTGAAAAACTTTGATCAGAGGTTTGAACTGTTTGCAAGACCCCAGGGAACTGGGGTTTGGGGAGGGGACAGGGTCAGCCTGAGCAGGTCCCTTGCTGCTCTCTTTACCCAAAGCTGTTACCAAACACCTCAGGTAGAGTCTGTCTGGTGAGCTGAGGTAATATATCTCTTGGCCTCTGGCAGAAGCCTCCTGGGAAGGAGTTTTTAATGTCTGACAGTGTGTTTTTCTGTTCTCTCAGATCCCAGCTCCCCATTAGGGAAGAGATGGGCAAGGAAAACTCCAGTTTCAGCTCTGCTGGGTATTGGGGCAGAGGTGGTGCTATGTGGTGGCATGAGCAGAGTGTGTGGGAGCCCAGGGCAGGTGTGAGGTGCTGGAGAAGATGCTAAAATGAGTCTAATGGCCTGGCTGGAGTGTCTGCTTCAGCTACGTGCTGCTGGGTGAAGAGCTAACCTGAAGTGAGATAAGAGGTTCTTGAGATGCTTGTCCTGTCTCTGCTGCCTGCCCTGGGCTGCTGCTCTGGGTACCTGGGAGGATGCAGGAGGGCTGGTCCAAGGGATGTCTGCTGGTGGGCTCTTCGTGATGACAACACTCAAAGACTTCAGGCCAGTAATGCTTGATTGTGTTTAGCGAGTAATTTTCTGCACCTCAGTGATAAGTTCATCTCGAAGTGATGATGAATGGGAGGACTTGAGCCCTGAACTGCAGAGATGTGATTAACGCATTGAAGTGATGAGGTACTTGGTCAGAATGAGAATGTATTTCCTGTGAGCTCTGGGTGATGTGCTTGAGAGGTGCCCACACTGGGTTTCTGTGAATGTTGGGGTGTTCTGTGCAAGGGGAAGGCCATCTCCTGAAGTGTTACTGCTGGGTGATGGAGGGAGCTCGCTGCTGCTGCCCTTGCTTGAACCTTTGGGCAGATGGGGGTGGGACAGGAAAGCTGGCTGGACGTAAGCTGCTGACAGTGGTACCCAGGAACTTGCCTGAGAAACCATCCCTTTATTTGTCAAATTAATCAGCCTCAAAGAGGTTCTGAATAGCCTCATGGGATGTGCAGGTGTCCCAGCCAGGAGCAGACACTGCTCCCCTTGCAGCACGGCACCAAATCTGAGCTGGGTCTGGAGCTGTACTTCTGCTTGTCTTCATTGAAAAGCTTAGCCTTCAATGTTTGCAGTAAAGCCCTGGAGCCCTGAGAAAGAAGATGCAAATAACTTGACTCTTTTCCCATGGAAGCAATTAAGAAACTGTGTTAATAAGAAATCAAGTTGTTTGTAAATTTTAATGGTTTAAAAGATGCCCTGGGGAAATCACAACCAAATAGGATGCTTTGTTTGACGTGCACCCTTGCTAGCCAAGCAGCTCCACCTATGTTGTAGATGTGATCAATTAAAAATTATCAGGAGAAAATGATGTGTTCTTTTAATTTAACGTGTTTAGCCAGAAGGATTTTCTAATAACGATTAGAGGCTAGGAGGAGAGTGTCATCTTGCTGTATTCCCTCCCTGCCTAAGAAAGGGAAAGTCGTACAGTGCCTGGCTACAGGAGCAGCATCAGTGGGGAGCTGGGTTAGTACTGCAGCCCTGGTTACTGGCCCAGGATGGGTGTCTGTGCTCGGTGTCCTTGGGTGAGGGGGGTGGTGGAGATATGGGGTTTGACACATGGTGCCTGGACATGCCTCTGACCTCCCCCCATCCCTGGCTCTGTGTGGGGGCACTGGAGTGAGCCCTCTTCTCTTGCCTCACTGCCAGAGTGTCCTGCTCCCTATGCTGCAGATGCTGAGCAGCACCCTGGCCCTGTGTGTTTGCACCAGAGGGTCTGTGCTGTGCTACACCCCTGTTCCCTCTTTGATTCCCCTCTGGGAGCTCATCTTCACGTGACGCTTCACGTACAACCTGCTTGCTGACACCAGTTGGTGCTGCTCGCCGGCACTGGTGTGCAGTGGGCTGGGAAAATGTGAGTACAGGCAGCAGTTTAAAAGCCAAAAAAAAAAAAGTAGTAAAATTTATTTCCCCCTTCAATTCGTGATTGCCAAGCCCATCTCATTACTTTGAGGCCCAGCTTGTGCTTTATGTAGCATGAGGGCTGGCAGCACCGCCTCTGCTGTGGCTTGGAAACGGTCCTGTGAAGAAGTCCTTGTGGCTTCTAAACGTGCTAATAGCTGACATATGCAGAGAGCAGGAGCAGAGCCTTTCATCCTGCTCGGTAGCAGAGGAAAATATCAGTGTGATGGGAACAGAGGATGCAGCTTAAGGCACAATACTTGTGTCTGAGGCGGGTGAGAAACAAAGTGACAAGTGTGTTTCCTGCTGCTTGGGTGTGTGGTATGTATGTATGTGGTCTCCGTAAGGCTGGATGATTGTGATTTATAAGAGATTCATGGGGCTGCATTTAGTTGTATGTAATGTATGTCTACACATACACAGAAATCACCACAAGGTTTCATTACTGCTGTGACACGTCCCTTCCGACTTGTGTGCTCCTCTGGTTATTGCAATTTGTTTCTCCTGGAATTCCTGTAAGGCATGACAAGACACCAAAGTTATGGGGAGTTACACAAAGGGCTCCTTTGCATATTAAAGACTTTGTATTGTCACTTGACTAAATTTGGGAAAACATCTACCACTGTGAGTGTCATTAGAGAGAGATGAATTCCAGTGCTCATTACTGGGATGCTGTGACAAATAGGTGGAGGAAGGACTATAAAGTGGCAGTGTGCTTTTTTTCCCAAGCCTTGTCGAGGCTCATTTTACTCCTCTCCATCTCTAGCAGTCTCAATCCCTTGATAATAAATGCAGCTCGCATATGAACAACCCCCTGGACCGATTTCTTTCCACTGGAAGAAGTGATTTAAAAGAAGACGAAAAAAGACATTGAATGTGTTCATTATTGATAATCTTAAAGATTTACTGTGGGCTTTCAGAAAAGCTGCTGCCTTAAAGCAAACTGCTTTTATCTCCTTTTTGTTTGCTTAGTTGGCTTTTGTGGGTTTTGGGTTTTTGTTGTATTTTTCCTTCAGCAGCTCATGTAGGTAGAAGCTTGAATATTTTTTTTCCTGAGGGGAAAGTTTCCAGCCCCTGCTAACAGCTGAAAAGCTCTGTGGAACCAAACAAGGATGTGCTTTGCTGGTGGAGGGATGTATGGAGTACATCAGACTTGGATTTAGGTGCCTGTGGCTGCAGCGAGCAGCCAGCTCTGCCTGTGCTGGGGAGCTTCCCTGCATTACCAGCATGGCAGTGCTCTGGGAAAGGGCTCCTACCCTTGGGCATCAGGTGTCTTCAAAGTGTTCTGCATTAGGCAATAACTGTGAATATCTTTAAAAACCCCAAACCCTTTGTAAAATAATGGAGGGATCTGCTGAGCAATGAAATTGTTTCCAGTCTGGTTGTCCTGAGCTCACGTGGTACTGCCTGATCTCCATCCTTGCGGTGCTCCCCTGTACGGTGACACAGCACAGCCCTGGCTTTAGGTGAAAGTGTTCTCCACGGGGTATGTAATTGCATTAGGGAGCAAGAAGCCAAGAGGAAATGGAAGAGGAAGGGGGAGTTTAATTTAGATAAGTCCCCAACTGCTCCTTCACGCTAGCCGCAGGCAATTACCACAGTGTTTTGGGTTGTGTTGCTTCCAGGTTTCTCCTTGAGGGAACAAGCGGTTGGGTCAGTGCAAGAGAGGGGCTGGGGGTGGGGGGGGGAGTCAGCTGCATCCTAAGCCAGAAATGGAGGAAAAGGAGAATGAGAATCTGTGCTAAAAAGTCCAAGACCAGCGAGTTCCTCTGGTGGGTTCTGACCTTTCTCAGCAGACATCAGAGGGCAGAGGCACCCACCCTGTGCTCAGTCAGTAGATGTTAGGGGTGTTTAAAGTAGGAGCTACAGAGCTGTGAGACGCAGACCAGATGTGCTCAGTCACCTCTTTGCCCTTCAGTCTCCAGAAGTTCCAGAATCTCTAATTAAAGCCAAAAATAGGTTCAGGGAGGAGCTTCAGGAACCAGGAGGTGTGAATGAGGGATGTGAACTCATTTCACCCACGTGACCTCTTGATGGGCATCGCGCTGTCCTGAGACTGCCACCTGCGAGGCCACTGCTGGGGCTGGGCGGGAGGTGAGGGGATCAGGGAGGGGGGCCCCAAGCTTCACCTCGGTTCTGCACAAAGCAATTAGGTTTTCTGTGTGGATGACTGTTGGGAAGCAGAGAGCACAGACCCAAAGGCCCATGAAATTGAGAGGAGCAGCAGCTGCTCAGTACCTTGGAAAAAAATCAGGGCTTGATTTTGTAGAGGCTTGGTCACGTCTGGTTTTTCCCTCCCCTCTGACTGAAGATAATCACCCCTGAAGATAAGCACCCCTGAAGCTGAGAGTATTTGTAAAAAACCACCAACTCTCTGCAATTCAAACCCCACACAAAGGGAGGGTCTGAACTGCTGCGTGCTGTGGGGCAGGAACAGACATCCTGGTAGTTCCTGAGCTGCCTTCTACAGCCTGATGCCATGGAGGTGGAGAAAGGAGAACTTTCCCCTGATGGTAAAGCAAGGAAAAAACTGCTCTCTGCTTGTGTGGGGATCTGGGCACATCATCATTTCCCTGTTTGTGCTCTCCTCCTGCAGCACCTGCTTTCCTTGGTGATAGGCTGCAGGATCTCAGGAGGACAGGGCATCACTTTTTGGCACAGAAGGTGTAATTAGCTGGTTGAACTTGTGGGTGTTTAGAGGTCTGGCTAAAAAGGGCTTTGCAGGGTTTGGATATAACATTTACCACAGGACCAATAGGAAATAGAGAGTTCAGTGGATTTTCTCTCCAGCTCTGGTGCAGTGTATCTCTGCAAGGAATTCCCTCTGGCTCTGGGCTTCCTGCATTTCTGAGTGGGAACTCATCAGGCAGATGCAAACTTGGTGATGTGCTGGGGCAAAGGCAGAACCCAATGAACTTTGGATTTTTTCCTGGGTAGCTGGAATGAGCCAGGTGACTCTGGGGAGCTGGGGTGATTGTGTGCTCTCATTCACTGTTTCCCAGAGCACCTCTGCCTCCACGTTGTGGTATTTGCTTCTGAAGCAAGAGAGATTTCCCAAAGGTCTCCTGGCATGTGTAGCTGTATTTTATCCCCATAGTTAATTCAACAAAGTATACTGGAACACAGAGGATCAGAAAATATTTTCTCTGTGCTCAGAAAGCAAAACCACATGCTCAAACCCTGTCATCAGTTCAGAGGCGTTTAATAACCTCATACTTCACCAATCAGAATAATTAAACAGGCTCATTATTTTAAATATTCATTGTGTCCAGATTCCATGTTTGGCTTTCTTGGTCAATTTGGTTCTTGCTAATCTGGGGGAAGGAAAGAATGTTCTCTAGTGCTTAATTTGCATTAAAAACACTATAATTTGTAAGTAAATTGGAAAGCTTTTAAGTGAAGAGGGAACATCAGTGACTTGACAGTCAAAGCCTTTGTTTTTCAAGCATAATGTTCCAGAAAGATGCTCTTCCTTTCTTGGAATTACATGTGGGTAAGAATGGAGCCTTGTAATTGTTCATTAATCCATGGTTATTAGAAGACTGGTGGAAGAAAGCACCAGGAAAAGGAAAACCTGAAGCTGGTAGTATCTTTCCTGTGATACTTCTACTAGAAAATTGATTTAAAACTTCTTAAGGGGGGGTAAAGCTATCATGAGAAGAGCTGTCACTGGGCTGCGTGGCTGAGGCTGGGGAGGTGGAAGGACGGAGTTGCCTCTCTGAAGTGCAGCAAGACCTCTCCTGGCTGTTCCTGTGCTGAGCCTGTCCAGCTGCTCAGCCTTGCTTCTTGGACCTGATTCTTTCCCTTTCCACTGCTCCCAGTTGTGTGAGATGATCTCTTACTGGTGAGCTGATGAGTGGCCTGTAAGGAGTAATAACTGACACTTGGTGAGAAGGAGGAGAAAGATATAAAGATACATCATTCTGGCCAAGTAGTAGGGGAGGGGAAAAAGCTGCTTCTATTTTCTTTCTTGACCAACCTGATGAAATGTCTTAATTGGTTTGATTTAATTTAAAGAATGCCCAAACAGACAGGCTCTACTTTTCTTCCTTTTTTGGTGTATCTGATTGTGTGGATGTTGCTTGGGGGAAAAATAAAGTCAGGTCTTTTCCTGTTGTATTAAAGATGCTGCTCCCACCTCTTTATTTAGGAGGAGGAGGGGAGAGGAGTGAGAAATGCAGCAGATAAGCTTATTTCAATGCAAATCTATTGTTGATAATTGCAGTTTTAAAATCGCAACCTTCGGCTGAACAATGACAAAGAACAGTGGCTGTGAATTATTAGCTGTTCTGCTTACCTTCAAAATAGTTCTTACATTGTTGTGATACTCCAGTGTATTTATTTTTGTACATCTTTTTGTTCCCCAAATGTGCCTGAGGCTCCTGTGGTCTTTGCTTTGGGACCTCTGATAACTCCACATCGGTGTGTTCCTTATGGCTGGATTAGGGCTGCAATACATTAAAAATGCCTTTCTTCCTCTCTCCCAAAGGAATCACATCCATTTCCCCCTTATTCTGTTTCCAGGCCAGGGTAATGCAACCGATCCTGGTAGGGAAGCTGCAGGGGCCAGCTTTGCACTGCTCTGAGTCTCTCCTGGGGTGTTTGCAGAGATGGGCTCAGCTCTGAGCTCTGAGCAGGGTCCAAACCCCTGCCAGCTGTTGTACTCACAGTGAGTGCAAAGGGGGAATGGAAGGCAGGTGGGGGGCAGCATTTCACACCATTACATATGTATTCTGCACACCAGTGGTCTCTGAGTTTCGGGGTTTAGGGCTGGATGAGGTACTAAAGGTTGGATGTGGTACTCGGGGACGTGGGTTAGTAATACAGGTGGTAGGGGGATGGTTGGACTGGGTGATCTTGGAGGTCTTTTCCAACCTTCATGATGGATAAGATTATCAATGTAGGGGGCAGGATCACCTTCTGAAGCCCTGTAGCTCAGCATGCTTCCTCACTCTGCCCATCTGGATGGGGCAGACTGGGTTTGGAGGGGAAGACAAGCCTCATGGAGGAGGGGGGTATTGCACCCATGAAACCCATGCACCTTTGAGAGGAGCTGTTGCCACCACGTGTTATTGATGGCTGTTGAAATAAGCATTTGATTTGGAGGACAAACAGAGTTGTCAAGGATTTGACTGTTTCTCAGCTGCCCAAAGAGTGTTGGACCTGACAATGCACCTCAATTAGGTCTTAAGAAATAAAATTGGTAGTACATGCTCTGTGAAATCAGAGGAGCTGCAGTGGATTCCTCAGAGAACAGAGCTGCTTGATTTAGGCTTAAGGATGATGTTTCTCCACATGGGAGTCACCAGTCACAATAATTACATTGCTGTCTTCTCATAATATGATTTATTTAGATGTTGCCGTATGAATTAATTCTCTCTAATTGCTGCTCTTCTCACTGTAAATCAAGGTTTCTTGCTTTCTGGAGAGTAGTGAACATGATCCTACATTGAAGTAATTAGTCCAATTAGAAAGGAAAGCAGATGTGGAAAACCAATTACTTCCAGGGATATGTCTGCTCCCATGTAGTCCACATGCTAATCAATCGAGATGTAATAGTAGGTTAATAAAACATTGGTTTATTCATACACTCCACCCAACACTAAGACTGAGGAGTGAACTCGTGCTTGGAAGTAGGCACCTCGTGGGGGGCTGGACCTGCCAGTATCCTGCTCTGCTCTGCGTTTACCTCAGGGTTGTGCAGTATCTTTGCTTTCTCAGGTTTCCAAGCAGCAGCAGGGTCCCTGCTCCCTTCTGCTCTGGGGACCCAGCAGATGCAGGGGCTGTGCCTGGCCTGAGGGGTGTGTGAGAGCACCAGCCCATTTCCTGAGAGAACCAGCACTTGTGTTTCATCACAGCAGTTCTGCAAAGTTTGAGTCTACCAAAGGTTCCACTGGACAGGCAGGAGTCTTTTTGAGTCTTCCTGGCCCATCATGCCTCTCCCAGTTTGGGGATGGGATTTGCTTTACAAAGGATGTACTTTGAGCATAGAGAAGTGATCGATAAAACACTGAGTGAGAAGCAGAGGGAGGCAAAGGCTCAGCACTTCTGCCTGTAATTAATTTCCTGGAGCAGCTCTGGGAGCAGTGGCTGCTGTGGCCCTGGAGAGGCAGGACCAGGGAGCAGAGCAAACGTGGCTTGTGTACCCATGGCATGAGCCCAGTGTGATCCCAATGGCCTCTCTGGGGTGTGTTTCTTAAGCTCTTCATTAAAGTACCTGCTGAGGAGCTTTGCATTGGAAGTTCACCCATCTATTTTCTTCTATCTACTGTGGGGAAGACAAGTGTTCTCATAATTGGGCCATTAAAGGAGGTGTTGAAATGTTACTAATTGTCAAAGGCAATTAAGTGTAGCAACATGTCACAGGTAAATTAACGAGACTCCAGGTGTTTTGAGCAAATTACATTTCTGTGGGTGTAAAACAATTCCCCTCCTCTCTGCTGGCTGTTGGTATGGCTTTGGTGTGCTCTGCTCTTTGGGGTTTTTTCAGAGGAGTGTAACTGCATCAGCACCTGAGCAGGCTGTCACTTCAGGGTCTCTGTGCTGCCCGCTGTGTTACCCTGACTTTAGAGATACTCAAAATCCATAGCTGCTGTTTTCTGGAAGATGTTCCTTCTCCTAGCCAGGCTGGTGCATCCAGGCTGCTCCCAGGCTTGCTGATCCCATGGAAGCAGAGACTGGCCCAGTTTCTGTCTCTTCCAGGCTGTGAGGTGCCTCAGATGCAGATGCAGCTATTGATGTGGTTGCTTGTAACCAGCGGTTACAAGAAGGTTAACTCTCTCTCCATGTCTCAGTCCTTAATTCCTGGAGAGTTTTGGCATCTTGGCCTTTGAGATGTGGGAGCAGCTGCTGTCCTGCTCCCTGGCAGGGGGCTCACTGTTGCAGTGAGGGGCTGCTCCACCCTCACACATGTATGGCACCTGGAAACTTGCTGTGACACAAGAAGAAAGTCAGGTCCTTTGTGGCACCTCTAGCAGAGGTGTAAACAGCTCCATGTGCGTGGGGTCTGCAGCCAGGCCCTAAAAACCTTCCTGGGGAGCACTGCTCTAAGGGTAACACTACCTTCAGTACCTCTCCTGTGATCAGGAGCTGGTCCTGGTTCTGCCACTGACCTCATAGGTGACCTGAGCTGGGCACTGGCCAGGATGTTTATTGACCAGCACATAAAGTGAATGGCAAGATTTTGTAAATGTGGATTTATTGGTTAAAAATATTGTGAGGGGGGGAAAACGCATGCACACAGACTCACCCCTGCTCACCTGTGCATCATACACACTGTCTGTACAAGGTGTTGTACATGGGTTTAAGTTTGCATTCAGTCAAATTCCCTAACTGTTCCTGGAGCAGAGATAACAGGACTTACTGCTGCTGGTCTGTCGAGAAGCATGGGAGCCACGAGCACCAAGTTCTTACTGCCAACAGCACGGGTGCCGTTACCTTGCTCCCAGCACAGCCGCTTTCAGGGAGACCTGCAGTGACCCCAAAATCACTGCTGAGAATATTCAGAGTTTGAACCTTTGAACAAAGCCCAGGGGCTTGATTTCTGGTGACAATTCTTAACGTACGAGATCTGGAGTTACTAAATCGGGAGTGGCCAGCAGCTGTATCCCTCCTGCCAAACCCCATGGCACGCTGCCCTCCCCTGCTGCTCACAATGCTGTGGGTACGAGCAGAGACCACAAAAGGGGTGGCACTGTCACATGGTCCCATAATTATCAGTCTTTGTTTCTCTTCTGTTCCTGATGCGTTGGATGCCCTCCCTGGGAAGAGATCTGTGATTGTGTGTATGTGCACACGCGTGTTTGAGGGTGGCTGAAACACTAATTGTATAGTATTAAAATATTATGGTGATTTTTTTCTTCTCTCCCCTTCCAAGCTGTGGCAACACACAGCACCTCCCTGATGTCTTCTGCAGCTGGCTCTGACTGGCACTCACAAGGTTGTCCTCCAGGTGCTGCATCAGAAGTCTTTTGACACAGTGTCAGTAATTAAGTGTACAATTAAGAGAATGTCTGCAATTAGGTTCAATCAGTCAGTCAATCAAATCTACATTTGCAAAGGGTTTCCAAAGGGGCTCTTATCCCAGCCTCCCCTCTGCTTCCCAGCTCTGTGGAGCTAACGCCAGGCCTGAGGCAGCGCTTGCTTGAGCAGCTCAATGGGCTGCGAGGTTCATGTTGAGGGGGTGTTTGAGGCCTCGCTGCCTCCAGAGTAAAAACTGACCCCCAGGTAAGGGTTTTGGGCACAGCACTGGAAGATAACTGGACACGATGTTCTTCAAAGGTCTTTTCCAACCTTGTGATTCTGTGAAAAGGTTGAAATCTCCTGACTTGTCTGGCTGGATCCCTGGGCGCTCAGCTCAGCCGTGTCATTTCTCACCTGCTGCCCTATGGGAGAGGATGAGTAGAGAGCAGCTGTCTTGCTGGTACAAACTAACCTTGTTTCGTGCCACTTTGGGCATCTCTTGACTCCTGCCAGTTTCAATTGAGGGGGCAGTTGGAGTGGCTGTGTGCTGGCTGCTCTTGTGCCCTGCCCTTTTGGGGGAGTTTTCTGTGTCAGGTTTCCTCAGCCACACCAGTTCTGGCCTTTACCCTGCCTGAAGGTGGTTGTGGTTTTCTTAATGCACCTCAAGACAGCAAATGCCTCGCACAGAGAGGACTCTGCTGTGGTTTCTGTGCCAAGGCCTGGCAGCTCGTGGGTTGCAAGGCCCATGGTGGATGCCAGTGAAGTGTTCCTTTGTGGGTCGTGTGGCTCTGCCAGAGGAGTCTATGAAACACTGACTTTGAATCCCAAGCAGTTGGCAGAGTTCCTGTCCTCACTGATGTGCCCTTGTATCGAAAGAGGATCTTGCTTGCTAAGCTCAGCTCCCATCTTTGCCTGGCTTGTTCTGCACTCTGATGGGGGTTGGTGACCCCACAAATTAACCCATTTCAACAGGGGGTTTCTGGTACCCACTCACCAAGTTGCAGCTATTTGGGGATCTGGTGTCTGTGGGGAGCAGCTGGAAAGGTTTTGGGTTTGATGTCTGTAGCTAAACCTTGTGTCACTGAGTCAGCCTGCCAACGGCAAAGCGTGGGGGGTGCAGCCAGAGCAGGGCTGTTTCCTTGTGTGGATGTACCTGGCATTCATAAGGCTGCTTTGAGAAGTGTATTTAATGTGATGCCCCAAGCACTAGTACTGGCCCCACCAAGAAGCAGCTTCCAAATACATAAGAAAAGACCAGTGCCTGGTACTTTCCTGACTGTTAAATCTATTTTTTGTGTGTAAGTTGTTTTTCCTGTCTGAATTTCCAGATCAGTATCATCAGTTGCTTTCTGGAAATAATCTGTGTAGATGGCAGATATTACTCCAGAAAGTAAACTCAAGGATTTTTCTTGTCTCTGGTGCTACGTCAACGTGAGCAACAAGCTGTGGTCTCCTTGATAACGAGCCTGCATTTACATAGTGCCTGTCATCTCTCAGCAGAGGTTTGCTAACCGTGGAGTGCACTGACAGAGCCTTGTCCATAGCAACGTGCATCCCTGGCAGTCTGTCTGCTGTCTTGTTATATTCATTGCTCTAATATATGGAAAGCTGTTAGCCAAGGCAGCCTTCATATGGCAGGGAAAAGAACAAGTGGTGAAGCCATACATTTATGGTAGTGCTGTGAAATGTTCCTTAGTGTGTCTGTAATGCCCAACTGTATTCCTGTCCTCGACTGCAGACCTCGTGGTGCCCTACAGATAAAGGCCCCTTGCGCCTGGGGGGCTGAAGGTGGCTGGGGAGGCAAGGGTGAGGGCTGGGGAGGGCAGTACAGAGCTTCAGCACAGCCAGGATCCTGGCAGAGGATTCTGCCCTTGGGACCTGCTGCTGCTCAGGCAGTGGAAGATGGGTACCCTTATTTTATTACCCTTAATTAGTAAATAAGCAAACTTGTGCTTTTTTTCCATCTGCTGAGCCTGGCATGTGATACTTACCCTCCTGCACCCTCACTCTTTGTCTTGCTACAAAGATAAAAGCCCCAGCTTGTCATGTCCCAGTTACCCTCTGCCATTCATCACTGCTGGAACTCTAAGGAATGGCTTGTTAAGGTCTCTGTTCCAGGATGCCCTGAAGGAAAATACTTCAGGAAAAGATATCAAGGGCTTTTTTTGGTTACATGTTTCATGTAACCATTCTACAGAGAATGGAGTGAGATGGATGAGAAGGTTTAGAAAACTGAAACAGTGTAGGGTTGGTTGGATTCTGTTTTAAAAGTGTGTTGTGGTCCTGTCATTGTCATGGCTTTTATTTGAAATAGAATGTAACTTTAACATTAATTAGGGAGATTTGGGTTTTGTAAAATACCCCACACAGGGTGTGTGTTGTGCTTTAAGGATGAGCCTGGAAATGAACCTCAGCAGCTCTGAGTGTGTGCTGCTGGCTGCAGAGCTCGGTGCTGCTGGACCTGGCTGTCAGCTTCCCAGGGAGCAAAACCCCTTTGTTGGTCTGTGGTCATGGGCATAGCGGTCAGCAAGTGGCTTCTGAATACTTTAAAAGTCAGTCAGATGGGGGGGGCGGGAGGGGCAATAGGATTAGGTGAGCAGCTGAGAAATAGCACAGGACAATAAATTCTTCAAATCTGGTACTAAATCTCTCAGCACAGATCGTGGCCTGGTGGAGGGAGGATGTAATTTGTTTTTTGTGTTAAATTTGCCAGACCTCATTTTTTTCCCAGCACTGGTCTCAGGGAGGTGAGGGCTCTGAGAAGGCAATTACAGTGGGTGAATGATTAGTGTTAGATGTGACACCTTTGCATGTCACACGTGTTTAGCTGCATTAACCTTTGAGGAATTTACACTGATGCCCGAAGATCCATCTTGCGTTCAGCCTGAAAAATCTAAATCCTCCTGCAACTTAAATCTTATTTACACTCATTTTACTACGAAATAAATGGGTCTGGAATTCAAATGGCATCTTGCCAGATTCCAGAGGCATCGTGGCAGCAGTGATGCTGGTGTGATTCTTTACAGAAAGATCCTCAAGGGGCTGTGGTGTGGTGTATCGGTGCTGAAATGAGGTTACATCCCAGTTTCTTTACTGGATGTACCATCCTAGAGGGAAGATGACTGAAAGTGATGAGGTTACACATCTAATTTATCCACATTAAGGTTTAAATTCCTGTTAATAAGGTATTTAAGCCTTCCAGAAAGCAGCTTTTGTGGTCTTTGTAGACTTTAATCTTTACATATTATGCAGAAAGTGAGTACATTCTCAAGCTGGGTTCTTACTGGAGACTTTGGAGAAATATCCAGGTTAAAATGCTCTGCATACTGCTCCTCCATTCCCCAGCAAGCTGGACCTCTGTTTGAGATGCCTGGTGTATCCAAATTTCCATGCAGTTTCCCTTCTCTGCCAGTGGGAAGCAGTTCCTCTTGTTGCTGATTCATCTCCATGCCTCTTGTGCTTCACTCCACTGAAATCTGGTTAGGTATGAGACAGACTCCGGTGGAATGAAGGACAACAGAACCCATGGATCATCCTTGTTTTGCTTGGGAAGCGCAGGAGGGTTTACTGAGGGTTAACATACCTTTTAGGGGTGCACAGCTGGTACACCTGCGATGTTTGGCTCAGATGGAGGTGGCATGAGACTTTACTGGTGCTGATGGGGATGCTACAGGCTGAGACTTTTGCTCCTTGGTTTGTTTACCTCATATCCTGGTGTCTTGTTTGCTTTAATTTTGCCCTGTAACACAGTAGCCAGGTACCCTTTGTGGTGGGAAGGACTCACCCTAGGACAGGGCAGCTCTCCCATCTCTGAGGGCTTAAACTACCAGGAACTTCTCCAAGTTAAACGCTTGAGGGCTTGAGCTCTTATGGAGTTCCTGAGGGACGAGACAGTTGCCAGTCACTCCTGGCCCTAAACCCCTCAATTTGCAAACCCCCAAGATTGCCCATTGGCAACTGTCTTCTATGGGATGGTTCTTTTTACAGACCTTTGGCAATAATGGGAGTGTTATGATACTGCTTCCCTTTAGCCCAGATAGGGAGAAATCATCTTAATTAGTCTCAGCCCCATGTGATGTGGTAACTGGTGTCTTCAGGCTTCTTTTAAGCCAGGAGCACATGGCTTGTCCCACTACGGCACTGCCAGGCTGGTGCTGCTTATGCACACACCTTGCTGCAGCTGGGAGATGGATTATGTGTGTTACAGGATCACCCTGAGGCACTAAGATAGTTAAGCTAAGTGCTGTCCAAGCTGAGTGCTCTGAGATGTGGAGCCTCTTCCGAAGGGCTTCCAATCTGTGAAAGGAAAAAAAAGAAGAAATCTGAGACCGTTAGAAATACCTCCCCCAAAAAACTCCCACCCATCCCTGCATCTGTGCTGTAAAGAGATTTGAGGTTCTTGTAAAGGAATCTGATGATGGGTTGAAGTATTTTACTCTTCTTAGATGGTCTTTTTACTGAGGTCTGAATAGAAGGCATATACCTAGTGTACTGCATGAGGATTCTCATCTAAAGAATTGAAAAGATAAAAAAATCTACCCTGAAACACACATCCCATGAGTGCAATGAAAGTTCCCAGTGTCCCAGCTCAGAATGGCAAATGCTGTTTCTAACTTGGGTGGCTCTGCTTTGCCGGGGTGTGAAGCCAAGTTTAGGGATCCAGCCCACAGTTCCTGCCTCCTTGATACCTGGGAACACTGGGACTTTCCAAGTGCCTAGTGAAATACAGGTTGGGCTCAGAGTAGCAACGTGCTTCAGCAGCTCCCCCTGTGCACTCAGATAGCTTGAGATCATTTGCTTGTTCTTTGCAGCTTGGGAAAAGCCAGGTTGGGATGCAGGAACTTGACTCCAAGATGAACTGAAATGTTCACCTGGGCTTTTAAAAAAAAAAAAGCCAACCCACAAAAGCTGCCACTCCGGAGGTGCTGATGGAGGATCTAACAGAACAAATAGCTTGGGGTGTTTCTCTCTTGCTCTTACACACAAACCTGCTGCCTGTTGCTGCATTGAAGCCTCTCCCTTCTCTTTTTGTCAGGACATGTTAAAAGCATTTGGGTAAGTCCTGAGAAAGGGTGGCCAAGGCAGGAACCCATCAACTGAAATTCCTCTGCAATCCTGGCTTATTTGAAATGCCTTTTATCAGGCAAGTTAGGACGGGCTTTAGCCCCATAACCACCTAATGTGCAGCTCGCAGCTATTAACCCCTTCGTGCCTGCAGCCTGTGAAGCTGGTTATGCCCAGGAGAGGGAATAAACAGCCGGGAGCTGGCGTGGGTTTACTGCAGGAACACCCAGATCGTAAGGCAAGGTGCTTATCAACGAAATCTCACATTAAAACAACGGTAATAACTTGAAATACAAGCTCCAGGGACCCACCTCCTACAGCAAACTGCCCCTCAACCCATTTAAAGCAAATTAAAGGTTACCAGTAAGGGGCTTTTTTCAACCTCTTGATGATACTGCTTGGGTTTTGCTTCTCCCTGGGGGAAGTCTTGAGAGTCAGGCTGCAGGCTTTTGCATCTCCTGAGCACTAGCAAAGACTTGCTGCACCCTCAGCAAAGCTCAGATAAGATTGTACTGGACTCTTCTGAACTTTGACGTGAATGTTTCTGTTTCTTTGTTTGGAAGCAGAGATGGGTGCTCTGAACCGAAGCTTGCTGCATTTGTTATGTTAAATGGACTTAACATCAGGCCCAGTGATTGCAAGCCCTTGAAACTTTCAGTGCGATGCCCTGTGTGCTCTCTAGAGTGCCAGCGGCTCATAATCCTGCTTAGAAAAGTATATTATCATTTGTTTGACCGTAAAATCAGCTCGTTACTTAATTTAAGTAAAAACTGCTTTCTGAAGCTCAGATCTGACATCAAGTGGGACTTGCAGAGGCAGCACTTGAGCAGCTCCTGCCAGATCCAGCAGCTTTGCCTGGGCCTTTCCTAGGAAAGTTTCCAACTCAAAGCCAGATCTGCTCAGTCAGGTTTTCATTTCCCTGCCTGACCCTGGTGTTGGCCACGCTCTTCCAAAGCCCATGCTTGAAACTGGCTGCTTTTGGTTCCTGAAGGCAAACAGCCCTGAATCTCTCTTGAACTCTTTTTTTTTTGAGCAAGTTTTACAACGTGGTTGTAAGTTAAACTTGTGGTTGGCTTTACCACTGTGCACTGATCCTAGAGCAGCCTTATTCTCCAGCAGTAACTGCAGTCATAAGCTCATGGTTCTGTTCTACAAGCGATCGAGAAGGCCTTTGGCTCTTCCCTCTCGCTGGTACCCAGCAGCCAGTGTCAACATCATCTGTGGAAGGGGGGAAAAGGCTACCTGAGCCCCCCAGCTCCTGATCCCCGGAAAAGCTGTGTCCCAGAGGGAACACTCACCCAGCCCAGTGGGCCAAAACTTTCTCTAGGAGGAGAACTAACAGACACGGCTACTTGGACGCTCGTTTCCCTCTCCAGCAGTGCCCCGGGCTGGGTATGGGGATGCTTTCCAAGTGAACTGCACGGGCAGACGGGCGGAGTCAGGGAGGTGAAAACGGAGCTCTTCCCGCTGGCCGTTCCGCTGGCTGCCCAGCGCTGGCATCCACCGTGCCAGTGAAACCCAGGGCAGCTCCCCGCATCCCGAGTTGCGCTGTCCTTCACTACCGCTACCCGTGTCGTCCTTCCCGGTTTGGGAAGTGACACATCCCGCAGCGGCTCCATCCGTGTGTCACCACGTGCTGCCCGCACTGCCCCGGGAAGGCTTCGCTCTGTGCCTCCTGCCTTCTAGCTCTTCCCTGGCCTCGAGTTTGCTGTGGGCGCTGAGCGGCGGGGTCGGGGTGCTGCTCCCGGCCCCCCCTCTTTCTCTCCAGCCCCCCGGGTACCCCCTCCCC
>VZTU01030382.1:477830-719581 GCA_013400835.1 Zapornia atra
CCCCACTCCCCCGCTTCGTATCACCCCCCAAACTCCAACCCCGAGGGGCCCGGCCCGCTCCGCGCCAGGCGTTACGGGAGCGCGGGCAGCCCGTCCTCACCGCCCCGCCGCGGGAGCGCTCCCGGGAGGCCTCGTGGTCTCAAGGGACGTAAAAGCACCGATGCTGTAAGTGGTGTTCGAGAGAGAGAGCGCGTCTTAATTTCGTTCTCGGCGAGGGGGGAATCGGGGATAGGTGACCCCCGCGGTCCCCTCCAGCCCCGGGACTCATGGTTGCGCGCCCTCAGGACCGCTTCCCGGCGCTGCTGGGGATCCCGGGAAGCGCGCTGTGGAGCGCGCAGCGTGCTGGGAGGCTGTAACCGCCACGCGATCCCTGGAAATCAGTAGCGCAGGCAGCAGTACCCTGCCGCGGGGGTGGGCATCTTCTCGGGAAGGACCTGGGTAGGGCAGCTCAGCACTGAGCATGATGATGGCTTTCCATCCCGCTCCAAGGGCAGGCTGCTCGTAGCCAGGCTCCCGGAGTCACATTGTGGGTTACAACGGCTCTATTTTTTTTTGTTTCCTCGAAAGCCCAGCTTTTCCACGGGGCGCAGGGCTTGGAAGGGGCCCAGCTGCCTCCCTGGCACTGGGGGTGCGGTCTGGGATGGGCAGGGTCTGTCCCCAGCCTCCCAAAGCATCACCACAGGGCAGCTCCATGGGCCAGGCCAGAGCTGCTGCGCTTTGTGTGGAGCAAAAAATAACTCTGGGAGGCAGATTCTGCATCTCCCGCGTCCTCACCCATGTAAACCAAGGTATTTCCTCTCGTTTGCCCTTCTAGCAGGGCAGAGCAAGCTTCCTTAGGGAAGGAAGCAGTAAGCTGAACTCCACAGGACTTGGCACCTCTGTGGCTCGAAGCTGGGGCAGTGCTGCTTTTAGAGACAGTTTGGTTCTCTCTTTGTTTTGGTTGCTACTGCAAAATAACAGATACCTTGGGCGTTTACGAGCCCGGCTGTCAGACAGCCGTGGTGGGACTGGCAGTGGCATGGGCACCCGGGTGGGAACATAAGGATGTTTGTTCCCTGAGCACAATCTCTTCAACTCTCAGTTCCCTTCCGCTTTTGGCGTGTACCCGTTGGGTGGGAAGAGCTGCCTGCACGTCACGCAGCCGCTGCTGCCAGCTTCAAACCTGCTGATGGACACGTGTCAGGGGATGGAGGCTCTTCCCTGCCCTGTCCGAAAGGCATGTTCCACCACTCAGCTGGCGAGGAGGAAACCTGTGTGGTCTCCAAGGCTTGTCAGCTTTGACCTCTAAATTTGTCCAGTAAATGGAATCAAATTATTTACTTGGTCTGCAGGTTTGAGACATCAAACACAGCAGAGGAAAGCTCAGGGCCACGGCTGCCGAAATTGCCCACTGTAAATTCAGTCCACAAGCAAGTGGAGAATAATTACTTGAGGGTTTTCCCCCATTCGCATCCAAAGGTTGTTTATGATTGTGAAAAACATCTTTATAAAGCAACCGCCTGCACAGGCGTAAGGATTAAACGGAGCCCTCAGACTATGCATTCTTAATGCTTCTCATCACAGCAAAACGAGCCGCAGAGTAATAGCTTGCTTGGCTTTTATTGTGCACGATGCCCAGGACTGTGCTGTGCTGTGGCCTAACCAGCCTTCCTGCACCCTGTGCAGCGCTTACTCCCACATGCCTGACAGGAAAACATTCCTGGAGCCTTTCTGAAGTGAAGCCAGACACCCTTTTCTTTCTTTGATGGCAGGGAGTCGCTTCCCAGCTCCGTTCTGCTGCAGGCTCCCCGGACATTAGCTGGGCTCAGGCGGGTGGTTTGCTAGCCATCCTTGGGAGCACTTCAGTTGAAGTTTGGCTTTGCCCTTTTGCCCCTCGTTTTCCTTTCACTGCTACAACCGTAAGACAAGATTAAGCAGAAAAAGGAAAGGAAAGAAAATAGAGGAAGAAAACAATTTTCTGGGAGGTTTGGTTCTGTGTCTGCAGCAGGGGACGTGGCCATGAGAGTATTTGCTCCTTTAAATGAAGGCAGCTTTTGGGGAAAAAATTGTCTGTATTTTCTTGCTGAGCTTCCTGCATCGCTTCAGGAGGTACCAGCCGCTTCAGCCTCCTCTGCAAAGAGCTGACAAGCTGTAACCTGCTCCCCTGCACACGCTGCTGGGCGCCACCTCTGTGTTTCGGTGCCGCGCTCGGGGCTTATAAAAGGATGCAGGTGACACATCCCCCTGGCTCTGTGTTTCCCACTGATGCTAGTGGGGTGGCAAACCAGGGTTGAGTTTAGGAGCATGCCTGTGGGTGCAGAGTCACTGGGAAGGGTCTTTCTGCTGCTCCAGTAAAGTAGAAAATGGGAAACATTGTTCCTTTGGGAGTGTTTTTCATTCTGCTGTTTGACTCGTGTTCCCAGAGGTATGAAGTTTTAACCCGTGAGTCCTGATGGGCTGAACCAGGACAGAGGAGGAAGCACAGCTTCTAACTGTAGATAAGGTGGTTGTCTTTTGGTAACTAGAAAAGGAATAAGCCCCAAACAGCGTTGGTGTGATGTAGGTTTGTGTCAGGGGAAGAAAGTGTCTGTCGAGCAGCTGAACGAGTTCGTAGATTGGAGTGTTAAGGAAGGTGCTGAGGCTTCAGCCCTGGGTGTGCAGTGTCGGGGGCAGGCGTGCTGCCGGAGCGAGCGGGCACGAAGCTCCTTGAGAAGACAATGAGGCGCCTCCGTGCCAACACATCCTCCCTTGCTGGGTGATGTGCTGGGGATGTTAATTACTGTGTAAGAGCTGCTTGCTGTGCCAGCACCCGTGTGAGATGCGTGCTTGGGGGCAGGAGGGGGCTCTGCAGCCGCTGCCCTGTCTCTAAGGCTTTCCGAAGGGGCTGTGGAAAGGGAAAGGCTTTAAATAACCTTCAAAGGAAATAATTAAAGATTGGTTGTACCTTAATTGCAGAACAGTATCCCAAGGCTCTGAGGTAGCAGGCCTGTCCTCCTCTGCCTTTGGAGATAAGGTGGAATGGCTGTGTGTTAATTACCAGAAGGTTACTGAGATTTTCTGTGTCTGCAAGAGGCCAGGGGCTGAACCTACAGTCAGTCCTGAATTTCCACTCCAGACCGTAGCCACATGCTGTTAAACTCTCCTTGCTCTTTAGGTCTGGGTGTAAAACCAGGTGTATTAGAAGATGAATAAAACCCAAGCTCTGGCCATCGATGTGTCTCTGCTTGTTCAGCAATGACATGTAGCACTTGTGAGTAACCCAAATCCCAGCTGCTCTGCGCACAGTGCTGCAGGTGAGCACATGTAGAGGCTTCCACCAGCCTGGTTGGTCAGTCAGACTGATGTCTGACAGGGCACTGGGGTACCTCAGACTCATTGCTCTCACTGAGTCTGAGCTGTGAACTCAGTCCAGACCTGACCCAGCGAAGATAAACTCATCTGAGAGCAAGGAGGCAGAGTGTATCATCCCGCTGATGAGCCTGATACAGCAGCACCTTAGCAACGAACCTTTGAAAGCTGATGGACGTGGCCTGGAGCCACCAGGCATTGCTAAGGAATAGACCTTCCAGTTTTATATTTGCTGAAAAAAAACCCAAACAGGAAAAAGTTAGACAAAAGTCTTGGCATCTGTCCTCACAGGTAGATGCTTTTAAGCAGAAAAGATGGAATTTCTGTCTGCTTTCTGAATTTTGATGCCTTACTGTGCTCTCAGTGCCCTGAAAGGAACATTGGGTGCTGTTTTAGCTCTCTGAGCGTGGGGGGGGGTCTGTGCCCTCAGTACAGAGCTATGCTTTAAGCTGCTTTCCTGTTCCCAGGCTGGAGCCTGGCTTGCTGTGTGCTCCAACCGCACCACGTAACCCATGGCAGGAGTTCAGGGCTGAGGAGGGAGTGTATGGGGAAGCTGATGTAACTGAATCGCAGGTACAGGTACCTGTCTATAGAGATCTGTGTTATTTACACTATAAAAAATGTACAGGGAAACACAGCACAGGGCAGGAAATTAAATCACACAGAAACCTATTTCCTGGAAAACATGGAGGTAATATTCCTCCCTCTGTTCTGCAGTTTAGAGCAACACTAAAAGGTTATGTTCTGCAGTAACAGGCATTTGAGAGGCTCTGATGACTTGGGTGGGTGGGGGGGAGAGGGGATGGGTTGTTTCCCAAGGATTCTGGGGACTACAGGTATAGTTTATTTATTTATTTTAAACTAAGCAAGCTGTAAACAAGAACTCCAGCCTCTCTGGAAGCTCCACAGGCTGTAGGTCACCAGGATGTCTGCAGAAGTGGCTTGTGTTGCTGTTGAAGCTGTGAAATAGACACCCAGAGCGCCCAGCCCCAGGAAGCAGTTGGTATCTTAGTAGCTGCACCTGCATGAAATGCGCTGCCCTGTTCTTTTGGGAGGCTTTTCCTGGCAGCTCTTGGGTGGTACCCAGCTCAGGCTGTCCCTGGGGACCTCTGTCTGGGTGCTGATAGGAGAGGAGGATACTGGATTTCAGGGCTGGGGTAAGAGAGGCGCAAAGGCGGTTTTGTGGTTGGTAAGCAGCACGGGGCTCATCTCCCGGCATCAGAAGCAGCCAAGTCTGACCCCTGCCATCTTCCTCTGCAGGGCATGGACGGGACAGAGCTGGTGGCCCTGATTTATGTGCAGATACTGTTTTCTCCCAGCTCCTCTGTTTGGGGTCCTGTGCAGGCCGGGTTTTGTCTCCTGCAGTGATGCTTTTGCTGCCTTTCACATGTGCCAGCACATTCCTTTTCCAGCATAGCTCCAGGAGCCGCCCAGCCAGGGCTGTGCCCTGTGTGCACCTTTCAGCATCTTTCAGACCCCCAGTCTTGGGTTTGCTCTCCTGACGGAGCACAAGCTCGGGGGAAACTGTAAGCTTGGCTTTGTGGAAAAACTGCCTGTGCTGGTGAAAAGAGCTTATTCCTCAGTCTGTGTGAGACAATTACTAGATAAGGCAGCGTTGTTTAGTGCTCCTGGCATCCTGTTTGTTTTATTGGGAGACTTGAGGCTTCTTGTGGGATGGTGTGTGGTGCTGCCCTGGGATTGCACGGTCGCTGCTCATCGCTGTGTATGTGCTCAGGGAGTGAAGTGCCAGCATCTGGTCCAGCTCCATCCTTATAAAACTTTAAGTGCTGACAAAGCTGAGTTTCAAAATGTAGTAGTGAAAAGTTTTACTGTGGGAAATATCCCTGGCTTCTGGAGGCTTTTTCAAAATGCGCTAGACTGATTATTTTTGTTTCCTAAATCCATTTGCTGGTGATGCTTACGAGTTTAGATGTGGCAAAGTAATTTATTTATTTATTTATTTTGTGGCTTGAGTGAAGCTGAAAACATGGAGAAATGCGTGTTTTGTTTTGGGTTCGTTCTTTGGGTTTTTACTAACTATAAGGAGGGAAGAACTTCCTGCAGCTGGTGGCTGTGTGCGTGCTGGGGGAAAAGCCTCTCCCAGCGTGTGATCTGATGTCCCTGGAGAAGCGAGTGTGCTGGGGATCCGCTCTGTAACCCCAGGACCTGGCGTGACCCGCTGCCAACCCCTTCGCTGTGACCTTGGTGCCCATCCCCAGCATCGCTCCCCGCCAGGCTCCCTCCCGGCGCTGCTCCCGTGCTGGCTCCCGCTGGGTGGGGGGCAGGCTGTCCTGCACGCCGGCTCCGGGGAGCTGTTGCGGCACGCCGAGCTGCCAGGCGCTGTCAACTCATTCCTGGCCTTTTGTCTGCGGCTCGGAGCGCAGCTTGTGAGTAACCCGAGCCCTTCCCTCTGCCCGGCATGAAGCTACATGTCCGCTTATCGGAGCGGCGGCCCCAGCCGGGCCAAGGGCACGCCTTTGGGAACGCTCCTTTCTGCTGCCTCCTTCGGCTCGGCGCTGCCTGGACTTGCTCGGCGATGCTCTCTAGGCTAACTGCATCCCTGGCGAACCCCCCTGCGCCCTCCAAGCCCGGCAATGCCCGTTCAAAGCTGGAGAAAACAGCTGAAGGATGGAGCATCCTTCTGTGCGGCTGGTGTCCCCATGGGACGGCTTCTGAGACCTGGGGTACCCCAGGGGCTGCAGGGGGGNCCGGGTTTGTTTATATGGCATCTGAGTAAGTAACTGCTGACACTGAGGAGTGTGTGTGTGGAGACCAGGGCCTGTTGAACATGGTCTGGAATTCAAAGCTTCTTGTGTTGGAGGGAGAAATCTGTTGTTTCCCTTTCTGTGTCTGTGGGCCATGTCTCTGGAGGCAAGATCGCCTTCTTTGGGGCACCTGCAAGGTTCCTCTGTGCAGACCTGGTGTGTGGGGCTTGGGGATGAACTCACAAGTGGGGGCAAATTGAGGGGGGGAGGGAGGGAGATGACAGACCCTGCAGCTCCCTCCTCTCTTCCTGCACGTGGGAACGGTTGCACCTCTCTGTTCAGAGCTGTGTATTAAAATAACAGATGGGTAATTTTAATGGTTCTGCATAATGGCTGATGCTCTGATCTCTGTGTAGATTGGGAAGAGCGGAGGAGCGTTTGTGTATCTGCAGCGCTGGCTGAGGAGGAGATGAAAGGCTTCACACAAGTATTCAAAGTCTGTGCCTCAGCTTTGCTGGAAGTCACGGGGGCTGAGGGCCTAGCCAACACCAGTAATACCAATTTAATTATTTTGGGTAGAAGCGTGGTGTTTGTACCAGCACAGCTCCTTCGACCCATCCCCGGGGTGGTGAGTGTCAGGCCTGACTCACCTCTGCAGAGCTCCAGCTTGACAAAACCGCATCAGTGTGACATCAGCCCTGTGTGTTCATCGCTGGTCCCAAGCTGGGGTGATGAGGAAACCTGGTCAGCAAGGCCTGGTGCCCGTGGTTTAAGCTGCAGATGTCACTGTGTGCTTTGCTGTGTTGGGATAGGGACGAACCGTGCGTGTAACGGCCGGCTCTGGGGGCTTGTGGCTCTGTTCCCTCTGCCTCTTGCAGTGTGGGATGCATCCCTTCAGGGTATGCTCACTCCATGAACTGCTGCCTAAGGAACTCTGACTGCACCTTGGGGAAAAAATTAGGAGCTGCAAGGCACTCTGCTTGCAGGTGATGGGCTGTTACTGTCTCCCAGCATCACACAAGGTGTTACACAGGTGCTGTGTACTGGTACCCTGCTCTGGTGTTACTGGCTGCTGTGATGTGTGTTCCTGTGCTCTCCTGTCTAAGGTGACATCTCAGCTCGGGGTTTTTGGTGATGATGATTATAATGAGACGAAGAGGGGCAGTGCAGGTTTGATTTGGATCCCTTTGTCTCTTTACACACTGAAGATTCCTCACTCTCAGTGAGACCCCCAGCACATGAGGCCCTGTCTGATGGTTCTGCTTCTTTGCAGACCTGATGCAGAATCCCAGTGTGTCATCGCTCTGTTAATGACTGAGTGAGGCATTAACCTGCCTTTCCTGATGCTGCCTCGTGTTTTCACGTTCTGAGAGGGGAGTTATTCCACATCTCTGCCAGAACAAGGAAGTGGAAAGTCAAGCTGAAACTCTGCAAGTGTTTCCATGCCCTGCCCCTGCCTCAGGCTTTTCCTGGCTGGATGTTAGCTGCATCTTTGGCCCAAACTGGAGACACTTGGGGCAGGGTCAGGATGGGATGTGGTCCCTGATCCAGGCTGTTGGGCTCTTGGCAGGGGCTCGGGGCTGATCAGGGAGGGTGTTTGCAGCAGGACCCCGCTGTGCTCCCTCCCTGCATCACACTGTCACACAGCAGTGCTCGTGTGGAAGCAGCGGCTCAGTTGCTGCTCATCTCGCCTGACTTGATCAAGTGATCAAGTTCAGGAGGTGCCTGTCTGTCTGTCTGCCTGGGCTCAGATAAAGTGCCTCGTGCCCTGGCACAGGGCAGTCTGTCACCTGCTTCAGTGAGGCCAGTGTCTAGAGAAGACCTGCTGCATGCGTGTGGTGATGGTGATGTCCTGTGCCCCTTGGCTGGTCCTTGGCTTTGTTACGGTTTCAGAGCATCTGTCCTGGTTGCACAAGACCTCTGTTCAAAGAGATCTGAATACAAGTGCTGTGGGTCCCGCTCTGTCCTTCGCTCAGCACCCAGTGATGCTCCATAGTACAGCTCAACTCTTCTCTGCTATGAATTCATTCTTTTTTTAATCTAGGCAGCAGACATGAAGCAACTTGCTTCATCGATGTATTGCTCTGGAACTAGAGTAGCAGAGGCATCAAGCAGCCAGGGCAGCCTGACATCAGTCACCGTCTTACAGGTCTATTCAGTTTCTCAATCACATGCAAACCCTTCTTTGCCTGTACTTGCAAAGCCACCGGCTTTGAGAAGCTGATACTCCTTCCTGCTGCAGAGTTAAACCACAGCAGACCTGCTGGATCCCATGTTTGTGGTGTTCACTGTGTTTCCACTCTGTGTAGTGCTGTGCCTGCCGTGAGCTGGGCTGTGTGCGGGACGGCAGCGTCCTGGGATGGTGGAGCAGTGATCGGTGTCTGTGTAGGTGACACAGTGCAGATAAACAACAGCTCTTCCTTTGGGGATAGTCCCTGCCTGTGGCTGGGCCTTGTTTACTCCCTGGTGACTCTTAGGGGTACAATGTGAGTAGTTGAGGAGCAGCGGTATGGTCTCACCTTTGCTCTGTGTGTGCTCTGAGAAGAGTCTGGTAAGGGGGTAAGAGGCACTGCTGTCCGTGCCCTGCTGATCCCGCTGCTGGTGTGTGGAGGCATGGAATGCAGCGTGCAGGCGTGTGTGTGTCTCTGGAGGTGATGGGCAGCCACACAGGTCCCTCTGCTTGGGAGCAGGCACACACACCTGAGGGAAGCAATCCCTTCCTGTTCTGCACAAATCCAAACACAGGAATAAAACACTGGGCCAACAGGTATTAGTGAAGGAGTAAAAATTGGTATTTAAAACCCCACCAACCAAAAAAACCCCACAACCCGCACAGTCCTTTGAGGTTTAGATACATACCTGTGTGAACAACCAGTGATGGGCAGTGGCATCCCGTGCCTCAACGTGTGGGATGCAGGGGGTGGTCTGGGAGGTCTGCTTTTCCTTCCAAGTTCTGTGAGTGGGGAATGTTTTAAGGGGTTCATGCTCATTTGTATTTTAAAGCTTCTTATTTCGAAGTGCAAGACCAGGGGCTACATCTTCAGCTGGCATAAATCTGCCTGGCTGCATGGAGATAAACTGATTTACGCTGGCTGCAGATCTGGCCCTGGATGTAAGGAATGGAAGCAGGTGGATGTAATTTCTCTAAATTTCCACTCAAGCTGCACACGCCTGGAGCACCAGAAATTGAACAGCACTTTCCCTAAGAGTAAAAAAGTTATTAGCTTCATATTTGTGTTAGTGCTTCACTGCCCTCCCTCTTGACTTGATCATCACACGTAGCCATGGGCTGTCTCCGGCAATGACTCTGTCTCCCCAATAAAATTAAAAATCACTTTTGTTCCATATCTTTTTAATAAGACATGTCCTTTTTAATAAAGGACTCTGCTTTTTAACGGGTGATGAGCTGATGAACAGCAGGCTCGGAGATTATTGTGCCTCCCTGATTTGAATTTCTTTTTCTGTGTTTCGGATGTAACGATAACACTGAGTAAAAATCCCACAGGATGCTGCATGTGCAGCACAATTGCTGGGCTGAAGCTGCTGCCCTGTGGAAGCGGGTGCCTGGCTGTTGGGCAGTTAGGGTGAGGAGGGGATTTATTCTTGAAAGTGATACAGGAACAGAGGGAGGGATGGGTCCAGGAACATGTGGTCCAGGTCTGCAGCTTTGGTGGAAGTTCTTAATCCTGTAAATGAGATGTGATGGTCTCTAGAGTGTTGGGAAAAGTAGCTCTGAAGCCCTGCTGCATGAAAAGGTAGCGAGGGGCAAAGGTAGAGAGCATCGTCACCCGTCATCGCCCTTCTGCCCTTGGGGCAGCAGCATCTCCCCTGTGCAGGTTGGGTGTGAGCTGGGTGCAGGCAGCGGCTGACTTTCCCCAGGCTTTGTGTCAGGGGATGCTTGAACCCTTCCGAAAGCGAGCTCAGGGCTGCCCCAGCTCCCCCAGCCAGAGGAGCCTGTCAGTGATAAAACCTCCTGTTCATTAAACCAGATCCTCCAGCTCCGCAGCCACTCGTGCGCTGTGGTTTCTGGGGTTTTCCAGCACAGAAAGCATAGCCACGGGCTACGTTTTCAGGGGTGGCAGAGCAAAGGCAATACAGTTGCAGTACTTTTGCATGCTTCTCATCCTCAGGCTGTTCTGTGCTGGTTCGTTGCTGTGCAAGTTACAACAGCACCGGGATCTGCTCTGCCCACATCCACCCCGGGAGCTGCCGTGCTCCAGGGAAGTGCTGGGACTGGGGCTCCAGCCGGCTCCTGCCTGGTGCTGGGGACTGTGTTTATGGAGGTGCTGGGCTGTCTCAAAACCCTGCATGCAGCAAGCATAGTTCAAACCAGAAAACCACTCAAAATAGTTCTCCATGGCTTCAGCCCGTTTCCATTTGCTTCTCAGGTCCCTATGGCACCTTTGGCAGCGAGAGGATGCTGATCACGGCATCGCTTTCGGCTCTTTGGAACCAGTGAGTGCTGACTGCATGTTGGTTGTGTGCTGGAGGGTATCACAATCAAATGCCTGTCCTTGAAGGGGAGAAGCCAGCGAGTTTTGGTCAATGGGACAGAGTCTGGCTGGAGGCCTGTACCTAGTGGGGTCCCTCTGGGGTCGGTCCTGGGACCTGTGCTGTTCAATAGAGTTACTGATAACCTGGATGAGGGAATAGAGTGCACAGTCATCAAGTTTGCTGATGACACAAACCTGGGAGGGGTGGCTGACACCCCAGAGGGTTGTGCTGCCATTCACAAGGCTCAGACAGGCTGGAGAGTTGGGCGGGGAGAAGTTTAATGAGGTTTAACAGGAGTAAGTGTAGGGTCTGGTATCTGGGGAAGAACAGCCCCAGGGACCGGTATAGGTTGGGGACTGGCCTGTTGGGGAGCAGTGTAGAGGAGAGGGACCTGGGGGTCCTGGGAGACAGCAGGATGACCATGACCAGCAGTGTGCCCTCATGGCTAAGAAGGCAAATGGCATCCTGGGGGGCATGAGAAGGGGGGTAGTTAGTAGGTCAAGAGAGGCCTTTCTCCCCCTCTGCTCTGCCCTGGTGAGACCACACCTGGAAAATTGGGTCCAGTTCTGGGCCCCTCATCTCAAGGACACGGAACTCCTGTGTAGGGCCACTGAGGTGACGGAGTGGAACACCTGATCAGCTCTCTGCTAGCAGCACTTGCTGGAGGGTAAATTCAGCACCATCGCTCCAGCTGAGTGCTGCCACTTCTGGAGCATCCCTGAAGCCTCTGCTGATTTTTGGAAGGGGAAACAGTATGTCTTTATTGGGGGTAGGGCAACTACAAAGGAAGATGAGTTAACTCTAATGTCTAAATTTCTGCCTAGGTTTAAAATACTGTGGGTATTTGTCTCCTGGAGTAGCCTGTGGCCTTTCTGTTGTGGCTTTTCATCCTCTTCTTCCCACTATTCTTCTCTTTCCGTGTCGGGGCGGTGCTGGAGAGCAGAGGATGCCAGGTGTAGGAGCCGTGCGGCGTTTGCTGGTTGAGGTTCAGAAATTCCTACCCTGGGGTGGAGGGGGAAGTTGCAGGGAAGAGAAGAAGAAAAAAAGAGAAATGAGAAAATGAAGTAGGCTCCACCACCTGCCCTGTAATGATCGGTTCTGGAGATAAGGCTGGTTTAAGGTGCATTCCAGACATAGGGGTCCTGCCCAGACACAGCACGAAAGAAAAGGGAGACTTAAAACAACAGCCAGCTCCTCCTCCCCCCACGTCAGGTGTGCACACACAGGGGAACAGCTAACCCTCACAAAAACCTCTCTCCTGGCCTGTGTCTTGTGACAGCTTTAATTCAAAGCCCCCATTAAGCACACGTGTGTGTGGAGCCCCTCGAGTCGAGTTGGCGCCTGTGGCTGCGGGATGGAGGCATCCGGAGCCCATCCAAATCTGGGGTTGCCCCGGAGAAGCTGCTGGCAAGGGCGGTGTGGGGACTGGGAAGTGCCTGGTGCCCCCTGTGATGGATGCAGGACTTGTTGTCTCTGTTAGAAAAGGAAACTCAAAGCCTTGCTGCTTCTCCCTTGCAACGGGGAGATTCCCTCCAGCTCTCCTGGGGGGTGTCAGCTGCTCAAAGCAGGATCCGACCTCGGTGTCAGAGAGCCAGGCCCTGTGCCGTGCTGACGGGGCTGTGCTGCGGCTGGTGAGGGGGCAGCTCTCTGCTAATGAGGGGTAGAGGCAGGGGCAGCAGTGGGGGCAATGGTAGGACCAGCGAGATGCTCCTGCAGTTTGTCTTGCCCCGTGTTATCTTTAAGCTCCTGGGGCTGGAGCCGTTGGTGATGGAGACAAGAACAAGGCCTTTATAGTTTTTGGAGAGGCTGCACTGTGAGTTTACATCCAGGGGTACGTGGAATGTCTCTCCTGGTGATATAAAGCTGGTAATTCACTGGGACTTGCCTGGGTGAAAAGCTGAAGAAAGAACAATGGGAAATTGTAACAGCATCTTAGGAAAATGCCAGTGTGATAAAAGTGGAATCACGCAGTAAATGTGTCGTAAAGCTCCTCAATTTCAGCCCTGCTTGTCATGCTGTCTCTAAGCACATCTGCTCTCTGTTGGACTGTAAAAATCGAGTGGTAGGCACTGGCTTTTGATGGAAAAACAGGAATGTTACTCTGAAAGAGAGAATTTTTATCTGGATTCTTAGAGATCTTTTGGGGGGGTTCTTTTGGAAAGGCAGTTATTTCTAGCAAGTAATAGAATTACTGCTTTAATCCCTCTAAAATTACTATTGGTGTGAGTCTTAATAAGCGTAATAACTTGTAAGATGGTTTGCTGTACTTGTGTCAGGGATAAACTAGAGGGAAGAACTTAAACAGTTCTGAAATCTCTGGTTTTCGCTGTAGTTGTGGTGAATGTGCTCTGGTTAGTTACAGGAAAAGGTATTTGTATTTAATCAATTATTTTCCTCCTGAAGACCCTATTAAAGTTTGACTGTGTCTCTGTGCCATGGGCTGTGATGTAGCAGGGTGGCAGAGGACCAGGCTGCTCCCAAGGGTGTGGGAACGAGCATCCCTGGTGAGAGTCCCCACGTGTCTGAGGACAACACAAACCTCCTCACTGGGCTCCACTGTGGCAGTGCTGCTGCTCTGGTAGCCCAGAAATCTCCATCAGAGCTTGCTTGCTTGAATTTTGTGTAGTTACACGTGTGTGTGATACCCACTGACCCAGGTAGAGGGTGAGAGGAACCGTCAGGTGCCCTGAGGGTTTTTTGTGGGAAATGAGGGTCACTTTCACTTCAGGTGTCACCTCTGACACAGGGACAAGTATGTGGGAAGAGCAAAGCAGCATTGAGAGGAGATGATGGAGAGATGCAGCCATAGATGCTGTGGTACTGCATCAATATTCAATGCAAAAAGTAATGAAACTGCAGAAAGTAATAAGAATTAAAATCCCTGTTGCCAGTTTATGCTGTGCTGCTGGCACTTCACCCTGGGTAACGGGTGATCTCTCTACAGACAACTCGCTTTACAATGAATTCCCTGTGAGTTTTCCTGTGTGCTCGAGGAAAAGGACTTGATTTGAGCAGCCTGTTCCAAAGGCTGCAGTGCTGAGGGCTGAAGGGCACTGGGGCAACTGGGAATGGTATGGGGGAGGTTGTACAGGACTTGAGTGAAGCGGGGTGTAGGTGTGGTGCTGCGTTGGCCTGGGCTGTGGCATACTGTGTGCAAGGGCTGCTGCTTGGGAGGAGCTGGTGAGGGTGGTCACTGTTCTTCACCATGGGGATCAGTTGTCCTGAACCACTATGGATGTGAGGCTCTACCAAAGATGTGCCCTGGTGCCTTCCTTTAAGGGCATCCTTCATGCACAGATGTGCCTGTCTGGGCACAGTAGCGGGGTGAGTGTGATGTCATCTTTCCCTCTTCGCCTTCCACTTCCCCACATGTGCATCCCGGTCCCACACTGTCCCACAGCATCTCAAGCAGCCTCTGCCTGCACAGCAGGACCTCTGAGGAAAAGCTGTGGGTGCAGCAGTAAGTCTCTGCAGTGGTTTGATGTGGAGATGCTCTGCCTGACGAGTGCAGCTTCTGTCTCTCGTCATATAAGGAGGGGAAATAAAAATCTTCCTTTTTATTAAGGAAGGTGTGACAAGGAGTAATAAACACTTGGGTGAACTGCTGAAGGTGGCTTTCTCTGTGGGTGATGACTTCTCAAGCAGTTGTATCCATAACATTCTGGCTTGGTTTCTGTCCTCTCCCAGAGCCGTGCTTGGTCTGGGGCTGGCTGTGCTGCTGCCTGGAGGGACAGCCCCTGTCACAGGTGGTGCTGTGCTCCTGCATCCTGGTTGCTGTGAACCCCCACTACATCTGCCCACCAAATCTGTGGCTCGTGCTTCTCTAGATGTGGCTGTTCCTCTTTCCCTGCCGTCTCTCACTTACTCTGACAGCTCAGGCTCACTCATCCGGGGCCGTGCTGCTTCTGTCCCTGAGATTCTCTGGATGACATCCATCCCCTGAGCTCGGGTGCTGCCAGGTTTGACTTCTGGTGGATCCATCTGCTTAACTCTGCCTCTTTCAGTTCTTCCAGAAGTGCTTTGCCTCTGCTCGTCCCTTCGCACGAAGCCAAAACTTCCTTCCAGATTTTGATTCTTGTCTCGATCTTCCCTCCCTCCCATTCCTGAGAGTGGTCAAACCTCCTGAAACAACAATGGAGATGTTGGAATTTTATTAGGAATAAATGTGAAATTCAAATTAAGGTTGAAATGGAAAATATGCCTATAAATATTTGAGAAGATCGGAGCTGAGGCGGTGTCTTCCCCTTTGGGTCAAAGGCAGTGTTGATGTACAAAGGTGTTTTGGCACTTTTGAGCAGTTAGTTTTAAACAGCCTTTAAAAATATATATTCAAATCAATTCAAAACGGGCTAAAGCCCATGGAAAGGTTAGTCTGTCTTTTCTTTTAGTCCTTTACTGAATTTTAGTTTCCTTATCTTAATGCATTGGAGAGCTTTCTGCCCGTTTAGTCCATTTCTATTCAACTCATGGAAGTTTCCTGATAATTACTTGGCCCCATCTAATTCCCTAAGGTCCCAAAATGCAAAACAATTCTTCACCAGGCAGAGATTACTTTTTACAAGCTTTAACAGGAAAGGAAAGGGGAAAAAAAAAAAAAGACATTAAAATGATGGGATCTAAGGTAGAGTTTCACTGCTGAAGCTTTTTCCACAGGACCTCATTTAGCAGATAGCAGAGACCACGGGGTGGCATGTGAGAGAGGGGCTGGGCCCGCCCTTGCTCGTGCCAGTGGTGAGTTAGATCCACAAAACAAAGTCACGGAAGATGCGAACTGATGTCATGTCACTGAATTGAGCATAACCTGGGCAGTCTGAGAGCATGGCTGGAGGAACCCTGTCCTGGTGTAAACGAGAGGGAAATCAAGCCCAGCGGGGTTCTGAGCCCGTAGGTGTTGGGAAGAGGCACTTGTGGCTTACCTGTTGCAACACTTGTCACCTGAGGTACTTTTCCCTTCTGATGTTTGTCACTGGGAGACAAGAAAGGGGAGAACTTCTGTGCCCCTGTGTGGTGACAGCGTGGCACAGCCGTAGAGCCCTGTGGGGCTGTCTCCTCCCGCACGCAGCCCCAGCATGGCTACCGGTAAGATGGCGTTCACGCCGGCCTGCGCCATGGCGCTTCGCTCCCACAGCGAGCTGCCTGCAGACGTGATGGGAGGAACGGGAAGGGCTGTGGGGGATTTGCTTGGGGGGTTATTTACCTTTTCCTTGCTCTGACAAGGTCCCTGCGAGACCAGGGCTGGGCTGTGGGGCACACACCGAAACGAGATTGCTTGCTACCATGAGTATGTGCGGAGTAGACGGAGATGGGCGGCCTGATGACCCACAGACCTCTGCAGAGGATGTGGAAGGTGGCTCCCGGGGCTTCCCTCTGCCTTGGCAATGCAGAGCCAGGGAGTGGAGCAGGCCTGGTTTTTGGAGAACATAAAGGCAAGTGATTTGGGATATTTGAATACATGTCGTGACTCCACTCATCAGGAGAAGACTGAGAGGGAGATGACGTGTCCTGGGAAGTTTGAGCCCGTGCTGCATGTTCTCTGAACCTGTCCTGAGGATCAGGGCACCCGAAAGCAGCTTTGGGGCATGATGTGGTGGTGCTTGGAAAGGTACTCCCTGAGATAACAAAGAGCTCATCTCCTGCTCCTTCAGTCCTCCAGGATTGTGGGAACCTTCATTTGTCACTGCAGAAAGGAGTCTCAATATTTTATGAAAAAAGCATTTTACCACAGGACTTTGGTGAATATCAGCATAATTTAACTGTGATTTAACAGAACCTTTCATTGACTTTTTAAATTATGCCTCTCCATCACCTATCCTATGGGTTTCCTTGCTTTTCATCTTGCAAATCCTATTACTTATTAATTTCCCCATAATGCATAATAGAGGCAGAAAAGCATATAGCATCCCATTCAGCAGTGATTTACAAGTCTCATAGTTCGGGAGCGACATAAGAAGGAGCAGGCATTTTACGAGTTTCCTCTGCACATGTTTTCTTTGGAGAAAGGGCTAAAGCAATGCCTGTGAACCTGAGGCTTCCTTGGACATGAGCTCAGAGCCACGGCTGTGGCAGCCTTGCAGGGGATGCGATCTGATGGAGATTACAGAAGCACAGTCAGGGCAGAATTAGCAAGAAGATGGGGAGTGAGATTTACCTCATGCTCATTATGATAATGGGTGTAATATCCATGGAAATGCTGATGGGCTTTGCTGGGAGAGGAAGAACTGCAGGGGAAGAACAAATACACAAACCAGCATTATTTGCCCACATTCCCAACCCAGGTTTGCTGGCACGTTCATCTTTCTGCAGGGGCCCAGGAGGAGCTTTGATTCCCTCAGTGTTCGGAGACAATGCCTAGTGCCTACCATGAATCAGGGGGGCTCAGTTAGGAATGAAGAAACTATTACTCATCCTGCTCTGGCATGAATGAGCATCTGGCAGCATATCCTGAAATTCTGTGAAGACAACAGGAGGCAAAAGAGGAAGGAAAAAAAACCAACCCTCTCTAGCTTCAGTGCGGTTCTTGTCAGCTCAGCAGCATGTGGGGGCTGGAAGGAGGTGGCACAAAGGTGGATCTGTCAAACTGAGCCCTTGCACGCTGCCTTTCTGTTTCCATCTCTCTATTCCTTACAGCTTTTTTGGGGGGGGTACAAGCTGGGTATCCTAAGGGAACACACGAGGACGGATTCACCCGGCTGGCTCAGTCCTGGGAGCTATGTTCAGGAACTCAGACTAGTTCAAGGGGACAACATTCCCTGTTGGCTCTCTGGCCCCTCTGAACCATACTGGAGACCTGAGGTTGATCAGACTTGCTTGTGTGTGTGTTCAGACCCCTCATGGTATAGGTAATGTGCATGGCATTCCCAGGAGCGCACATGAAGCAGCAGAATAGTGAGGTGCCTGCTAACATTTTTGGGGTGCAGCCCACGCCTGGGTCAGCAGCTGATTAGAAACTGAGCAGAGGGGGCTGCAAAGCTCGGGTAGGAAATAAAGGCTCACTTGATCTTCTCCTAATTGCACCCCATGATTGTCTGCAACCGCTGCCTTGTCTCCTCTGCTCCCCTTATCTGGGAGGTGACATGTACACTGCACTTGTACCTCCTTCTGTCTCCTACACCTCAATATCCAAAGCCAGTGTGACCACCGGTGGAAGGTGAGGTTACTGGGGGTGCGCAGGACACTGTCCCACCTTGCTGTCCTCCAGCTCACCCCTCCACAGCTCCCACCTTTATAAAACTCGGAAGATGCTGCGTGGCTCCTCCAGGATTTTTAAGGAGACCCATCAAACCATGAGGCGCAGGGCTGGGGCCGTGTTAGCAGCATGCATGTCTCTGTATTTCTTTGTGCAGAGCTGGCAGCACAGGGCAGGAGGGTGGTGAGGAATGTTCTGGGGCTGCAGGGACTTGCCTGCGCCGCAGGAATGCTCGCAAGACGCAGCATGCTGCCCTGGCTGCCGTCTCCGCTCCTTCCCCCTCCAGGTGTAGGCAGCTGCTGATGCTGCTCTCAGAGTTTAATGTGACATTTTTTCCTCATTATTATTATTTTTTATTTTTTTTTCCTTGCTGGCCACCTTCTCTCTCTGCTCTATTCTGTTTCTCTCTTTCCTGCTGCCTCCGTACATCCACTTGCCTGTATCATCAGTGCCTGAAACAGGCGTTCCTGGAGGCCAAAGCATATTGTCAGAACAACCCCAGCTTTGTGTTTCTTCTTGTTTCCTCATCATGGCAATCCCCCTCCCCCCCTTTTTTTTTCCACAAAGGAGCCCTTTGCTCCCCTGCTCTTCCCCCAGGTATTCTGCTGAATTGATTTCTCCTCTCATTTTACAGATGAGATATTCCAGGAACAATTGAACTAATATTAGTTCTGTCAAACTTAATCTAGGATACATTAATCTAGGATATAGGGTGGGGGGGAGATCAGAGCCAGAGAGCCTTGACTTCCTTTTTTACTGGAGAGCTAATAAAGTAGAAGGATGATGACTGGCTACTGATATTTAAGCAACCAAGAATGGGAGATGATATATATTTTATTCACTAGTTGGGACAAATTTTGATTTTTCCAGCAGTTTCAAGGAGTGTGATCAAACAGGGAAGGCTGCTGGCTTTCCTCTTTGTTTTTCAGAAGTAAAGGAACAGGTTTGGGGTGGGGCTTTTAGGCTCTCTCTACTTAGCCACAGGCACATGCATGGATTTCCTTGTCTAAAACCAGGCATTAAGTCAGGAAAAGTCTGACCCCTCAAAACCCCTGGAGTTAAAGCCCTTCAGGGAGGTCTCCCTAGGGGCCAGGCAGGGCTGGGCAGCCCAGGCTCTGCTGGTACCCACCCGAAGAAGGGAGGGATGCTCTGGAAGTGGCTTTAGATGTCTGCCCTGGGACCAAGATGAACCACACCTTGCAAGTCCTGATTTCTCTCTCTCTTATCTGAAGGGAGCCCAAGGTGACTAGTTTAGATCCAGAGGGATGAGACACACCCTCAAGGCCATGCAGAAAATAATGAAAACTTGCAGGCCTGGATGTTTCTAGTCACCTTGAATAATGTTACTGTTGTACTGGATACAATGATCAAGTGTCTTTAAATAGCTTCATGCTTCAGCAAAGGAAGATAAATAAATACATCTCCCAGAACAAAAATACTTTTTTTTTGTTCTCCTGAGGCAGCAGAGGCAATGGCATTCCTTCTAGTGTCCCTTTCTTTAGTCAGCCTCTTTCTTTTCTAAATAAGCACATAATTTGCCCCTGTGGGCAGCCTCCAGTGTACCTCCTGCCTTCCTCTGAGTAGAAATTTCAAAGAAGTCAGACCCACTTTTAAACCATCTGCTTTCCTTACTTCTTGTCAGGGTTTCCAGAGTGTCTTGATGTTCCCCAAGCCTTCGAGGGCTGGGTTCAACTTCTCCCATCCTTTGAAATGCGGGTGTTTGAGTGTGAAGTTCTTACCACCACCCTCTTCTCCCTGTACACATGGGTAATACAGTGATGGTAGGAAGCTGCATCCTTCCAGGAGACCAGCTAAAGTGTGTTGTCCCATGGGGACTTAAAATCCACAGTGATGGCCTGTCTCCTTCCACATCCCTTCTTAAAAGTAGTTGCTGGTGGTGACAGGTTATTTAAAGAGGAGGTAAGGAGGCTGGGAAGGAGGGTACGGAAAATGATGCTTTGGGAGCTGGTCAGGACTGATTCAGAGCTTACCATTTCCTCTTTGTTTATTTCTTTGCCTGATACCTGTTACTGAGCCACCCTGTAAAAGCCTTGTGATCTCTCTGAGCAGGGATTGTCCCTTGCATTTTAGGGCAGTGTTTTGCCCAGGAAGATCTGGGGCTCTGCTCCAGTGCTGAGGTGGCTGCCATAAGCAGGATGTATTTTCTCAAGCATCGCCTTTGCAGCAAGGTATAAACCAAATATTGGCTTCAAAGGACACATCTCTGCTCTAAACATCATGCTCAGAAATGCTTTGCAGTCAATTATTTGCAATTAGAATTAAAGGAGAAACCCCTTTCCCCAAACAACCTATAATTACACCTGATCCTTTCATGAAGCATAAATCCAGTAATTAAGTAGTTTCAAAAGTTTTAATTCACTGGGCAATTATAAAGAAAAATGTTGGGTGTTGAGGCAGGGAACAATGCTGCTGTGTGGTGGGGTCTGAAGTTATCAATGAAGCTTTTAGCAGAAGGAGCTTTCTATTGATCCCCGTGGTTTGAAGAGGTAATCCTTCGGTGTGTGGTCATTATCCCTTCTTAACGACTTCTCTCATAAGATAGAAACAAACTGGCTGTGGAGTTGTCCTGGGTGCCAGCTGAGGTCCAGCCCCTGGAGCTCTTCCTGCCTCCCCAGACAGCCCAGTGCCACCAGCATCTGATTCGAATCCCAGTTACAGCGTGTGGAGGGGTGAAGTCCCTGTGGAAGGGCAGCCTAAGGGGCAGGTTTAGCTAACAAGGTGTTCCTCCTCTTAACTCCTTTTGGCTGGAGTTACCAAGGGTGATGTTTCAGAGCAGCTTATCCAGCAGACAAGGCAGCTTTCTAGAACCATCCCCTCGTTCCCATCTGTATGATGCTTAAATCGTGTGTGTTCAGGATGTGGCTTGGGATGGTTCCCTGCAGTCAGGTTGGGCATCGTGGTGTCTGCCTCGTGTTGATCTATGAAATCCCATTTTTTGCTTAGTTCAGTCTTTGATACATTCATCATTTGCACAGGGGGAATGGGAAGGAAGTATTGGGGTGAGTTCCAGACAAAAGGAATACTTTTATTATCAGAGAATTTTTGTATTCTCCACTGCTTAATAATGGAATTTAAAAATATGGTCAGAAATTAACCTATTATTTTATGGACTTACAGACCCTGTTTTTATTATTTGTATTTATTCCTCAGGATCTCTCTTGGCTGTACAACAATTAAGAATTCCAGTAAAATTATTAGCTTGCTGTTTGGTGCTGAAGAGGCAGAGCTTGTAAGAGGATTTATACACCTCATCCCTGCTTCTCTTCACATCCTGCTGGGAGGAAAAAAAACCCCAAACGAGCAGAGATTGTGAAAGCATCAGATGAAGGAAGCTTAAATAGTCTGAAGCAACTTTCTGGTTGTGCTGTTACCGTTGGAGAGCAGTGAGGGTGTTCGGGGCACTGGGGGAAGTAGCAAAGACAATGGATTTAAGATCAGTAGGGGTAATCCTGAATGCACAGCAATAAAGCATCAGTGAGGTCTTGGACAAGTTTGTCTGGCTGTTGATAGCAATAGATGTCAACATATTTGGCAGTTTAAATACATAAACCATTAATTACCAATAACAACTTGCTGAGGAAAGAAGCTGAGGCATGGCCAGGGCACAGGAACGTCTGTTGTGTCTCCGGCTGAGATTGTTTAGCTCCTGGAGAAGCTGGTTGCTCTAAAGGGCTGTTAGTCTGGCATTTTATTTGGGAACAAAAATAGAAATGGTTATCTTGGAAGTAAATTACTGGGTGGATACTAGGATGGGTGGTAAAGAAATGATTTCTGGGGATGATCTGACAGGGGAGTGAGGGACATCAGCGGGCAGCCACATCACTATGCTGGAGCGCTACAGCCCCAGAGCAGTGCAGAGTGTCTGCTTCACCAGGAACAGAATGGGAATGTAAATGAATTGGTGAATGTGCAGTGGAGGAAGAGCTGGAAGTAATTAATTATTATGGAAAAAACAGCGGCTGCTCGTAGACTTTTGCCTTTCCCAGTATGAAATTATCACCTAGAAATGTCATGGAAATAAAAGCAAAATGGGTGATTTGAGTTTGTCAGTGATCATTCTCTGTTGTTATTTAATCCCATGATTTGCATGTTCCCTCCAGGATGATGAGGCTTTAGCTAGGGCTATGTACTAAGCCGTATTACTGGAGTAGGGTGTTCCAAGCATAATACCTGCTGTATTTCCATTAGACAGTTCCAATCCCTCTCCTCGCCTTTCTTCCAGTAAGTGCCTAACAATCCAAGAAGTACCTGTAATCCAGACTCCCAAGAGGTATTATGTTCACGTTTGGACACATCGTTAGGATGGAGTCAGAATGGAAACTGCAGGTCTTAATCCTCTCTCCCAGCTTGTGAAGTGGAGGAACTGAGTTATTGAAACGTTTCATATTTTGAAATTGGGACTTGATTGACTGTGTTGCACAAGGGAGGCCTGAGTTTTTTTCAAGATATTTATTGGTCTTTGGTAATACCTGGTGTGTGAAATCCCTTGGCAGCTGTGTTTGGAGAAGGTGTGAGTGTGACCCCTATGGATCCACGGCTTTTTTCCTTGTCTGTGCTGTAGGTACTCTGTTTGGCTCTGTCTTGCCAGGTCGTGTATTCTCAAGGACCCGTTGCGTGGTCTGTACTGAACCCTAGTGTGCTCCTGGTGATGTGGTGAGTGGAAATGCTGCTCATGAGGAGCAAACCAGAGGAAGCTCGGCTGCCTTTCAGCGCTGGGGGGGTAGAGAGTACCCAGAGAGTGCAGACAATGCCACAGAGGTTTTGAAAGTCAAACCCTGTTTAACATCCAGGAGTAACCGGCTCCCATCACGAGACAGGATGCTGCATCAAGAGGGGAAGGAGCCCAGCAGCTTCCCAGCCCTGTCAGCATCCTTATTCCTCTGTGCCATTTTCAGGGAGGGTCACAGGTGCCATGTCCAAAAAAACCCCCATGAATGAAGAGAGGAAGAACAGAGCTGTGTGGTGTTTGCAGCTGATGGGAACACTTAACTTTGAATTTTACCTGGCTCAGTCACGGATTGAGGCTGATAAGCCCCATTTAGTGATACTCAAGTGTGTGAATAGGAAGGAGGAGCTGTAATTTTTCTCCTCTGAGATCATGCTCCTGTGCCTCTCTGCAAGCACAACAGTAAAAAATACTGATTTTTTTTTCTCTCCTTGCCATGTCAGTGTCATGCAAGGAATTATTTTTAGATGCCCCTTCAACTGGAAAGACTCACACAGAGTTACCTCAACGTAACCACGTGTCTTTCCTGGGACAGGGGATATCTATGTGCCTCCTACAGCGTGTTACCCTTCTCTGGGCGTGAGGACAGCCTGTGAATCACTTGGTATCTTATTCTCAGGGGTACTGAATGGTCCAGCACCTTCAAACAGAGTTGTACATTCCCAGCATATCAAAGTTAGGACGGACTTGCTTTTCCACCTCATCCCCACGCTGGGGTTTGGAGATGCCTGGTGCTTCCTGCTCGGCTCTTGCTGACACGTTTCCCCAGGTGCTTGGCTCTGGTTCGGAGGAATGCCTTGCACACCTTGCAGAGCCCCAGTGAAGTTCTGTGCCAGAAGTGTTGGGAGGCTGGGGATGGTGTGTAAAATCTGTCTCTTCACCTTTTCCCTATTTGGTAATGCAGGTTGCTCGTAGGCTTTCTGCCTTTTCACCCTCCCCCAGTGCCTCTCCCCTTCCCTCACTAGGTAACCACACATTTTGATGGAGGTTTAATCTCCTTTCTTCCTTCCTTTGCAAACCCACCTCCTCCCTTGCCCAGGGCGATCTGTCAGCTCAAACGCATCACAAATCAACTTGACAGTGGAGATCTCCCCTTGAGCAACAGTGCTGGGAGTTAGGCTCCTGCTGATTCTCAGATAGAGAGGGTGGGGTGCATTTTCCACATAAAACCCAGTCCCAGGTAAATGGAAGTAAATTTCCATTCCCTGTTCCCTTTGTTTACAACTTGTGCTTCCAACAAAGTGAACCCACAACCTCTGGAAGATACAGGGATGGTGCATACATGCAGCTGGGTGGCAGTCCTTGTGCAGGGTGGCTGTGTGTGACATCTGCCTGGCAGGGCTGAACTGTGCACATCATCCCTTCCTAGAGCATGTCTCACACTGATACGGAAGCTGAGGGTGAAAGAAAGTGGAAAAGATGTTGAGATGAAGCAGAGGAGGCAAGGGTGTGCCACTGAGTCCTGCCAGAGTCACACAACAGCCAAACTCTCTGGTTCCTGCTGGACCTAAAGCACCAACTGTGTTGACCGTGGGCAAAGGGCTCATCCTTTGTTTGAGGAAAAAGAGCATGTTTCTGGTCCTGGGCTTTGTATGTTCAGTGTTACTGCTTTAGCAAGGGAAGGAAGTGAGAAACAAGCCCTAGCTGCTTGTGTGGCTCTTCCAGGGCTCCTTCAGGTTAGTGGGAGAGCCGGCTCATGCGTTCTGATGTGAACAGACTAGGTACACCATGGAGATGTGTAAGCATCAGCTTTCTGTCCTTAAAAGCCTTACTTTTATCTGTGAGTTGATGAGAGCCTTTGCTAACCTCAGCGAGGCCACAAGAAAAACCCCTTTTGCTTTGTATATGGGAACACAGACGTGGTCTGCTTTTCAAACAGGTGTCACCACCCGTGCTCTGCTTCAGAAGCTGCTCTTCTGAATCAACTCAGAGCAAGAGAAAGAAAGGGAGAGAGGCCACTCTTGGTCAGCTTCTCATAATAAATTGTTTTCTGTGAATCTTTGTTGGCCTGACCAGGCATTGCAAAACCTCCTGCTGATTCAGGGATTTTGGGAGGCAGAGTTATTTCAAGTGCATAACCTCTCTGTGATTTGGGGAAGTGAAGCTGCACCTATTATCTAGATTCAGCCACAAGTTGAGCGCTTACCATGGTTGATTTATTAGTTTTATAAAATGCAAGGTCTTTAATGTTTAGTGCTTGGAGCACATTGTAATTCCAGCTACGTTATTACAGTTGTTGACCAATGTATGAATTATCTTCAAAGGCTCTGAGTTCCTCTCAGCAAGCTTTCCCACTCCAACTACCGAGTCAAAGGAAGCTGAGAGGGTCTGGTCTTTCAAGGAAAGCAGAGAAGTGTCATAGGTGTGAACGTGGGTGAATGTTCTGGAAACACAATTGGCAGAAGCCCTGGAGAAAGCACAGGGGCTGTTGGTGAGCTGAGACGTGATGATCAGTACCACTCACCATACATGATTGTAAAGGCTCTTGAGTAGCTGCTTAGAAACAAGTTATTAATCTCAAAATCCTGGAAAAGAAGTTGCTGTGAAAGTACCCACCAGCCTGTTTGCTAAATCCCTTGGGCACTGTGGGCTGAACTTGCCCCTAAGGTAAGTGTCCCTCCGAGCACAGCAGAAGGATGTTTGTGGTCCTTGTCCCTGCCCAGCTTCTCCTCTAGAGCACTTTGCCCTCAGGAGCTGTCACAGGGAAAACTAAACTCTTCCCACCAGAATTAAACGCATTTAAACTCAATTTTGGAAACTGTCTGGGCACAGCCTCCTGCAGAAATGAGATGGCACAGAGCTGATTAAATAATGTTTATGCAAATACAAATGCTGTCAGGGCGTTGTTTTCTTATTCTTCAAGATCCAGCTTGTCAAAGACTTTTGGCTTAGTGTCAGGTTTACTGAGCTCAACTGAACTAGTAGGAGCTTGATTTAGGGTGGGCAATTGCCAGAGCCCTGCAGAAACTCTTCTCCAGTGCATCTTCTTCCCCATCTCCGACCTCGGCGATCTGTGGGGCCTCTGGCCTCTCCACCCATCTGTCTTGCTGCTGGCTTCTCATTAGTGCTCCGCTGACAGCCCAGACTTCCACTGCTCACCTCCTCCTCTTCCTCAGGAGCCCCAGTTACGCAGTGAGAGCTGCCCTGCTTTGATGTTACGGTTTGGTCCATCCAGTGCTCAAGGAGGCAGTTTCCTCCTTAGAGGAACATTGGCTTCGTTAAAACTGGGCTATTAGGAAATTACTGTCAGGTGCTGAAGGGGCAGATGTTTGCAGCAGCCTTGGGACATTCGGATTCCTGCAGAGAGGAACTCACAGGCTTTTAGATAAATTGGGTGATGTGAGGAATAGTTTCCAAAGGTAGGAGAGTGACTTTGGGATCAGGTGAGAGACATTGGACTGAATCTTGGTAGAAATACTATTAAAACCCCCAAGATCACCCCTCTCAGACTGTGGGGCTTCTTACTGAGCTGTGTGTTTTCCACATGGTACCTTCTGGGCTCCTGGGCAGATGAGTACCAAGTTCATAAATAGCACGAAAAGTCCTTGGTGTCATTAGTCATCAGAGGAAATATTTGCATAAGTGCTTAGATTTGGGCATGTGTTTGCCTGTGTTTTTACAGTGCTTTGTCTGAATATTCTGTTAAACAGAGTTCACTTGTGCAAGCACTCCAGGACAGCGACCCAGGAACGTTAGGACTCCTGGGTGCTATTGGAGCTAATGCCCAGCCTTCATTTGAACAAATGTTTGCAAATCCTTTTCCACAGTATTTACACAGATCTGGCCTGAGCCTCGTTAGCTCAGCAGGTTCATTTCTCTGCTCCCAAACCTCGCTGCCCAGCTGGAACCAGGGGCTGTTTTCAGGGGGAACCCTGGGGAAAGTCAGCTGCTCCTGCGCTGATGAGAGATGCAGGGTGGTAAAGCGTGTGCCTCGTGGTGCTTCCAATGGGAGCAGATTTGCTCCTCCTTAAAGTGCTGTTTGAAATGATGAAACTCAAGTCAGGTTTTGTGGGTGTACGTAGAGACTGTGCACTGTACTGTACCGGTAGTGTAACGGTCTCAGAGTGACAGCCCTGTGCTCAGGCAGGCACTGAAAGCCTCAGAATGACAAATGTGTTTGTTCTGTGCACCTTGGAAGGCAGAAAGCAGCTATTGCATGTGAAGGGGTCGTTAGCGTGCACCCTCTGGCCCCATGGGGGTGAGTTGAGCAGCAGTGAGTCCTTGGCCCCGCGCTGTGTGTCGGGTGTGGGTGTTTCTGCTCTGAGCTGGAGCACACGGGTGGGTAATCCCCCAGGTAGGTGCTGGTGGCCCTTCTGAAATGGCTTTAGGTGTGTGCCCGTGGTGGCCACTTGCACCGCAGAACGGCCCAGGGCTTGAAGCTGGTCTCATCACCGTTGTGCTGGCAAAAGTCCAGTGTCTCCTGCAGTGCTAACACTGGGTTTGGTTTTACTGTGCTGTGGCTGAGGTCGGAGTAGGTGCCTGATGCTAGACTCAGTACTGGTGTGACATGGAAGCTGAATGTACTGGTGGGTGGGCTTACTCCCTGTGCAACTCCCAGCGTCTGCCTTCTGTAAGTCAGCCTGGTAACTCTGCTCTGGTAGAGTGTTGGGCTTGGTCTGGTTTTGCTGCTGAGAGTTGTGCTTCTGTGATGTCAGCAGTTTGCTTTCACACAACTTTTCAATGAAATTAAGAAGTCTTATTTCAGTTCAGTATCTCAAGTGGTCTGGAACCAGCTAAATCAAGAATCGGTTTGCATTGCTGTTTGTGTTTGTCTTTTCCCTGAATGCTTATGGGTTGGGCTGGTTCTGGAAACAGAAAGACATCTCAGAATGTGCTCCCTGTGTGATTTTATCCATTTTAAACATCTTGGTAGGAGTCAGACATCAGAATTTAGCAGGGATAGTGCTGCATCTCTGCAGCATGGATTTGAATCTTGTGACTTCTCTTCCCAGCAAATAGTTGGTTTGGTTTGAAGCTCTGGGCTGTGGCCATTCTCTGCCTTCTAAGAGCACACTTTAATCTCCTGGAAAACATGAGCCCAATAGCTCCTGGGTGCTTTAATTAAGTGAAATGAAAGATGTGAATTTCCATAAGTGGAGGAGCTTCCAAGAACAGCTCAGGGCTCCAGCCCAGCCACCCACCCCAAGGTGTGCAGTGGGAAGAACCACCCTGGCCAGACCCGTGTTCCTGCAGGTGTGGAGTGAGGGGGGGCTTGAACCTTGAGCCAGAGACGCTGCCCATACTGTAACTAGAGATGAAGAAGCCTGGGACTCAAGCACCCTGTCAATATGATGAAGACCAGGGAAGCTGGACAGCATTTCTTCCTCCTACCCCAGTGCTGGCAATGGGAGAGCTGCCCCAGCCTGGCTTCAGGGGTTCCCTTCGGCCAGGTCACAGCTTTGCATCAAGACCCAGTGTCCATTGTCCAGGGAGCCAAAGTTTCTCTGGGCTGTGCTCCCTGGATAGCTTCTCTCCTCCCACTAGCTTCCTTTCCTTTTTCTTCCCATTTATTTATTTGTTTATTTCAAGGAAGACAGAGCAAGATCCCTGTGCTGATGCTTATCTGGGTGCTGCCTTTCCTTTGGCCCTGATGTGCCTGGAGCTGTTCCTGGGCTGTATCGTGGGAACCCTGCGCTGAGATTCAAGGCTGTTTTAATGGGAATAGAGGTTCCCTTCTGGAAGCTTAACGTTGATCTCAGCATTGCCACTGGAATCTGTTTGTGCAGGGTAACAAGACTGTGCTCAGGAAGGGAGCTTAAAAACGGCTCAAGAGTAAAGTACTGAGGGATGGGGACCCCCAGGAAAGGATGGGCTGTGTTGTAGGGCAACACAAGCAGTGAGATATAGGAGACAGCACTCACCAAGCACTGTCCCAGCAGCACCAGTAAAAAGCAAGGGATTAAGCTCCTTGTTCCATGTGGCTGTATCTGGTTTTGCCCTGTCCAGCTCACCTACCCCCAGGAACAGACACTGAGGTTTGTCTGTTCTCTCATAAGGGGAAAACCTTGATATTCACATGGATTGCTCGAAGCTCTGAGGTCCCAGTGTGATGATGGTATCTTGTTTTCCCAGTTGGCATCCTTGGCAACTTCCAGTTTGCAGAATTAACCCATGCTATCCCACTGCCTGTGCAGCGAGGAGCGTTCACAGGGTGAGTTGAGCCCGGTGATGTGAAATCAGGGCTACAGTCAAAGCAGTGTGGCAGCCTGGGAATTCCAAACCTGACACAATATCAACCCAGCTGGAAGAGCAATTCCAGAAAATTTATTCTGTGGCCAGTGGTTATTTCTTTGTGCTAATGGAACAGGCGTTTTTCTTCAGTGAATTGAAACCCAAACTAATTGAGAAGTAATCAGTGCAGGCCCCAAGTTCAGATAAATGTTGCCTTCCTAATACTTTGTAGCAATGCAGAACACATTAACTATCTTAAATGAGTTTGCCTTTTTTTTTTTTTTAATTAGTAGGATCTTAGCAAACCATTACAGACAGAGTTCTTGCTGTCACACAACTTCCCTGTTGGCTTAACACTGGAAGGGGGAAATTATTCTCAATTAATTCAAGTGCTGATAGGGTTTACAGTTTGTTTTTAAACTAAAAAAAAGAAATACAATTTTCTGAGGGGAGCAGGCCTGTCTTTGTGTAATTGATGGTTTTTGTTCTTGTGTCTTCTGAAGGCAAGGAGTTGCCCTGCTGGTATCTGTTGATACATCTCGATGAGCCTTAAGTGCTGGCAAACTTTTTCATTGCAAGTCTGCCTCTGTTTCCCATGCTGCCTTTGCCTAAAAGCCAATATGGCACCATTCAGCAGCACTAAATTCCCTCCTGAACCTCCCCTCCTTCTATAATTCCTGATACTCCCAAGCTTGCTCATCCACACTAGCATTTCCTTCAGGTCAACATCAAATCACAGGGCTCAGGCTGCTGCCAGCAAAGGGGTGTGAGCCCCAGCCCTCCCATCAGCACTCTGGCCTGGGCATCCAGTCTGTGGCGCCCAGGATTGCTGGGAGGGATGCTCGAATTTGTCTCTATGGCAACTTTAGAGAGCTCTTGTGGTACCCAAAATGGAGGGGAGTGGGGAGGGGCAGGGTGGGATGAGTGGGTGAGAAGTAAACAGAATAATCTGCTGATGCGTTGTAGGAGAGCGAATTGATGGGTTATGACATTCCTAAAATATCTTTATTTAATAATGAAAACTTCATTATCCAGCCCTGTGCTGAAGTGTTGCCATGGGCCTGCTGCAACTCCCTGGGAAGATCTTTCATCTTGACAGAAGTTCTAAATTACAGCATTAGGACTCTAACGGAGAGGAAGTTATGGCCTATTTTGTCTGTCCAGGGAAATGAGACACACATTATGGAGGGAGCAGGTTATTGGAATCTAATCACTGAGAATATTAAAAATGGGGCAGCAAAAAAAAAAAAAAAATTCTGTATGAGCACTGGGGAAAAATTAAGTGATAAACCTGGAGTGTTTACTGGAGTTTTATTATTTTATTAAAAAGTAATTAATCTTTATTACGGTTGGGGCTATTACGTTTCACATCATTAAGTGTGAGACCCTGAACCTAATTGTCAATCCAACTCTCAGGCTGCATCATGGGTTTGGGTTGTATTGCAGGTATCACAATGTGCTGACCTCTGGAACAGATTGATCCCTGATGCTTTAGAGACAATGGAGTAAACCCAGCCTGTGCTCAGGCATCATCAGCACCGCGTTGGCTCCTGGTCCAGCTTCAGCCTCGTTGCCCAGGTAAGAAGTCTGTGCTGTGGGTTAGAGCTGGGATCCTGGGCACGGACGTGTGATCTCAGCTGGTCTGTCCCCTGTATCCCAGAGGCTGAACCACTGGGACAGAAATCCCACCTGTATCATAAGGCAGGCATGTCAGAGAGTCCATTTCTGCTTTGGTTCCTGTGGGTTTGTGTGAGTTCTCCTCCTGGTTCTTGCTTTGCACTTCAGGTTGAGGCAGAGCCAAACCCATCAGCTCTGCACAGGTCCCAGCTGAACATGGGCTGTTCCATACCGAGCTGCAGGAGAACTTCCCAAGATGTGTATCTGTGGGTGCTTCCTCCAGCCAGGGAGTTTCTCTTGGTCCCTGGAGCTCACAGGCAGTCACACTCAGGAAGGGTACTCCTCATTGCAAAGCAGAAGTAACTGCAGAGTGGGGTGAATGCATCTGTGGACACTTGTTTTAGCTTGAAGCTGCCTGCTGGGTTTAGCATCCCCGTTCAAGTCCTGGTGCCAAGAACCCCACAGCAGAGCTGTTCACTGGCCAAAGCCTGTGCTGAAAGGGCAAGTTTTGGATAAAGCCTGGAGTTTGCAGTTGTAAATACTCACAGAAACCTCAGTGTCTGAGCTGGCTCTGGATTCGCGTCGCTGAGAAGCTCCAGTTTGGGGTGCTACGTCTGGGTGGTGGGACAGGAGGGGCATGAACTGGAAGCTCTGGGGCTCACAGCTCAGCCCAGCAGCTCAGACTCTTTTCCTGGCACAGGCACTACACGGGCTGATGGATGAGCATCTTTGCCCCTTTTCCCCCCCGAAGCACATTTCCCTGCTCGTGGGGTCACCTCTGCCCCCCTCAGCCGCCTTCCCCGCGCTCCCGCAGCGTGCCTGAGCCGTTTCATAGCACGGCTGGGAGCCGGGGAAGGTGTCTGTCCGGGAAGGTGTCTGTCCGGGAAGGTGTCTGTTCAGGGCGTCAGGCTGCCGGAGCCGCGCAGGAGTTGGGTGGGAGCAGAGCACCCTCTCACGCATGGCCCTGGTAGCACAGAGCCGCGTCCATCCGTGGGAAGAGGGGACGGGAGCTCCTCTTACACAGAGCGATGTGTATCTGTGACCCCACTGGGTCCAGGGCTCGTGTAAGCTCATGTAAAGGAGTTTCAGCCAATTTACTTAACGCTTTCCAGGTAAAATTACTTGTGTAAAGGGCTTATATTAATTTAATATAAATTAAACACATTAATATAAATATTAATGCATTAAATATTCTAATGTATTAACTTTATACCTAAGCCTGCTGCTTCTTAACTTAAAATAAATGCTACTTCATCCACCTGGAGAATGTCCAGGCCAAGAACTTAATCACTCTTAAACCAAGGTAGCAGGGCTGGAGCTAATCCCTGTATTGACAGAACCCTGAGATGACTCCACTGACTCTCTTCCCTTCTATTAAGTTATTCCCAGTTATGGCAGCATGCTCTGTTAATTTAGGAGAAAATTTAGGCTGGTGTCATCTGGCCATGCAAAACCAGTGTCAGGAGTGGGGGTTTGTGACCCTGCCTGGATGCATCCCTGTGGGATTTATCTGGGTGATCCTGCTCTGGTGGGGCTGGGACTGGGTGATCTTTCGAGGTCCCTTTCCAACCCCCATCATTCTGGGAGGCTGTGAGGCTGTCTTGGGGTTCTGGTTGGGCTTACTGAGCCTGTGTGAAAAGGACAGGTCTGATTTCCAGGCAAATTCACAAACAAAAGGTATCTTGTATTTGTGTAGCTGGCTGAGGGGTGTGTGTGTATCACACACACAGGAATCTGGGTTTCCTGCTGGGCCAGAGCTGCTCTCCTGTTCCTTAGGGAGGAGCGGGAGCAGGTACCTTCAGGGCAGGTGGAGGAGCCAACATGTGGCTCCAAGGACCAAGTTACCAGTGGGGCTGTGATGGCCGGGGTGCCTCATCTTGCTGAATGAGTCTGTGCCTGGGAGTGTGTCTGTCCAGCCCCTCATGCCAGGTGAGCGCTGAGGTGTGCCTGAGGAACCTGGCTGCAGCCCAGATGCGCTGCCACAGGGATGCTGATGTGTCAGAGGGTTTCTGAGGATGGGGATCTGCTGTTTCAGGTTGCTCCTGTTACCTTTGGGTAATACGAGTGGCACAGGGGGATCAGCATGAGACTTGTCCCCGTGTCTTATGTGGACCAAGAGGCAGCAATCACTAGGAATGCCTGGCTCAGGGTTGGCACAGATAACTATCACTGCAATAAAATACACATGCAGTAAAGAGAACAGACTGCTCCTGGTGTCTGGTTAATCAATGGACTGTGAAGAGACTGAGGTGATAAACTGACTGTGCTCAGGGCTAATTTTATGCAATATAATATGTTCATGCGATTAGTCTATTTCAAAATAATTTTAATCAAACTTTTTTAAATGCAAAGCTGTTCTGCACTGCTCATTTTCAATAGATGCTGTAAAACAGATGAGGAAGGCAGAAACATATCCTTATTATACATGTATAATTTAAACAATATCATCAACTCAGTATTGATTGCTGACTAACGTGCTTATTAATTAATAGATGTCTTCGTGTTAAATACATTTCTCAGAGCTGTTCTGGGACCATTTAATAAGATAAATGGGGAGTTGCAGTACAGTACTTTGTCATTAAATGTGTAAGTCACACCAGAAAGAAATGCAGGCTGTTTGCTGGAAGGAGCCACGTGACAGCGGCTCGCAGGGGCTGCTGGGGGCTGGAGCAGTGGTGGGGCTGTGATTCAGACACAAACTGCTGCCTCCTGTTTTCTAAATTAGATCAAGTGTCCTGGTAACACGGGGGGCTGGGAAGGGCCTTACTCTGCTACTCTAATTCATAGAAATACCACACTACAAAACCAGTGCAAAGGAAGAGATGGGGTCCTAGAAAAGAGCGTTTGCTGTGGGTCAGCTGCTTATTCCTGTGGTAGTGAGGATGCAAAGGAACCAGCTGTAAAATCAGTGATCATCAGGAGCCCGTTGCTCTTGCCCTAAGGCCTGTGGAAGCTCTGTCACAGCCTGTAAAGCTCTCCCATCTCCTCTCCTCTTTCCCTGTCCATCTCTCCCCTCAGCAGGCTATATGCCCAGCCAGCAGCTACCCATTACCCTGTCTGCTGGCAGCCTCTGCTTTGTTATTGTTGTATTCCTTTATTTCCTCCTTACAGACAGGTTACAGCCCTTCAGCTGGCACCCAAGTACCTTCTCTTCCTTTCCTGGGTAGGTTATTTCCTGTCTTCCATCATTCCTGGCAAAGCTGTTAAAGCTTTCTGCTGACATTCCCTGTCTTTGGCGATGAGAGAACCCACCACATCAGTTTGGAGCCCAGCACCTGTTTGCTCCGTGCTTCCCCATCCTGCTCCCATCCCTCTCACCAAAGTGCCGTGCTTTACACACGAAGCAGATTGCTGGAGGTTATGGCTAAAGAGCCTCTGCATCTCAGATGTACGCTGTATCCAATTTTCTTCACTCCTCCTACTCTCTCGTGTGCTGAGCAGACTTTTCAGCTGTTTGATTGATGGATATTCAAAAAGCGCCTTTATGAGCCCTGTAAATAATCCCTTTCCAGTTTCTCCTTTCTCCTCCCCCAAAGGTGCCACTGACTGGGCTCTGCAGCCATCCTGGCTGCATCTTTCAGCCCACTCACTGCATGAGCTGTACCTGCTGTGCTGTGAGCGTACCTGGGCTTTGGCATCAGCTGGGCATTGCTGTGTGCTTCCTTCTCCAAGGCCCAACTCTTCTTCATCAATGCTTATCACAGAATCACAGAGTCTCCTGGGTGGAAGGGACCCATAAGGACCATCATGTCCGACCCCTGGCTCCACACAGGCCCATCCAGATGGTTCTTGCCCTCAGCCCAGCTCGGGGCTGTGACCCCTTCCCTGGGGAACCTGTGCCAGTGCCTGGCCCCCCCTCTCAGCACAGCACCTCTTCCTAACAGAAGAGCCATGATAAGTGTTTTTGCGTTGCAGTAAGTGATGCTTGGCAAGAGCCGTCCCCAGACCTGAGCACTCTCTGGGCTTTAAACAGCAGCAAAGTCAAGAGAAACCCACGTACCACCTTGCAGGCAGGGTGTAAACCCAGCTGGGTCCAGTATGTGTACTACATCCAGGGGCAAATCCCACTGCTCCGCTGATGAGCAGCAGGGAAGGGGCTGGGGATTGGGAGCACTGGAGCTCAGCCTGCTCCTGCCCTGTGCTGCTCTCTGCAGCTTGATGTGACCGACAGTCGAAATGCCTGCAGTTTGCTGTTCCAGCTCCCAGACTGTAATTCTAGCTGACACAGTGTGAAGTTTCATTTTTTTTGTTTTCAATTATCGCATGATTTGTGGGGGGATGAGTTGAAAAGGAACTTCCCTCCCTATGTTTTTATACCCATTGAGTTCATTGTTTGCAAGTAAAAACTGCTGGGACAATAGGAGGAGCGGAATGCTGTCCTCTGAGCATTGTGTCTGGGCACGTGCTTTACACGTACTGTACAACCTCTCTTCCATCATGGCTTTGATTAATATCTGCCTTTTAAAAAAATACAGGCTCTTTTCAGGAGAGACACTTTGTAGGTGTGTTATTTGCCAGCTGACAATGAGAACTAGATCAAACTGGGCAGGAAGGAAACAGCCGGATGAATGAGACACCGAGCAGGTACACATTAAATGTGACATCAGACACAACTACAGTTAGGGTAATTGAACAGAGAGATATCCCTGCTCCTGGTATACTCATTTACATCAGGGCTGCCTTACTCCACTCAGCTGGCGTAAACTGGCCTTTGAAAGGAGCGTGTGTGCTTCCTTCTCTGGGTTAAGGGTGGTGTAAAGGGGCTTTGCACCAGTGAGGATCAGTCTTGTGTGTATTTAAAATAAATAGGCATGCACATAAAAAAATAACCCCTATAATTACACCAGGATGTGGTGGGGGCACCAGGGGAATGGCTACAGTAACAAAACTCGACGCCAGTGATAATAAAAGAGGGAACTAAAGCAAAGAGATCACCCCAGTCTGCTGGGTTTCGAGCGCTTAATCAAAACTGACTTCTACTACTGCAGCTGCAAAAGAAATGTTTCTAGCCTCCCATTAATTTCCATACAATAACCCTCTAATGGGGGAGTTGCCGGGGAGAGGAGGGCGATCAATCTGCTGTAATGACACACTAGAGACTAAGGGAAAATGCAAACTTGGAGCAATTTCATGGCAGGTGCAACCTTGGAAAGTACGGCCATTTTTCTAAGTTAATTTGTTCCCCTGATATGTTTGAGATCCGTATTTGTGCTTTAAAGGTCTAAAATGCAGGATGATTAAAAAATATAACCAGATTTTTGGTAAGGTTTTCAAGTGCATCAGGTGATACATTAAAGCCCCTCCTCAGAGCTGGGACAGCTGGATATCTTTTATCATTTGCTGCCAGAAAAAGGAATAGGATTGTTTATTCCAGGGTTCACTTTCTGTCTTCAGCCTTCCTCTTGCCTTGCTAGCCCGATGCTCGTTTGTCTCCTAGCTGAATTGATCCCTGATACTGCAGGAAGTAATAATAGTAATAATAAGGGTAGCTAATAACAGTAATAATTATCGTTATTGTTAGTAATAACAGCACTGTATAATGGTAATGATTCTTGTGGCTGAGGGTTTTAAAACGCTTAAATGAGTTAACTCAGTTTCGGGTGCCTGCTGGGTGCCCACGGCTTTTGGGGCAGTGAAAATCCCAGCTGAGACTCGTATCAGGATCCAACATCTTTGTGCAGAAGTGGACACTGAGGCACAGAACTCCCTTCATGTGGGGTCCTGCCCCCAGTCACCATCTTGGTCACCTCCATGGTGAAGTGCCCGGCTCTCCTGGTATGTGGGATGGAGCAGCTGTGGCTCTGCCATCACCCGGGGGTCCCAGCATCCGCGGGGTCAGCGCTCACATCCCTTGTCAAACTGGCAGCCTGGTCCTCTCTTCACCTTGGGATTTGGGCTTCTGAAAGCCACTCTCATTTATGCTGATTACTGCTTTTCCTTTCTCAGTGCTTAAGAGCTACAGGCAGGCTCTTCCAAGCACTGAATTTTCAAGCTGAGGAAAGCGCAGGGGCTTTGCATGAGAATTGAGCACCTGCTCTGCTCAGATGCTCCTGTGCTCTCTGCCATGTACCTATCTGCATCCTTAGATTTGTGTCTTTGTGATACGGCCCTTTGTGGCTAAAGTTGAGGTGTGTGCTTTTGTGCAGGAGAAGATGCTTATTATTCTACTGCATTTATGGGGTGCTCGTGTCATCTGGAGAAGCTTGCTGTGACTGTTCTTGTGTTCTGGTTTAGAGACTGTATTAAATACGTATTCCTTCCCACCTGCCCCAGCTGAAAAATTCCATTTCAGCTACGCCTACCAACTTCACACTGGCTTCAGGGCCTTGGTTTTGTCCTGCTACCCTACGTGGGTCCCATTAGCATGTTCAAATACATGAAGAAAGTAATTGATCATCTAGATGAGATTGCAGGATTCGCAGAGGTTCAATTATGTCTTCCTAAGTTTGATCTCCAGTCAGTGTAATGAAGTATCTGCCTAATTGTCAGTACATCATCGAAATCAATGTATTGGAATCCAATGCCACAAAGAAGGTAGCCAGAAGGACCTGAAGCCACAGCTGCAGGACAGACTCCACACACTGGAGCTGAGATGCGGTGACAACCTCCTTTTAGGAGTTAACTCTCTGATGGTTACATACATAACTTGAGGGCTGTCTGCTTTATCATGAGGCTTTCTAAAAGCTTGGGTTTTACTTCCTTACCCTCATGGAGGAGTTCAGAGGCAGCTGGCTTCAGCAGAGCTGTCATTTGGGGCTCACTTTGGCTGTGCTTTCTCTCGAATGTCCAATAGTCCTTCGCTCCTCTGTCAGGTCCAGAGGGTAAAGGAAAGGTGAGAGAGGCAGGTTTTAAAGCTCTTCTGCTGCAGTGAAACCTAATGTCTGAGCGGTAAAGTTAGGAAAAAATGAACCTGGAAAGAAGACACACTGTTTAAATGAGAACAGGCCTCTGGAGTAAAGTCCTAAGGGAATAGAGCAGATTTGCCATCGCTTGCAACTCCCCTGTCCAGTTTTCTCGCTCTCTGGTGGTTTAGGATGTGGGTTTCTGCTCTTGCCATGGTGTATTTGTGAGTCTGTAGTGCTGGTGATGTACAAAGCAAGGACATGCCTGCTGGTAGTACAATGCCTTGGAAACTTCTGGGGCCTCTTCAGTGGAGACCGAAGAAATCAGAGCTATCCCTGAAACCCAGGCTCCCCGAGCAACACACACCTCTAACCAGGCAGCACAGGATCTTCTCTTTCGCTGGTAGGTTTTAATACTCATCTCCCATAAGATGACAAACCCCCTCACTGTCCATCCAGAGGTAAGTACCTTAAAAGGCAGTTCAGTTTCACAGGTCATAAAGTTATATGTCCAATTCTTGCATTTCTTCCCTCTTTGTTTATGATTTCAGAAGAATCTTGAGCCTGTGATCGGTGTTTTGCCTCTGAAATCCATAATGCAAAGCTGGATCCCAACCTCATCGGAAGTGGGAGATGCTTCTTCCTTCCTTCCCCCAGTTCTCCCTTTGAATAACTCCCATTTCCTCTCTAAGAGCGACTATCTGCATAATCAAGTCCTAGATTAAACATGGGAAAATACTGTGACATTTAAAAAAGATGTAAATAGAATAATTCATTTTGCCATCTAGACACGAGTCTCGGGTCTAACATGCCGATGTGATTCTGTGGCTTGCTCGTATCATTACTCTTCACCTCTGCTCATAAACCTCCACCTAGAAAATAATGTAATTTAATTAGGGATGTGGAATTAGCCTACTGCAGTCACACTCGGTTAAGCTGAATCAGTTTGTAAATTCCATTGTCACTGAGGCTGAAAAAAAAGTGTGTTACATTAGCAGTCTCATCTTGTGTGTGTTAGGAGGGGGCTCGCAGGTGAAGCTGTCTGTGGCCCCTGGCATGGCTGAGAGTGGCAGCTCACTGCCCTCCTGCCTGCTGGAGCCTGTGTGGGGTGCTGGGGGGAGCATGGTCCGAGGAGGGTGCAACAGGCTGTGTTGGGCTGACTTGGCTGGACACTGCGTGTCCACCGAGCTGCTGTCCCTTCCCATCTGGAAGGACTCGCCTGGACACCGACCTGTGCAGTTGTGAGCTAGGGAGCCTGCTTTGGCAGGGGGGTTGGATCCAGTGAGCTCTGGAGGTCCCTTCCAGCCCCTATGATTTTGTGATTCTATGATTCCCTCTGCAGGACAGGGAACAGGGAAAAGAAGATGGACAAAAACCGGGTCAGGATAGAGGCAGGGCAATAAAGCAATGGCAACTCTCACAAGGGCTTGGAACTCTGGTCCTTGGGGGCCCTTCAGACCCAGCCCAGCCTATGGTTCTGAGGGCACTTGCATCTTTAAAAACCAATATACAAATAAAGCCATCTTGATTTCAAGTTCGCAAATGTTTTTGAAGGCAGATGGGATAGGAAGAGTTTAGCCTGCAAACGCTTATTTGTCATGCTGCCTGACTAGAGCTGCTCAGCGTGCTTTGATCCTCTTGTTTTTTTTGGCCCAGGCATTAGATAATGCTTTAGAAGCCATTAGAAAAAATGGTGACAATTGAAATGCTTTGAAAAATGACAGTTTGATAGTCTAATAATAGCCCCTATGCTGATCTGGAGAAGGTTTTCTTTTCTTTTTTGTACTCATTATGTACAGTAGATCTCAAAATGTCCTTTTCTCCCCAACAAATAATTTAACCCTTTCACGATGTGCGGGCCTGGCAGCGTGAGACACGTGGATGCCAACGTGTGTGTATGTGCAGTGTAAAGGGCTGGTAAAAGGTGCTGTGGCGTGGAGAGGGGAGGGAATGGAGGAGGTGGTGACCCCTTCTGTTGTGCTCTGAGTAGGGTGACCACATGGAACGTCGTCGTCCTTGGGGACTGGCGTTACTGTGCTGTCTCCAGAAGGTTTTCCGTAGGGAGAAAAACACATCTTGGAGTTTGAGGTGGGTGGGAGCTCACATTGCATTGCAAGATCTTGTTTTTGCAAGATCTTATTTGGCAGCGATAAATGAGCAACTTTGAAGGCTCAGAAGTGATTAATTTCTCACTGGAGCTGTCTCCGAGGCTGTCACAGCCTGACAATCCTGACATAAGTGTCATTTATAATGTCACAAGTCTATTACACATAAATGTCATTACACAATTACACCGAGGATGAGGAGAGGTTCGCTGGGGGAAGAGCGTCTGATATTAAGTCAATTATATATCTTACTGTTATTGTTCAGTTGTCCCCCTCATACGATCACATCGCGTCTCGTTTGTTCCTTTTGTGCAAATTAGCAATTATTTCTTGCAGCGATACTGCCAGGCGACCCAGGTAGGGTTGGTGTTCTGACACCCTGGCACAACCTTGTGCGTGTTGCCATGATTGATATCACCATGAGGATCATGGGGCTTTGATAATTAGCCCTCTTGAAGCGAGGGCTCTATACTTGGTCTCCCCCCTCTGTGTTTTCTTTCCCCCTGCATCTCTCTGAAAGGCACCAACATATGGGTGAGACGATAAATCCTCCATATGGTTTTGATAAAGATGGCTTGTTTTAATGAGGGTGACTTTTTGTGCTGCTGAACAAAAGCGGCTCTTTCTTGTTAGAAGGACAGAGGAGTTCAGCAAATTCCCCTGCGCTGCACCTCAATTATTCCTTAAAATTGGCATAAATGTAGCCTTCATTTAGTTCTAACGGGCTTTCATCCTCCTTGGCCCAGACACAAACAAGACTTAGGCTGGGGCTTGGTGCGCTGTCGAGGTTGGAATGCATTATGCATAAGGAGGTGCGGTGAGGGAGCTGCCTGGCAGCCTGGGAGGGAGAAGGAGGGATCATCCATCGGGGTAGCGCTGCGATGCCCGTCTCTCCCCGGGCACAAAGGGGACCCGAGCTGTCGGTGTGATTAGAGGTCGCTTGAATCCAGCTCGGGTTCCTGAGCTGGAAATGAACCTGCCCATCAGGATGCAGGCAAAGGCTTGGTTCTGGGGGCATCCAAGACTTTCATGATGGCTTCAGAGGAGTAAAGCAGTCTCATACCCCAATCTGAGCTGATTTATGGGTGTGCAAACGCAGAAAAAGGCCAGGAATTTCCATGATAATCCTCCAGATTTCTACCAAGACAACTGAGATGAGAATCAGGCCTTTTAAATTGCTCCCTTTGCCTGTTTGCTATTCTGGGAAGCTATTGTTCTCAAAGGGACATCTTTAAAGCAAAAGCTGGTAGAATAATTTATTTGCGAATAATTTATTCAGTGATTGATGGGAAAAGCTGCTGAATAAATAATTCACTGAATGCTAATGGAACATCAGAGATGGTTGAATAATGAAAATGTTTATTTGCAAATAATTTATTCAAAGAAAAAAGCTGAAATGTATCAGCTCAATTATTCTTGGTGAGTAATCCAGCCATCCCTACCCAGCCCACCGTGACATGTCGTACAAAGATGCTTCTTTCAACAAAACCAGAGCTCCAGGTATCTAACCCGTGTTTGCTGCAAGAGAGGAGCTCTGGTCTTCTGCTCTATGGCAAGAGCAGCCATGAGAAGAAGTTTCCATAAGGAAGTCCTCAACTTGAGCTCAAACTGAAGGCCAGGCCCCAGCTCTGACCGTGATGGCAGTTGCATATCGTGTGCCACTTTCACCCCTTACTTATTGTCGCTATTAGCAGCAGCTTTGTCATGTGAAATCCTCTCTCAGGTTTCCCCCTTCTTTCTGAGCATTGAAGGACGTGTCCGTCTGTCCTGGGAGAAGCAGTGCCCTCGCTCCTGAGGAGTGTGGTCCCCATGCTGGGGTCTCGGTGGCCGTGGAGGGGGTTCCTCCAATGCCACATCTGGAGCACTGGGCACCTCCAGGTCATCCTGTTTTCAACTCCCTGAGAACCAAAATGATCGGGAGCTGCCCTGGAAGAGTGGGAAGGAGGCAATAGATAGTTTATAAAAGCATGGATGGTGGGGGGAGAACTCTGATGCTTCCCAGCACCATGTGGGTGATAAGGAAAGACGGCACCGAGTGCTGCTTGATGTGCATCCTCATTCAGGGTAAGGGAGCTCTCCAAGTCTTGCCAGTGATTAGCTGGTTGTGTAGCCTGGCCTTTGCCCACAGGGACTGGGGAGAGATCTGAAAGATGTGCTCTGAAGACCTCAAAGCTACATTTGTGCTGACTACAGCAAAACAAAATGAATTGACCCAAGCCAAACATCCCAGCAGAGCTTTGTCACTCACCTCTCTTGTTTGGCAGAGGTTTGGAGAGTGCAAGCTCAGGGTCCCTGAGCAGGAGACCCTGTGTGGGGCAGGTACTGCAGGGTTTGTGGTCCTCAGCTGTTCCATTTGCCAGAGGACATCTTTTCCTGCTTGCCTGCAGCTGTACAGCGGGTCTCAGGTGCTCCTAGAAAATTGAAGTGATTTTGTGCTGATACTGGAGCTAATACCAGAAAAATCTAAATTGCATTTTAAAAGGAATCTACCCTTTTATCTTTTAACCTTAGGCCTCTCCCTCTCATGCAGAAAAATCAATCTTGATTAATCTACTGACCAAGTAAAAGGAAAAAGAGGAGCCCATACAAACATGTACTTTATCTTCTTTAAAATATTGTTTTACAGAGCAGCTAGGAAAACATCCAAAGCTTCCTCATCGGTCTCAGGAGAAACCCCTTGTCCTGAAAGGATCCACTGTTATTCTGGAGGGAGGGTTTTGGGAAGAAGCAGTAGATGGGACCTGCCTGGGTGTTTGGGAAGCTCTGCCTGCTCTGCCTCTCCGAGGGCTGGGTTCCCTGCATCCGGCTGTGGGCACATCTGTACCAGCCCAGCAAAGGGCCCTGGCAGTGGATGTGCCCAGTGAATGGGGTCTGGGCACTGCATGATGGAGGCTTTGGGTAGGAAAGGCTGCTACAGTGACTTTGCTTTCCTTAGGGATTACTTATTTTGGCTGGAGAGGGCTAGCACTCAGGGCAGGAAAACTCTTCCAGCAGAAACTCTGTAAAGAGCAGCTTGGGATTCCTCAGGAAAGGCAGCACGGCCTGTGCAAAAGCAAAGGTAAGCCTTACTCAGGCTTATCCCCCGCCCCCTCGGTTTTCCTGACACCTTTTTCCTGTGTCTTCTGCCTCTTCCCCTCTGGCTTTGTGAGCATCAGGCAGGGATGCAGCCAGGAACATCCAGGACCCTGTGAGAGTGTCACTCCCGGGCTGTCTGCTTGCTTGTCCCTGGGTTAAGAGGGGAGGTCCAGGGAAACTTGACTTTTTGGCTTCGCTTTTTATTTCTGAAGCACTTCTTTATCTTCTGATCAGCTGTAGAGTCAGGCCTTGGGCTAAGGCTGAGGTTGGTGTATTTCTTGCCCAAGGAGTTCAGCTTGTGCCTGGCTTTCATACTTTAAAAACAACCCCTCCATTTGCATTAACTGCGGAGTGCTGCAATCTCAGGTGCAGATCAGGTCATCGTGCCCATCCCTCAGTGCTTTATCATCTTGTTTTCTCCATTTCCTCCTGTGATATATTGAAGTCAGCGACATTTTCGAGAGCAGGGACACTAAATCATGTATGCTCTGTGTATGCATAATCCAGGGTTCCTGGTCTGGAATGCTAACGAGGGTGTGCTGGCAAAAAGAAATGGTGAGAGAGGCCTTGGAGTCTGCTGGGACGTACTCAGCGAGAGGCAGGAGGAATTGTACCATTTTCTCTTAGTAATGGTGTTGCATTTGCTCCTTGGAGTAACTTAACTCCCTCTCCTCACAGGCAGAGTCATCAGCCAGGGCGCAGGGTCTTGCAGAGTTGTGGGGCTGCAGAGCTCAGTGGGGATGAGTTGAGCTGTGGGTCACTCCCAGGCAGGGAGTAAAGCAAAAAAACCCCAAATCCAAAAGGATGAGTAGATGGGAAGAGTCAAAAATACTACTGGTGAACTGTAGAGACTTCAGAGCTCGTGATGCTTGCTTGGGAGCCTGACTTGCACGTCCTGGCAGCCTTTCACCAGTCTTCCTGATCACCCAGTGCTGCCGGAGCTTCGGGTTTGGGAAGGGGATCCATCACCCAGCGTGCTGGAGGCGGTGACATGGCCCGTGTCTGTGTGCTGGCTCTGTGGCTCCCCTGAGAGCCTCCAGCAAACCCAATTTTGAGCCAGATTTCCATCATCTTTGCGCTACCCTACCTGGATCTAAAAATAATGCAGCTGTGCTAAGAACCCGCTATTACATTTCCTTTGTGATTACACCCATCCACATCAGAACCAGTTCAGCGTTGTTTTATTCTCCAAATTTCTGGCTGTATTAGCACTGTCAGAATCCCTGATGTATCACCTTGTGGGGAGTCTAAATGCTTGTCAGTGCCTTACTTTGCATTTTTGTTCTGGGTTCAAAGCTGAAAGCACGGCTGAGCTGAAATCTTTTCTCTGGATGCTGATAGAAATGTAAGAGAAATCTCATTTTTAAAGAAGTATGAAAGGGCCGTAAAAATAAGTCATTCGCTAAGCTGATCAACTCAGCCTCTTTATACCAGAAAGGATTCAGAATGAGAAGCTGATAATACAGGCTTTAGTTTGTGGGAAGTGAATTAGAAAGACGGTATTTGAAAGGACTATTTCATTTAGGTGTTTCACTGGTGTATAGAGAGCTGCTATAGTTATATTGCAGCAAGCTAAAATATTATTTAAAAGTTAATTCATATTTTTAGCATATAATTTCTAATTAACTTGCTGTAGTTATCTTGTTAAATGTCAATTAAATCTCGGAGCATTTCTCAAAGGTTTCCTGTATTCATAAAATGTAATTATACAGCTATTGCTCATGTAGCCCTTATTACTAGTATAATCTACAGCTAAATATATCTTTTACATACTAATTATGCATCACTAAGTGCTGTATTGATAATCAGTAATTGATTTAGCACAACGAATTGTCATGTTACCTCTTCAAATGTCATCCCTGAGTCTTCTGAATGAAAAGTTCTGCCCACAACTTGTCCCGTTGAGGTTTGGTGCCGCACTGGGGCACGGGCAGGAGGGTGGATCCGTAGTCCCATGCTGTGGTCCAGGAGGGCAGCGCCTGCCCAACGTGCCCCCACTTGCTGGGGTGTGGGATCTGTGCTGGGGGTGTTGGTGGTGCTCTGGGGGTTGCAGTGCTCCCCAGCGCAGTGGGGTGTATCTAACACACGAATGTCACAGCAAAGCCAGGATGGTTCTGCTGATGAGAAATGGGGACAAAAGGGACTGGAAAGTCATTCATCACCAAAAAAACAAGAAGGAAAAAGGCAGGAGAAGACTTCAAAGTTTATCCCCAAACTTCCTAAGGGGGAAGGTGGTCAAACATTTGTGGAGGAGCCTTTCAGACAGGATTCCCATCCTTTTCTGGCACTGCAGAGGCCGGAGCACTCATGGCTGCATGCAGTTTCTCCTTCTCCCCGTTTTTGTGCCTGGCTCCTGCCCGTAGGACTGTGTGGGGCAGGGATGGAAGGTGCAGTGGGTTCGTCTTCCCAAGCACTGGCTCAGGTCCAAGGCTGAGCAGCGCTGACCTCCCTCTTCCAGGGTGGGATTAATTACACCTAAACAATCAGCAGAAAATACCTGAAGCCCCAATTAACTGTGATCTGTAGCTGCCACGGTCCAGATGGAAAAATGGAGCAAAGAAAAAGGAGGGGGGAAGACAGGGGAGCAGGGAAACCCTTAATTAGATTTGCACATTTGCTGCCCAGCAGTAACTTGGAGCAAACGCTGCTCCCAGTGTCTCCCAGCCACTCTCCAGCCTCTGATCCTCCCTTCCCCCTCACTGTCTGAACAATATTTCCTGGTACATCAGGGTTATTCCGAGTTTGGATCCACCCCATCCTTTGCCAGATTCATATGTGTCTGTGCTGATATTGATGTTATTCAAACAATGATCCTCTCCTTTCCTTGTCAGTTTGTGTTGCCTGTTTTACGTAGCCTGATCTCAGCAAACAAGCATCAGCCTCTGCTTTTTTCCCCATTTGTGGGGTTTTTTTCCCTTCATCCTGCTAGAAGTGGTATTTAAATTAAACCACACGTTGGGTTTTTTCCTTTGCTCTTGTGTTTCCTAAGGCAACAAATTTTATGGATCTGGGAAATAGAATCAATATGAAGTTGGATTGTCCTTATGAGATCCTCTTAATATCCCTGGAGACCAGGCTTTGTACATCAGGATTAAGAAAGGGGAAAATTACTGAGGGCAGGATTCTTTGGAGGGCTGTTTGTGTGCACATCATGGACAAATATTGAAATGTGGAAAACATAATCCAGGGAATCCAGGGGTTTGTGTAGCTTTAATTGAAATCGTTTGTAACCTTCATTCTCTCTGATCTTAAATGAGTCTTTTTATCTTCCTTCAGTTCATGTGGTGGGCTCCGCTGTGCACTGAATTCATAAAGTATACCAAAATTCAATGTTCTTAGCAGAAAATTCCTGTCCAGTGATGGGGGAGAGATGGCAGTTCAGACCACAGTGCTGGGTGATATAACCCATCCTTCTGATGCTGCAGATTCCCGGAACGCTGGGCGGCTGCTACCCAGTGTTCACATCGTGTGTGAAGACACCCCAAAAGGAGATGACAGGTTCCCTTTATTGGGAGTAACGGGGTTTTTTATTGATGTATTGAAGACAAAATTTCCCAGCTCGCTCACTGTGTTCCCTGTCTGGGGGAGGGTGTTTGCTTCAGGCAGTTAGTCCATGATACTGTTGGTTTCATAACCAAGCTCTCTTCACCGGGCTTCATTAGAAATAAAAACTTAATTGAATTAGGGCAGTTACCCATGCGGGAGCAATTAGAAGTGGCAGAAATATTCTTTCTGAGCAGTTTTGCTGATTCTCCAGGAGTGAGGGAGCTTTCCCTGCCCTGCTGCTCTCCACGGGCTCCTGCTGCCTTGCCAGTTCGTTGCTCTGGTTTCTCCGTTGATCCTCCTCTGTTCCCCTCTCCCTTTGCATGCAGTTGGCCTCCTGTCTTCGGACCCGATGGTTGTTTTTCTTTTGTCCTCTGGCACACTGCTTCGTGGGCACTGGATCGGCGTTGCTCTTCCTCCTTGAGGGGCATCGTGGCAGGGGCTGGCTGCACCTCCCCTGTCAGTTCCCATCACTTCTGCCGGGGTGGGCAGGCTCAGGGTGGCGGTGCCGCTCGCCCTCCCTCATCGCTCCGTATCACTCCTGGATAAATATTGATCCGTTGTGAGCAGCCGCCTCCCAGTTTTCTGCCCAGCTGTTCTATAGCCTGATCCTCACTATTCCATGTTGGAATTCATCCCACTGGAAACACCACTGGAAACACTGCCCATTCACACCACACACAGCGAGTGCTGTTCGTGCGGAGCGGGAGCACCGCGGGTTGAGATGGGTGCCCGTCTTTAGGTTTAGTTCTCTGTAGAGATTGTTCTCTCCTTGGAGGTCCTCCAGTCTTCCCACAAAAGCCTTTCTTTCACCGGGGCAGTGTGTCTCCCTGTCAGAAACCTGCAGTACAGATGGATGGAGGAAGGGACAGGGATGTCTGTGGTCACCTGTGCGGGCTGAGATGGATGTGACAGGGAGTCTAGAGATGAGGAGTTGGACCAGGCAGAGCAGAAAGAAGGGACAGGACTGAAGATGACAGAGATCAAGCATCTAGGCTGAGAGTTCTCTCTCTGTAGCATGTGGTTGAGTTTTACCCAATTTGCAGTCTTGGTGTTTTCCCTTTTTTTATCATGTTGGGGTCTTTACCAAAAAAGAAAAAAAAAAAATTGTACAGATTCAGTGTGCAGAACAAAAATGTGATATGACATATTCCCCCTGAGTGTTCTGAGAATAAAAAGGCAGAGAGAAATCAGATAAATGCATCAATAGGAGTCAGCTGTCTGCCAGAGCATGTTTTAAATATCAAATTAGAATATAATGGTATGCATAGTTTCCATATCAAATTATGACATTATTGGCAGAGACTAGGAGGTGGCACAACTCCGTCCTCCTACATCCTTGGGTAACAGATGAAACAGCCTTAAATGGAATAGAAAGTGATTTTGTAATCAAATGCAGACGTGCACGGACGTTCACCCAGGTCAGACAAGGGAAATGCAAATGGAGGGGTGGGAATGTTTTTATTATGCTTTTTAATGGCAGGGCAAGTGGCCAGGCTGGAGGGGTGCAGGGATCGAAATCTACTTAGCCAAAAAAACCATGGGTGGCTCTAGGCAAGCGCTCCCCTCCCCTTGGATGGGTTGGGGTTTTTTTTCCCCCTCTTTTCTGTGGGAAGTGGTGTCATTAGGTGGGAGAGACAGCGGAGGATCTGAGTTGGATCTTGGGTTCTGGGGTAAAGTTAACGGCTAGTGAGGCATCACAGATGTGCTCTAGAGGCCTCGGGTGTTCCCAGAGATCCCCTGGACAAGCCAGTGGGAGCAGCTCTGAGCACTGAAGGAGCTGAGCTCTGCTGTAGGATGTCTTTCCTGCTGATGGTTGCTTTCTCTGTGACTTGAGACTGGGCAGAGGAGCTGTATTTACAGCAGGAAATGGAATGTGTTGGCATCAGCAGGGTGATTCCTCTGGGTGATGGTGGCCGGCTTATATCCCACTTGACTGGCATTGGAAGGAGATGTATGGCCTGGAGCAATGGGTTGCTCCACCACTGCCTCTTGGGTACCTTGTACATGGGCACAGGCATCAGTGCAGCCTGAGCATCTTCACTTGTTGCATCCTGGCAGCTCTTAAACCCAAATTTCATTTCAGTAATTGTGCAAAAAATAATGTACTTGTCTCTCATAGGATGCTCCCACCAGACAACAGCATGTAGATGAGTGTCAGAGTAGATTATATATTTAATATATCACATACTGTTGACTTCTTAAGTAATAAGGCAATAATGAAAGCAAGAACATCTGGCAGCATGCTGTGAAACAGTTATTTTTAAAATATTGATGATCTGGTTTTGTAACCGTCACGGTTAAAGCACACAGATGGAGTTTGGAGTGTTAGCTGGACCACTCAGCTCGGGCGACGTGGCGAAATCGTAGGCAGGAAGCAGCCTGCAGTGATCCCAGTCGGACGTGCCTTCTCTCAGGAGAGTGGTACCAGCCTCCTGCTCTCTCGGAGCTGTTCTCCCACGGGAGATATGAGGTGGCTGGCATGGCAGGTCACTGAAGAGCGCTGAGAGAAACCCTTCTGCAGTGTGTGAGCAGATGGAGGCAGGCAGGTTGGACCTGACCTCTGAGGGTGATGAGACCGTTCTTGCACCCTTTTTGGGTGCAGTTCAAGGTTGTGGCTCCCCCAGACATGGAGGAGATAGATGAAGAAAGAAGAAATAGTTTTTCCAAGCCTAAGATATATTGCTCTAATACTTCTTTTTTGCTTTTGCTTCTATTCCCTCTTGGCAGTTCCATCTCTCTGCATAGCTATAGGCTGTCTGTCAGTGGCTCTCATACACACACGCGTGGAGTATTTGTTAACTACAACTATTTGAGGCGAAACAGTGCGGTTCTGTGCTGAAGAAGAGTTTTTTCAGACAACTGCCTGAGGCACCAGACACTTTAGAATCAAAATCTGGAAAGTAGAGTCATTATTTCTGTTGTTTTAGTGCCTGCTTTTATTCTCTTTCTTATTGACAAATGTTCCGTAACCCATATTGCTGCGGGTGCTTTTTTCACATTTGCACTATACAGAACTGGTAAAAAAAAAAAAAAGACAAAAAAAGAGACTTTTTATTTAACTATCTTTGCAACGTCTCCTGCTTTGTATTCCATCGCCCATTCCTGCCTCATATTTTTACTTCAATCTATGGATGCAGACTGAAGTCTGTAGCTTTCCACACGAGACGTGAATGGAAAGTGGCTGGAATGAATGGGAGCAGAAAGGAAAAGTCCTCCTCAGCTCCCTGTGGCGAAGTGTCAAGCAACTCGCAGCCCTACAAGCAAACTGCCTTGTTCGAGAAGGTGCGTTCAGTGCGTCCCCCAGAAGGTGGATGCTTCCCAGTACAGAAAGCAGATCTGGGTCTTTGTTATTCACATAAAACTCCACTGGAAGAAAACCCCACAAACTGCATCAGGGATCTGAGAGTCTGGCTGAGGGACAATGCTAGATCGCAGGTATGACACCTGAGTCCTTGTGGTTTCCCTCCAGCAATGGCTCACGCCTGCGGCCTTGCTCCTAAGCTCTGCTTTGCTCCCCGTGAGGTCAATGCAGTGGGGTATGGATGTGGTGGAAGGCACAGGCCTCAAAACCCGTTTCAGGTGCAGAAATGTCTGCCTCACCCCAGCGGTGGTGTGAGTTAAGCTCAGTCGTGTCTCAGGGCCCAGGTCTGGGCCTTGCTGTAGGCTGTTGAAGAGAAGCAGTAAGCTGCTGTTGCTGAGAGGTTACGTTTTAGGGTGTAGGCAACAGGTGGCATGTAAATAAAGTGCTGTAGATAAAGGAGAAAAGACAGGATGAGATGACAGAGCTGTGGTTGCTCAAGTCATTTGTCCCAGTGACCTCTGGGGTCTCAGGTGGCCGTTTAAGAAATTAACAATTATTCATTGGCATAATGGTTAAAGAAAGGAAAAAAGATTGGACGTGAGACTCAGGAGTGTGACACATTTTCTTCCAGCAGCTGAATAAGAGGAGAACTCATAACCTGATCCTCCCCTTCTCAGCAGCTTGAAGCCTTGATCCTTTTGTGAGCCTCACAAATCAAAAGGACAGTTTGGCTGAGTTCATGGTGAGGTTTTTCCACACGCTGAGACGAGGACAGTGATGGAGAACACTCCTGGGACCAGCTCAGCTCTTCTCAGCTCAAGAATTTCTGAGAAAGTCCCGAGGAAGGAAGGGTTTTCAGGGAGAGATAACGTTTTTATTAGCTCTGCGACATGCAGAGATGAGTTTTTTGGTTAGACAGCCCTCTTAAGGCGTCTTTCACTAGTTGCAGGAGTGCCAGCAGTTATCCCTTGCTACCTTGGGCCACAGAAAAGGAGTCGTAAGTGTGAAGAGCAGAAGCCTAGGGTGGCTTCTTGTCCCTTCTCCATCAAGAGCTGACAGTGCTGTGCCGGTGTCCTGCTGTCCCTGAACCCCCTGTGGGAGTGCCTTGGTGGGCGTTATGATGGGGGGGGGGTTGTCTCTACTGCCGAGTGCCTTGCTGGGGAAATTGGGGAGTCAGCAGTGGCTGAACGACTCGGGAGGGGGGCTGCAGGCGGGGTGCTTCTTGGACCTGACCAGAGGGTTACAGGAAGGAATCTCGTAGAGGAGGTTTTGTGGAGAGACCTCTTGGGAAAATCAGTGCTCTTGCCCAGGAAGACACGGTTTCCCCAGGGTTTTTAATTGTAAGGCTGTGTTGTTTTTACATTTCATTCTTTACTGGTAGAACTGATAGAAACTTGATAAGTTGGAATCACATGCAATTGTTTCCTTGGTAAGTCCTTAGATCTGGGTTACATTCTGCTGTAGATGTGCTGCGGCTCAAAAGAGATTTTAAGAGCTGAATATCATTTACTGAGGCTCAAAAAAAACCAAACCCCAAATCCCTTCATAGTTTTATAAAAAAATGGAAGTGTGATCTGTCAACAGAAATACTTCTAGGTCCTGAAGCATTCTTTGCATTCAGATTGGCCCATCTACAAATATTGGTAGATATATATAAATAGAAATATTATAGAAAATATGTTTAATGTTAATATTCACATTAATAGTTATATTTCATTTTCTATTTATATTTAATATTGTGTATACATATGATATATAAATATAAATATTTTATTTCTATTTTTAAACCTGTTTGATTAACTGGCAGAGCTGAATGTCTGGTCTGACAGATCATCTGCACCAGAAAATTAAGGAGATAAACTTGATTACCGAGATTGGGTGGGATCTTCACAGTTCTCTCCACAGTCTTTCCAAATGAGATGTAGCCTATCTAATGATGCTAACGATCTTTATCTCCTATCTTGAATGTCAGGTAGGAAGAGGTCCCAGGGCTGTGCCGTGCCCGGCCCCACACGCCATGCGAAGTAGCTGGCTCTGAACTTCCCTTAAATTTTCCCCCTCTCCTGCCAATAGCCATAAATAACACCGCGGCTGCAGAGAAATCATTCTAACAGCCCGGAAGGAAATAAACAGGCGAAGGCTGACAGCCCGGGTGTCCGGCGGGGAGCCGCGCTAGAGGGGGCTCTCAGACAGCGCAGCCCTGCTCCCCTTCTCCCGCAGCCTCCAGCACGGCTCCTCAGTCGTGTTTTCACACCCTCATTGAGCACGTCAGCTAAAAAGTTCAGTTCCAATCTGGGGTCGCTGCCTGTACTGTCAGGAAAAAGCGGATGATGCTGCCTGCGAAGGGCCCTGCCTTCCCTTGGGATGGCTTTCCCGTGCGTAGCTCTGTGATTCCGAGCATGCTGGATCTCTGGGTGAGCCAAGCTGCTCTGCTCATGGTTTCTGAGAGGTTGGTTTTGCTGGGGGAAGTTGGGTGATTGCGGTAATTTAGCTGCAGTAATCATTAAAAGCAATGAGGATGCTTTACTGGCAGCCTACAGTGTCCTGCAGTGTCCTGAAACACTTCAGACCTGAAAACACAAACGATCCGATGGATCCCAGGACTGAAATGAGAAACAGGTTCTGCTGGCAGCGGTGCACAGTGCAGCAGCCCTGTGGCTGGTATGGAGCAGGATGCGTGCGGGCTGAAGCACTTTATGGGTACCACTGTGCTGTCCTCCCCTGCCCAGAGACCTCTCCATCCTCCTCGTTGCACTGATGCAGCTTCAGAAATGAGTCAGTTCCTAGTCCTGCTCTTGGATCTGGGGGGAAGAGCCAGTTTGTGGCTGCTTTGTGACCCTGAGAGCTGGGAACAAGGTTTCCCATAGCATGCCCTCTGTGTCCAGGGTACCAAATCTGACTTTATTTCATGTAGAAAACAAGTTTTAATTACTAGCTTACAACAAACTGTGTGGGGCATGTAAATACTGCAAGTGTCATGGGTTTCCAGAATCATAGCAGCAAACTTCTTTCCTTATTTTCATCCTATGCGAGGATGAGCTGTTTTTTTCCAATTGGATAGCTGCTGTAATAGAAATATTATACCAACAGCCAAGCTTTCTCCCAAATCTAATGCATTTTCGACTTTTTAATGCTGATTTTGGGAAGTACAGCTCCTGTAATTTGCACCCAGGTACCGGGAAGTGATGTGTTATGAGAACATCATCTACTGCCTGGGATGAACCTGCAGAAATCACTTACACCAACAGACTTACAGGTAAAAGTGTTTTCATTTTAAAAGATTGCTACAGAAATAGCAATTTTCTGCTTTAATCTATGAAATAAGAACACTGGGAACTTGTGACTCTTGTGTTGGACCTGCTGGTAAACACAGGGATGGTCCAACTGCCAACACAGGACCACAGAGCAGTGAGGAGTTTTCCAGCCTTCTCTTCGTCATCCCCAGGAATATAACAAAAGCCCCTTTGCTACTAGTGAATGGTGTCAGAGCTCTGCAAAGTCAACCCAGATGGGAATTTTATGCTGGTATTGGAAGGCAACAAACACCTGTGCAATGTGGATTTATGTTAAATGAGCTTTTACAGCTCGAGAAGTGGCTTTTGGGAGGACTTGGTCTTCCCGGAGACTTAAGTGTTTATTATATTCTGTTTTCATTTGTATGCAGCCTCATGGACTTTGAGCAGATTGGTTGTGAAATTTTCATCAATAGTTCATTACTGGACTGTCAATGTTTAGTTCTGGCTGTGTCTTTCAGAAACGCTTCCACGAGTCAGGAGGGAATCACAGGCAGGGCTGGGCTGCGGGTTCCTGCTCCTCCCTGGTCCTTCCCGGTGATGCTCCCAGGTGTCGGTGGTCTGGGTGTGTTCATAGGGAAGGATGTGTCAGCTGTCAGTGCTGAGCTGTTGCTTGTTATTCTTGCAGAAATGGCAAATGAAAGTTTTCAGAGCTGTCAGTGTGGGATCTACAATACGCAGTAAAAATGAACATTAAGAGTGCAGCTCGATTGGAAAAGCTGGTGCCTTCCTACGGCTTCCTCAAGCCAACTTGCAGCCTAAGCAAAGTTATACACAGCTTTTGCCAAGCTTAAGCTCTCTAGAAGGCTTTGCCTTCCCCTCCTCCTCGCCACATTGTTTGGTGCTTTGCTTTCAGTGTGTAACCACGGCAGGTAGCACAGGGGTAATGTGTGTGTAAGAGCGTGTCACCAGGGCAGAGACATCACTGCGCTTTCAAGGAAGAGGGAGGTGGGATGGAGGCAAAGAGCCCAGTGCTGCCGTAGCCTAAAGGCTTGAGGTGAAGTCAGAGGCGCTTTGCAAGCAGTGTTCTTCATCAGTGGTATTGCTGAGTCAGAGAAGACAGATCTACACGAAAAAAGCTGCTCTTGCATCATGTCTTAATGCAGACGTTTCCCACTGGATTTTGGTTTTTTACTGGTGCTCAAGCAACATCACTAGTGAAGCCCCAGGAAACATAATGCTGGAATTATCTCAGCAGAGATGAGTTCTTGTTGTGAAGGGAGGCAGGGAGAGATTGTTCCCGTGTGGGATTCAGTGCTCTGGTCCTTTTATTTGATCAGATCCTTCAGTAGGCAACGCACCCAGTCTTGACTTTCTGCTCTACGGGAGATGACAAATGAAGCATCAGGGTTGGGAATCAAATGATTAGGACTTGTGAAACCCTCATTTTGTTTTGCTGTCTCATTCCATTACAAGAAAACAATCACCCTTCCTGTATTTGTTGTTCTCTTTTTTTCCCCCTTCTTTTTTTTGTGGCTCACAGATTAATCTGGTACTTGCACTGGGAAGAAAACCAGGAAAAAAAGTTGTACCTTTTGTCCTCCTATTTCTGTTACAATTAATCTGATTTGTGTTGGGGCAATAGCCATTCCCACTTGCAGTATATACAATTCACCAACCTTGCAACTGCAGTTCCTTCTACATAAATCAATCTCTGTTTAATTTTATCCTGTGCTGAATTTGACCAAACCCTCAGGAATTGGTTATAAAAACTGTACAAGTGGAGCTTTCTGTTTTGATCAATTCTGAGGGCTGCAGGCCCTTATGTTCTGGAATGCAATCGTTGCGTACGCAGAGCTGAGCTGTAGGACAGGAATGTTTGGGGTGAAAATCAGACAACAAGTATTTTTAGCCCTCTGTGCTGTCTGCATTGTTCCCAAGCTCAGAGGTAACTTGTAAGTCAAAAACACAGAGCATGAAAGTTTTCAAGGCTGCAAACAAGGCTCTTATTTTTAAATATTTATCATTTAACTTCCATCAGGCCCTAGTGCACTGCAGTTGCACTATATATGGGCACCTCCTAATAACAACTTTAATCAGTCTTTAGCAAGGAAGATGTTGTTTCTCTGTGTACAGATATGTGATCCTGTGCTGGTTCTCCAGTGAGGGAGTTCATCAGACCAGGCAGCTTGGACAGTGCATCCATCTTCCAAAACTGGCTGTAGGCTTGGATTTTCTGCAGGAGATCCCTTGGTGCTGTGTTGGTAGGACGATGTCTGAGGGTGCAAATGCCTCTCTGGTGGTAAAACCTGACTGAGGTGTGAGGAGCTCTGGGTGGAGGAACCAACTTGCTGCCCACATCCCCTCATTGGTGTTTGTTTTCCTCTTCAGCCACCCTGAGCGTGGGCTTAGAACAGCCCCAGTGAGCCTCAGCTTCTCCAGGGAATGCAGAACTACTTGCTTACAGTCTTTGAAGAGTTTTGCATTTCTTGAGGAAGTTGAGGCTGGGTTTTTGTCTTTTTCCAAGTCTTCTCCTACCTGATAAAAATGAGTCCAAGAAAGATCTGAGTCGCGTTACAATGGAAGAGGAGACAGATTGCTCCCTGCTTCAGCTTTCATTCCAGTACCTGCCAGTACCATTTTGCAAATCCTGGAGTGCAATATTAAAAAAAGAAAAAATCAAAATCAGAAGTGTAGCTAACATGAGGTTAAAAAAATGTCTTTAGTGTGTAAAATATGAAGCTGGATGACACATAGGCAGCTGCAGATGCACTAATTTGATTTCATGCCTTAGAATCAACTGTTCTCCGGCACTGAAAGGCACATTTACATCCATCTGTCAGAGCTCCTTGTCTTTTCTGAGTTCCTCTGCTCTTGTTCCATCCCATGCTCTGCTCATGGGGTGAGTTCAGAGCAGACATTTCCAGCCCACCCCTGTTTTTTCAGAAACTCACAGCAAAAAATATATGTTGTTTTCCCCATTTTCGTTTTTATTTTTGCCCCTTTATTTTCCCCTGAGTCTTCAGGGGGGGGGTCATTCCAGGATTATTAGGCACACGACACAGGATCTGGGTGTTTGAGCTTTAATCCTCTTAAGTTGAGGCCCCGACTACAAAGCTGGGTTCATGACATCCAGAATCATTTGGTATCTGGTGGTGAGGGGCAGCGCCCAGGCTGGTGCTGCAGAGCCTGGGAGGTGGGTGATATGGGGGGTGGTGTCATTGGTGATGGTGGGTGCTGCGTGAGCGCGGGGTGCTCGGTGTGTTACACTGACGGATGTGTGTCCTGTGGGAGAGGAGGGGATGGGCAAGGGGAAGGCGAAAAGGCAGCGGATGGGCTGAAGGACCAGTGCCCGGCCATGGTGCAGCCATCTGCGACCTCGTGCTAAGCTCAGAGCTGTGTTTTCGGGTGGTCACCCCTCTCCTGGGAAGCAGGCCCACAGCCTCATGCCAGCGGGGTCCTCCTTGTAACCAGCCTCACCACACTGAGCTCGGGTCATAGTCTGCAAAAGGGGATTAAACCCATGTCTCGCTGCGGAGGCTTTGGGAGTGAGCACTGAGCCTGTTCCTTACGCAGGATGTGCTCCTGTGTCCCCCTGGCTCCGTGTCCCCCCAGCTCTGGGGCAGCTGGCGCCTTCGGGCCTTGCTGCAATGTCTGTGATAAGGATTAATGTCCATAGGGTCAGGCTTCTCTTATTTCTAATTTGCCTTACAGCACTGAGCACAGGGCAGCTGAAGTCAAGTTTCTATCTTGTCCCGCATCGTAGGTACGAGCAAGATCAATATCTTTCACATTCTCAGCACAGCGTGAAATTCTGAAGCTGGAAATTACAGGTGTCTGCTAAGCTGCTCGATCGGCCCAGCCCTCTCCTCTCTCTTTACTTCGTTTGTAGTGAGCGACTCATCAAGTTTATCACAAGCTGCTGCTGTTTTATGATTTAATTTGCCCGTTTATAGTCGCTGTCAAGAACCCATCACCCCTCAGATACTCGCAGTGTTTGGCTACTGGTGGCTGGATCCGTTGCTCACGTTAGACTAAAAGATGCTGTAAAACAACACCCAAATGGCAAGGTGGTGTGAGGAGAAAATATTAGGGAGCTGCTGAGACCGCGGTGCTGATGGGTGAAAGAGTTTTGCTGCTGCAAGAGTTCTCTGATGCTTTTTCCTGGCTGTCAGGGAGGGATCGGCTCTTAGTGGAAGAACCTGTAACAAATTCTTGGCAAAGAGAAAGAAAAAGCAGAGGTCAGTGCTGAAGCTGCACGAAGCTTATTAATTTTTGCTTCATGAATTTTCATAGTGCTAAATTGACTTTAAAGTGAAAAGGCAATTGTCGTGTCTTTACCCAACGTATAATTACGCAAAGTTACTGCTGAAAGATACAACAAAGATAAAATGCTCCCAGCTGGAGCGTGCAGCTCTCACTTCTTTTGGCAAGCACTGGGTTGTGCTCTTAGGAGGTTTCGGACCAGCAGTTGCTACATAAAACGGGACACACAGAATCACTTGGGTTCCAGCACGGCTCTGCCTTCGCATCCTTAGCAATTTTAAAATTATTTTTTAAGCAGTGGCCAGGGAAAGAACTGAGAGTTTTGTGCCTTGAAGTATCGGGACTGATGAGATGATGACTGGGGTCAGGCAGTAGCTTATTCCTGTGGAAAAGAAACCAGGTACTCAGTGGTGTTGGGGATACGTCAGTAATGTGGAAGCATCTCAGTTTTTCTAACACAGCTGAAGCAGTTGAAGCCTTCACTAGGCTTGAAAAAACAGATTTCTGTTATTCAGGGGTTTGCTTAAGAAAGATGCACGGGAGTGGGTATTAGATCAGAGATGATCTGTTTTGCTCTGTGAGTAAAACTCCTCTTAGGAAGAGAGATGTTGCAAAGCCCTCATCAGAGCAGGGCAAGAGTTATGGCTCTGGGAGTCCTGGGTTCTCTGAGGGCTTTTGCTGGGGCAGAGCTGCAGAATAAGGCGTTTTGGGCAGGGGGAAAAAAAAATCTCACCCAGCTCATAGTGATTGAGTGTGCCTGGGCTCTGAGCCCTCAGCGATCCAGGGCGTTCCGCTGGGGAGAGCTGCGTGCTCAGACACTCCCTGCAATCGGATTTGTCTGTTTGTTTGCTTGGTGCTGCCAAATGAAATAGAAGAGGGGAGAGTCTCCTCATTCTCTTTTAATTTCCTATCTTCCAGTCTGAAAATTAAAACTGCTTTCTCAGTGGGACCTTTACCTTTTAGATCACATAGCNATGGGCTGTAGGCAGCCAAACCACGAGGCTGTGAGAAGAGCGAAATGATAATTCATTCGGGATGGAAGCAGGAGGCAAAATGTAATCCATCATATCTGCTCTATCTCATTACGGAGGTGAGATACAAGAGAGGGCAGGCTGTTAATAAACTGGTGGATGAAGTTATTTTACCAATCTGTTACAGCAAGCGGGGATAGACAGGGGTAGTAGTGCATTATTCACACCTTTTCCTAATCCTTTTGTTCCTTATTCAGTGGAAATGCCTTTGCAAAGCCGGTAAAGCTCTGGCTTAGGGAGCTGACATCCAGCTCCTCACACCTCATACTCTCTCCTTTTAGGCATCTCGGTGAATAACCCTTTCAGGGGCTGCCCGAGGTTTGGCAGGGCTCACCGTGGCTTCTGCAGAACCATTTTTCATCATGACCATAGCAGACTTCATCACCCCTCAGAGCAAAGCAGCCCCCCAGGACTTGTGCTGCTGCCTCCCACAAGATCTGGGTCCCTGTGAGCTGCCACTTGCTGCCATCCCGCTGGACCGATGTGTGTGGGCTGAAGGCAGCCTGGCAGCCTGTAGCTCAGGGACCTAAATCCTGCTTCTGCTGAGAAATATTTTGGGCAAACCTGTGTATTCCCCATATCCTCAGTGAGGACGCCCCAGCAGCGCTGGGGTACTGGCGTGCTCCTGCGTGCTGCACCATGGGGGCTGCAGCCTGCACCTATGGATCAGTGCAGCTGGTGTGGTGTGGGGCGGGGTCTGGAGGGCTGGGGTGTTGCACCCCATCAATGCTTCTATCATTTCTTATTTGCACATGGTTGAGTGAAGGTTCAACCTGGCCGAGGTTAAAAGCCGCCTCATAGGGAACAGCAGAGATGTGGGGATAACGCACTTCAGTCCCAGGGAGTTACTTGTTTTGCCCTTTCTTTCTCTACCTGCAGACCTGCTCCTTTCTCTTCTGCTGTGTTTCATCTTGCAGCGTCTCTCTGGCAAGGATGAGACCGTCTTCTGGAGCCTTGCTCCGTGCAGATTTGTAGCGTGGCTGTGCTAACAAGGTTTCCCTTTCAAGACTGTCATTTCAGCAGCGAGCTGGACTGCTGCACATCACTGTAATTGTCATTTCTGTGTGTTACAGACAGCAGAAGGAAAATTTCAGAAGAAAAATGTCTCTGCACATCCAAAACCTGTTTAAGATAGTTAATGGAAAGGAAGGGTAGCTATCCACATAGACATGCTAAGAATGTTACTCTTGTTTTTCTATTGAAAAAATACAACCCCCAGAATAACACACCAAAACAACCCCAAGGCCCTGCATTTGCAGGCATCCTTCCTTCCTTCCCACCCTCTTCTGTTGCTTGGTTGGGCTTTTTTATGTAATGTCAACGTTTTGTTCCTCGCAGTTTGAAAAAACTCAGTATTGCAGATTCCTGAGCTGAACTGGGAGGTGTGGGGATGCCCATGGGTCTGGGCAGCCCCGGGAAGCTGTGTTTCCCATCCTGCGTGGGCTGTCGCAGCATCTCCTGACTGCTGGAGGCTGTGCTGTGGAGGTCAGCGCTCCGAGGTACTTGGGAAAAGGGTAAATTATTATTATATGGATAAATATGGCTCAGAGGAAGGAGCAATAACGAGTGACCAAGCAGCTGTCCATTTGTACCGGGCTTCGTTTCCCTCACACCTCCCCTGCCACAGCTAGGTCCTTCGCTCTTCATCCCTTAAATCTGTGATTACTTGTGTTAATTCCTTGCATCTTCCTCTGATCTGGCCCAGATGTGGGGTTCACCCCCTCCACCAACACATCAGTGTAAGTCAGTGCTGCCGTGGCCGTTATCTTCCGCCTTTGCTGCACTCAGTGCCTTCAGCTCTCCTTGCCAGAGTGGTTACCAACAACTCCCCTGCCAGGAAAGCTCCGTTCCCTTCTCCGCTCCACCTTCCTTCTCAGCTGTCAAGTAGTGGTGGTAATCATCACAACAGAGTAACTCGCGGAAGATAAATGAGGTTCCTGCGCTGAAAAGACTCGCTGGCTCTGTTTGCACCAGGGAGGACTAGATTGAGACATAACCTCATTAGCACTTCTGTATGATCACAATAGGGCTGCAGGGCTTGGGACTAAATGTTTTCCAATTCAAAGGAGAGGAGAGCAAATTTACAGATGATGACTTTATTAAATTTAAATTACTATAAGAATATCCAGGCAAGGCTTCAGTGATGACATGAAAATCTCTTTCAGACTTTCTTTCCCATTACACAGGATTTCAGGCGAGTTCCATGAGGAGAGAAGTGCTTGCAGAGTTTCCCTCCCTTTGTACTCAGGCTTGGTTGTACACGATTTTTAATTGAATTTCTAAACTTGAAACTTCTTTATTTTTGTATGTGCAACAGTGAGAAAGAAAAATGGCTTTGAAAATAGCCAGTAAGGGCCTTACTCAGAGACATTGCTCGTGTTAGCTCCCTGCACTCAGAACGTCCTCACCTGTAAGGTCAGTTCAACGAAAGTCCAGAATTGAAACAAGCAGCAGCAAACACACAATAATTAGTTTTGTTCTGACTTTCATATCGCCTGGAGGGAGCCATAAATTGCCCAGAGCTGCTCTTGAGGAGAGAGTAGGTTGTTGGTACTTCAGTATCATTCCCTCCCAGTAAATGGCTTAAAGTAGTATCAGAAATTCTAGTCTCCTTTTCATTCTGGGAGTAAAGATAATGGCCCTATCCTAAAAGATGCTTTTACAGAAAGTGCTAATTGTTCCTCCTTTGTTGCAAGCCTCACTGGGGTTTGCTGACTGCTAACCTCTCATCTCCTTGAAAATTTTCCTTTCAAAGTAGGACTCAAATATTTGAGAGCCAATTTGAGGAGGAAGTTGGTGCCATGCTGAGCTAAATTCTGAAAAAAGGATTTAATTACCTAGAACTGTTGTCTGGCATCTTTCAGGAGCTCAAAGCTCATTCTAAAAGGAAGAGCAGCAATGGGATGGGATGTGCACGTTTGCCAGAAGCAGCTGGACCTGAATTGAGCTCCACTGCGTGGCAGGGAGAAGGTGCTCGTGATGAGCAAAACCAGCAACATCGTTATGGAAAGAAGCAGGGCTGTGCATATTTGATGGGCAGTGCTTCATGTCTCCTTGGAGCCCATACATCTCCTGAGTAATGTGAGCAATCTTACCTGAATTTTATGTTCTGGATGACATGGAGAAGGCATATGCTACTGAAAAATTATGATAAATGCATATTATCATCGTTTAAGCAATCCATCAGTAAGCACTTTCCTGAATAAGCTGGAGGAAGCACTTAAAGTCTGTTCCAAATCTGCTGGGTCTGTGGTCCTGAAGGGCTAGATTGCACATCTTGCCATGGACAGACGTTAATGAAGATAATTGAAGATGTTATTAGGAAAATGTGTTTGTTATCAGAGGTTGCTTATGGCATTATTACTCAGAGTTACACTTCATTAATATCCATTTTTCATGGCTTTGCTTTGCCATTCATTAACTGCATGACCTTGTGTCACTGGAGGAAATGTCAGTGATAAAGAATCTGTACTTAGCGCGGTGCCATCCTCCCTTGCCATGGTTTGTCAGCCTCCAGCCCAAGCTTTTATAGCTCAGCCATAAAAGTAAAGACAAACATCCCTAGGTCAGGAGCTGGGCATGCAAATGCTAAATCAGTGTTTGTGAGTTGTAATGAATAACTTACTGCCCCACCTGTAAAACCATCTCACAAATAACCGAGTTAATATCGATTGATAGAGAAGCACGTGGTGATCCTTCCCTTTCCCCTTATGAAGGAAAAATTGCATCAGATTTTCTGGTACCATTTTCCAAGGCAATGTTTCGCTGTGCTGTTACTGGAAATGCTTAATGGTCAGCTTTTGTTAGGATAACTGTCAAATTTTTCCACTCATCTGCGTTTTCTTACTGGAAGCCTCATTAACTGGAGCTCAGTTGGAAATTTGGAAACAACATCCAGAGAAATATCAAAATTAATTTGAAAATGCTGATTATATTGAACTTTGGCACCACAGATTTGTGGAAAAGCCCTTTCTGGAGAAAAAAGAAGCCTGTATGTATGTGATGAGTGCTGTGAAGTATATACACAGAGCTCTAACGCTTGGGGAAGTTGGAAGAACCTTCACTGGGCATGACTGAGAATCTGGACTTGGAAAACAAAAATTCAAGGTTCCTCTGTTGTCCTAATTGTCAACTCAGTGTAATTAAGAGAGTTTTCATAAGAAAACAAAACAATTAAATACCAAAGTAATGATCACACAAGGAATAACAAGATGATCTTTGCCGCAGCGAGCTGGTCTAGGCATTCACGACGTCTGGAGGTGGGCAAGGGGCAGTGGAGCAGGCTGTGGTGCTAATTGACAAAAAGCACGGCCTTGAGTCATTAGGAAGATGATTATTTGGCAGGCTCCTGCTAATTTTTAGAATATCGACAGTTTGATTAATATGTTAATGATCTTAATTTCCATATTGAGTTTTGTCACTTTAATTTGTCTGACATGCTGGCGGGAAGAGTATTGGCACTGTGAAATCCATAAGAGAAGTGAAAGGCAGAAACTCCCCCTAATGATGATATATCAGCCTGCATTTCCATGTTTGCTCAGGCCTCTCCACGCAGCCAGCGCAGTGTAAAGCTGCCGCTCACGTAATTTACTCTTGTTAGTGCTTTTACGCTGCCAGAGACTCAGGTCCGGTATCTTTAATAACCATGTGTGTTGCTCAATTATCCTAAATTGCTTTCACATCTTTGTTTCCCAATATAGAGATTGCCACAGCATTCTCTTCCTTCAGTGCTAGGGGCTGTTTGAAAATTAGGTTCCAGAGAGGGGTAGCCAGGTAAAACATGATGCTGTGATCACAAGTTGATCTTGTGATATGTCCTGGGCTGAGAAGCGTGTTGGTGTTTGTGGAGAAGGTGAATGTCAGTGGTTGGTAAAAAGTTATCTGCATTAGTTAAAACACCTTGAGCAGATATCTGAAGACCTTATGGGATGCCTCCTGCTCTGTCCCATTGAAAAACACTCATGGTTAGTGTTAAGTTAGAGGTGTGAAAATACAGTTGCCTTCTCCGTCATTCCTGTGTAGTCAGCTGACGAGAGCCCTTCCCTGCAGCAGCAGTGGTTCCTTCCTGGTGCCTCATGTTTGCTTGTTCCCACGCAGCTTTTGGGCTCCACACCTCAAGATCTGCCTGGTGCAGTTGAAAACCTCCCATGGCTGGACAACCCAGACCCATTTCCAAGGCGTTCACCCATTCAGTGTCTTTGCCACCTCACTCCCATGTTTAGCAGATATTCCTGGAACTAGGACTGTTTCCAGTCCAACTTCTGCACTCACTGTGGTGCCCCAAACCCTTTCCCTGAAATACCCTTAGAAAAACCTTCTGGTGCTTCTGTTTTCCTCCCAAAGAATCGTTCCTCCATGCTTTCCTTGCTGCCATCAATGCGAAGAGGAACCCAGCTTTGTTTCTGCTCCCTATTGTTTGGTTTGGAGAGCTGAATTCCAAGAGCATCTCTGGCAGAGGGAGACTGGCTCTTTATTAATGCACTGTAATATCAAGTATATTAGCATCAAGTTCTCACTCAACTGTAAGTGTTACTTAGGGATATTAATCAACTGCTGCTCTATTTTAATGTGCTAATTTAGGATTAATGAACATAAAGGCTTGATTTACAGAGAGGTCTTTGATTTGTAGCTCCCATTGTACTTTCCCTTCCATTTCCTTTCCCCACAGAACTCCAGCCAGATGACAGTTCCAGACTGAGTAGTATTAGTTACTTCTACATGTTAGTTACTTCTGTCTGGGAACATCCTTCACCCACCCTGTTAGAGGCAGGATGGAGGCCATGTCCTCAGACCATGGTGATGGTTTTGTCCTTTGTCTGGAAAACTTTCTTTTCAGTAGTTTTGATTGTTCCTTTTTTGGTTTAATGCAGTTTTTGGTCTTAACAGAAATTCTCATTAGTGATTGCCTGAAAATATAATGAAAAAAAGTAGCCCATTTTAAAACTAGAACAGCTTCACCTCCAGCTCCTGCTCCAAGCTCCTGGCAGGGAGTAGATGTTTGCTCTTGGTGTCCTTCAGTCCAGGCAATTCTAGGTCTTAGAGAGAGAGCAACACTAAGTAACTCTGAGCTTGCATCCTTTTTCTGATAAACTAGTGCCTGCCATCCCTGGGAGTGAAGGGATGGGATAGATAATTGTTTTGCTTTCAGAAAACCAAGTACTGAGGATAAATGCCTTCCAGCAGGCAGTGCACCAGACCTGTCTCTTCCCATGCTCCATCCTGATCACCAGCTCGAATCCTCCTGTATCAGTGTCGAGCTCAGGCACAGTTTGAGGGCATCCTGTGGCCATCTCAGATGGAGACAAATGAACTTCTGAGATTTTTTTTTTCTTCTTTTAATTACAGCATCTTTTGTTTATTCATCATTCAACGCCATCTGATAAATAACTGCACCTGCCCTTTCTTAGTGTCTTTTATTATCATTAGTGTTTATGCTTTGTATAACTAAGAAAATAATTAAGCATGCTGTTTTTTATTTGCAAGTGAGTTTGCCAAGCTGGCAGTGAGCTGTGTACAGTATATCATAATTTTATGGCATCTCTGTAGCCATACAAAAGCAGCAGAAGAAAAACGCCACATAAACAACTACTCTGAGTTTGAACGATCCAGTAATTTTGATTTATACTTTGCACTTCATGGAACTGTATTAGCAGTTAAAGCCTATGGTTAAACGATTCCCAGCACAAAACGAGTCAGAAACACAAAAGAAAGCTTACAGTGTAAGATTTAGAGCTGGGGACTTTGTTTAAATCCAGAGTCTGCATGTAAATTATAGTCCTGGTTGTCACTTTTAACTAACAAGCCCAACCAGTGCTGCAGAGCTGGGTGATTTGCCCACTGTATTGTTCCAAGATAAGAAACTGCAGCTTCATTCTCCTCCCTCCCTCAAAGGCAGAGGAAACTCATCTCACACATAAAGTAATAGTGTGACCTGACGCTCACTTCAAAATAAACCTGGCTGCCACCTAATCACTATGCATCACACCAAGTCAGGGTGCAGCTCTCTGGGGTTGCTATATATAGCAGGGACATACGGCAGGAGATGGTGAAAAATGACACAACTGCCAATGGGACTCAATAGCTTGAGAAGCCTCGGAGAGGACGAGCGGCTTTATCCTTCCTGCAGCAGCTGCCTTGCCTACTGAAAGCTTTGAGGTTTTTGCTCTGTGCTTTACACACTGTTGGGCAGCTTCTTTACCTACAGCTTTTGCAGAGGAAAATAATATCATCATGTAAAGCACAATGTCCCCAGGCTTAGTAGAGAGAAATTAGTCTCTCTATGGCAATTAACAGAACAATGCAGGCTGGCCATGGAAGCAAACGTTATTATTGTTATTACTGTTTGGGGTTTTTTGCTGTTAAAAGGGCAATTTTCCCAGGAGGAGTATGTAGTACAGGTACGATTGCTCTGAGATCAGCTCTGTTAGGGGAGAACGGTTGCTCAGATGTTTTGGTTGGGTGTCTGTATGGGGCTTCTATTCCAGAGAGCGTTAGCTGTGCCTCTTGTATGAGTTTGCTTACATGTAGGACTTGGAACACTTTGAAACTCTAAATTTAAGCTCCCAAGGTACAACATGAAATTACTTTCTCAAAGTCGTTGATTTAAATACAATCACTTTTGCCCCTGTAGATCCTTAGGCACTTTGTAACCTGTGCATCCTCACTGTCTCTGAAAAACAAACCCAACTGTCTTTGAAGCTGAGCGTGCCATCTGTTGAACAGGGCACAGCAGCACTGCTGAGCAGCTCTGAGCAAGGGGAGGCTGTCCAGGAGGCATTACTTGGAAAATAGAGGATGTGTGGGTAGGTATAAAGCGATTGCCTGTGCTGGAATTCAGCCAGGACACAAGGAGAGAAGCCCCACTGCAATGGAAAGGTGACTCTCGGTGTGGGGCTTTACCCAGGGATGCTCTGAGCTCTGGCTGTGCCCACGCACTGCCTCTCCGGTGTGGCAGTCCCCAGCCAAGCCCATCGTCGCTGGGCCCATCATGGCTTTGAAGAAGAGCGAGGTGGCAATTGTCAGCAGATCTGGGTCCCTAACGGTGCATTGACACGGTCAACCCAGAAGGTCTCAAATGGACATCCTTGGCTCCGTTGTGCCCATGATCTCCAAATAACGCTGTTTCCATCACCTTTATTTCCATGGAGATCGTAAGGGCTCTTTGGGGACACTTGTGATTGCACTGGAAGGACTGTATTGATTCCAAACAGCTCTCCAATTAAACCAAACAAATCATGCCAGACCGTCCAAGGAGATCGATCGGCAGGGATTTGTTTTGCTGTCTTTTAGGTGCAAGCATCCAGTTTTTTGAAGCAACCATTGTTTCAGAGGGGGAGGGGACCTCAGCAGCTCTAGAACTGAAACAGAGATGTAGTTTAATTCGTGTTAGGAGCTGTCTTGGATGGGAACAATTCCCCTGTATGTGGACACTCTCCTCCTTGGAGAGGAGAAGATGTGTGGCAGGAAATTGTGTTCTTGCCAAAATCCCAGGAGATGAGGAAGATGTGTAGGGTTAAGGGATCTGAGCTCCAGCACTTAGAAGCTACCAGAGCACCTCGGAGAAGTGTCATTTATTGATGTCTTGGGAGGAAAATGTTGATTCCTTTTTGTAAATTGCATTTTCCATCAAAACTCACTGAGACTGAAGAATTACTAGTGACTGACAGGCTTTCTGTGCGGCGGTTTGATGGGAGTGTTTGGGCCGGTTGAGCTAGAGAATGGCCTAAGAGTAATTACCTCGACTAACATGTTTGGTGGGTGACAGACAACATCTTCATTGTACAGCGAAGCTGCTTTAAGAATCCTCTTCCTTCTGACTCTTATCTCTCCCTTTTCATACATTTCCCACCCTCTGAGCTGACCACGGCACTGTGTCCAGCAGGAGCTGTGGGAAGTGGCCTCCTCTCCAGCTCCCCATCCAGCCTAGTGAACTTGGAGCCCTGCTCAGTGCATCACCCGGTCTCCTTACATTTCACAGCACGACTCCAACTAGAGTTAATCCACTAGATTAGTGTAGCAGAAGAGAATAATGGCTGCTCCTTAGCCTGATTAATATCACCATGAAAGCATATGGGTTGGAAGAGATGTGCTGTAATGACTTTCTGATCCTTGTTTTGCACGGTTCTGTGGAAACTGCAGGCATGCAGGAATTAGAGTCAACATATTATGGGGTAACCAAAAAATGCCCCCAAAACCCCAGAAGTGGCAGATTCCTTGGTGGAAGGTGGGTTTGCACGTGTCATGCCATGGCTGGCATCCTTGCAAATGCAGCGGCTTTGATGGCAGTGTGAGAATGGAAATCACAAGTAAGTCATGAGGGCAACACTGTGAGATGAAACGTGCATCCCAGGGCATGTGATGGGAGATCCTGTGGAAGGATGTCCTTCCTCTCAGAGTGTGGAGCAAATCCTGCTTTGGGTGCCATGTCTGGTAGGTATGAGCCCAGTTGTGCTTCCAAAACCCCTTTCCCAGTTCACATTGCTCAAGCAGTTACCATGTACTCTGTGTTTGGGGCTGGCCCAGCACTTATCCCCCCCAGTACTCTGCCCGCTGCAGTGGGACTGTTTCACAGAGTATTTGCCTGGCTCCAAAGCAAGTATTCGCAGCGTGTTGTAATAAAAAGATTGGCTTAGGCGCCTTCTGGGAACCTCTGGAAGATGTGCAGCAGAAAATAAGGTAGGCTGAGAAATATGGTGATGGATTGATGAGCTAGAAATAATTAAGGTAAATCCTGGAGCATTTCGGTTCCCCTTCCTCACTCTGTTTTCAAACAGAATATTCTGCGTGATGAATTGTGAAACCGCAGCGCACGCTGTGGGGTTTTAACTGGCTCCTCAGATCATAAAGGGAAGGAAAAGGAATCCTGGTATTGTTGATAGTTTAGGAGAAAGCTAAATACAGGACGGGAAGAAAAAGGCTATACCTTAAAAATTAATTGTTCAAGTACCAGGTCATTGTAGAGTAATGCACCGTGAAATGATGTTATTCTCTGGGAGAATTTCCATAAAGTTTAACACTCCATGACACATTCTTTTTCCATTGAAGTTAGTTAAAAATAGTACATAAAAGTCCTCAGTGTGCGGAGGGAGCATAAGTCTTGCTTGAAACAAAGCTGCAGGAGCAGGACTGTGCCAGGAGGGATGCGAGGCGGCTGCGCCGTGCCACGGTCAGAGCCGGGCACTGCGGCACACGCCGTCAGACCCTGCCCGAGTGAGAGTGCCCAAGGGGGCCTTAGTCTCGGTGTGTTTTTGCTGTTACTCACGTTGGGATAATGAGGTTATTGGAATGATTCTTTTTTTTTTAATGAGAATGAGACAGAATACCTTGGTTGCTAAATGATTTAGTCACAGAGGAAAGCCATTAGTCTCTACTTGATTGCTGTCAAATGGTGGAAAATTGGAACATTATGCTGATATTCCTTGCGATGGGCCATATTTTTCCTGCTTGTTCGGTGTCAAATGAGACAGTAGAAATATTTTGTGAAAATGTGTGGTTCTTCGTAAGCTTTAAAGTAAGGAAAACAGATACAGGTCCTGGGCTGGGGGGTGGAAGCTGTCCTGGGAGGTGAGCGGAGAGCTGCATCCTCCGGCTGTGAGTGTGGAGCGAGGGGGTGATGGGTTTGGTGGGAGCTCTGTGCTGGTTTCACAGGCTGGACTTGGTCTGGATTCAGGGAAATATTGACTTCCAAAGGGCATTGCTTAAAACAGCCTTTGTTTATTTTGCAGAGCAGCACACCAGGCGAGCATCTGTTTATTTACATGGTGTATTTGTGTGACAAGTGCAGCCTCCTGGAGACTTGGAGGCCATTTGAATTGTATCTGAAGCGACGATGTTTTCTTTAAAAAATTCCTTCTGGACTGACTCCGTAGGCACTAAGCCTTGTGATGCTCCCATGAATAAATAGTTAACTCCCCAGCTTTATTGGCACACATGCCAAAACCAACAAGGTTTGCAGGCAGTAAACTGGGAAGATGGGTAGGCAAGGGATTCTGATGGCCATGAGTAAGAAGGACCTGGGTTGCATGGTTGGCATTTTCTTGGTAGAGGAATAAAATCACAGGATCATACAGAATGAGTGGCGTTGGAAGGGACCTCTGTTGCTCATCTAGTCCAAATTTAAACAGGGAAAGAGGCAGCCTTGCTCTGTATAGCTAACATCTGGAAGCATTGCCTTTAAAAAAAAATGTCTTAAAAGACTGTGAAATAAAATGTTAAAAGTGCCAAAAGTGATTGACAGGGTTATTTTAGGAGTCAGGCTGTACAATGATCATGGTGCCCTTGGAAATGCTGCCTCTGCAGCTCTGAATGGGAGCAGTTCCCTCTTCTGATTGTTTTCTTTTCCCTTTAGCTCTGCAGATGCAAAGCGAATCTGCTCAGCATCCCGGTGCCTCACCCCAGAGCATCGTCCTGGCCCCCGTAGCTGTGTGGGACACAGTGGCCATGAGGGGATGGGGAGAGGGACTGAGAGGGCAGGGGTAGAAGCAGCAGTACAGCTCAGTGGGTGCTGGTCTGTCACAGGCTGTACAGCCCAGAGCTGCCTCGTGCAGGTGATGCAGGGACACAGTTGTCTCACCTTGTGCTCCACTTCACTCTCCCAATGGATGAGCTCTGGATAGTTGAGCAGCCTGGAAACCCCTGACTATTTCAAACTCCCTTCCTTACCTTTGTGGCCTCTCCCCTGCCTTTCCCCTGCAATAAACCTCTGGGTTATTTATTCAGGGCTGCACCCCGCTGCCCCTAAATCACCCAACTCTCGTGTCGCCCGACAACAAAGCCAGAGCTGCTTCCAAAGACAATTTCCAGCTCAAGAGGACCATATGCTTACAACAGCTGAATTTGAAATGAAGGGATTTTTTTTCTCCCTTTCTCCCCCCAACCTCTGTCATCACCCTGCACTGATCTTTTGCCCTGGCAGGGAGTGATCACAAAGGGCTCGTGGGGGGGCTGAAGGCAGAGGCTGCTGCTCTACCCTGAGGGCTGGTTCCCCTAGCACCGGTCTCTTCTAAGTGTGTATCCCTTGGCAAGGCTTTGCCATCAACTAATAGGGGAGAACTTGAGTTTACTCGCTACTCTTTTCCCTCTCATATTATAGCACCATTATTGGATCTTCTATGAGCTGTGAAGAGTCGTAGTGCCAGGGCTGGGGCTGCTGGGAGGAAAAGCGGTAATGGGAGGGGGTGAAACAGCGTGACAAAACACTTCTGGTCCATTTTGGAATTAATGATTTTCAGAAGCTATCAATTACACCCCTTAACTGGGGAGCACGGATTATAAAGAGGAATATAATTAGTGGCAAACGCTGTGCGATATATAAAGACAAATAGGGGAGTGGGATGAATGGGAGCTCATAAATTTTATTGAGAACCACATTTGGATGTAATCATTTATTGCTGGGGGTCCCTTGAAGTGATTCCAAAATGCAGGTTGTGTACACTGGAGCAGGAGAGAGGGTCACTCCCATGACTAAATCAAGTGTAAGAGATTATTGATTCACAAAGAAAAATTGGTGGGTTTTAAAAGTAGAAATAAATGGGCTCGGTGCAGTGTTCCCTCTTTGCTCCCAGTGTGGTGTGCACGGGGTCCCTGGGGAGCCCCACTGGTGAGGTGAAGTGGCTTTGTCCTGCAGAGACCCCGCTCCCCCGCACGAAGTTGAGGGTAGAAGTTTGTTGGGAGGCAGGTGTGGACCAGCCATGGTGTGTAAAATGGGAAAACGGGGGAACTTCTGCATCTGCTGTTGGCTGTGGGTCTCAAAACGCTGTGTCACAACGAGGTGTGTGAGCTTTCCTTGCTCACGGCAGGTGGAGTTCCAGCCGCAGGGTTTTGGGATGTTCATGTTGATCTGGAGATCACCAGTAAGGTCCTGTCCCCTTGTGCTGGCACTGGTCCACTTCTCTGCGCTGCTGAGACCTTTGCTGGGGGATTGATGGGGACACAATATTGCTCCCAAGCTGGCTTTATTCCAAGCAATATACCTAATCATTATTAATGACAAAAGGGTGACCTATAGGCTTCCAAATATAATCCATTTAAAAATCTCCTATTTTCCCCCCGATCCTTCAATCTAATTAGGCTCACATCAGTATATTATTACAGAATGTAATCATTCCTTTCTTCTAATAACATTCATAGATAATTTTATTTCTCATTTTCAGCCTGCTACTCCTGTGGTGTAATTAGTGTCTCTGGCACCTCGTGATGCTCAGAATGAGTTGCAGCTGCTAATTGCTAATTGAAAAATTAGAAACTCAGTTAGAAAAAGGATCTAATTAAAATGAAATTAGATAAAATCCCTTCAAACTAGTTTCTTCCTCTTTGCTTTTTCCCCCAGTTTTGCGATCACAGAGCCATTAGCACTTGCCAATTACATTTAATTGTTGAACACAAATACATTTTTATTTGACTCCTTACAATAACCTTTTATTAGTGAGAGAAATGCACGTTTACCAGGGAGACTGGGAATCTCTCCTATCTCAAAATTCAGTAAATCACCTATGGGTCTTTGTAGGTTGTGGCCATCACCACCCCCCCCAACTCCCCACCCCCAGGGGCTGCCAATGAAAAGGCATCACAGCATCACCAGGTTGGAAAAGTCCTTTAAGATCATTGAGTCCAACCGTCCCTGTCCTGTGCTGACCCACATCCCTGAGCACCTCATCTCCCCGTCTGTTAAACACACCCAGGGTTGGTGACTCAACCCCCTCCCTTGGCAGCCTAGTCCAGCGCCCAATAACCCTTTTGGGGAATAGCTTTTCCCTCCCATCTGCTCTGACCCTGCCCTGGTGCAGTTTGAGCCCGTTCCCCTCGTCCTATATGAAGGGGAAGAGTGAGTCTTGAATAGGGTTACCTATGGTGAATCCTGCTAGCCGTGGGCTAGTAAACTTCACCTAGATAGATGCTGTAACGCTCTCCTCTGGGAATCCTGCCCTTGACATAATTAATGCACAGACACGGACGTCTTCTGTGCCAGCGTTCTCCATCTGTCGGTGCGGAAGAGCGTGTGCTCGCGGGGGAGAGCGGGCCAGGGGGATAACAAGGTGTGGTAGGAGGCGGGGGGATTTTGGAGCCCTGAGCCTCATAGGAAACATTGATGGGAGATGGTTTGTGTTTGGGCTTTCTCCCCTCCCACACTGGCTGTGTCTCTGAGAGACAATATTAAAGGAGTGTGTGGCTGGTGGGGACATTCATGTTCCCATGGGATCGGGCTGTTTGGTGATGGTGGGTGCTTGGGGAGTGTGTGGTATGTTGCACAAACCTGCTTTAGTGAGGCTGTAAAACGTGGCAGATGTACAGGTCCAGCACCAGTTACAGGTATAAACTGGACAGGAGTGGTGTATTTTTATACCAGGAGGGAATTGTGCTCTGCCTGATACTGCGAGTCCATCTGCCTCGCCAGGACACACTCCTGATGCGTGAGGAGCTTGAGGGAATTCATCCTTTGCATCTTCCAAAGCCTTGGATGCTGCAAGCAAGGAGATCAAAATGTCAGGATTTATTAGGATGTTTTCAAGGCCCCAGTTTCTGTCCACCAGCTCTGAAGGGGTCTCAGCCAGCTGAGCCCAGGCACCTCTCCCCTTGCCCACCATCAGCCGTTCCCCTTCCCTCTGCTGAGGGATAACTGGGACCTGGCCAGGTACTTTGCAAAGACAACAAGCGGACACCAGCGACCTGCTCTTGGTGATCGGTTCCTTTCTCTTTGTAAGATACAAACTGATATGAATGACTTGGGGGGGTAGGACACACTGTTGGGTGACCAGAATTGTCACCTGTCCCTGCTGTATCCCTAACGCGATACGACATAGAGGCATAGTCTGCTAGTTTGAGGGACGATTCATTTCTCAGCCCTTGTGCCCCATCTGAGGTTTTCAGCCCCCAATATTTTTGCAGCTAAGACAAAGAGCAAAAAATACCCACAGCATACACAGGCGAACAGGCATCCCTCGGTGATGCTTCCAGGGCTTCCCCAGATGGACTCAGTAGCGTTATCGGATGTGAGTGGCTCTGTCTGCAGGCAACGTATTGAGGAAGAGGAGGGCATGAAGGGCACGGATCGTGAAGGAGCGTGGCCCTAAGCTCTACTGTACTGGAGATCCTCTGCCTCAGCACAGAGGGTCATTTGGCTAATTACAGCCCGTGTCAGCATGGCTTAGCAGGGAAAGGAGCAGTGCTTTGGTAGTGTGCTTCCTAAGGCTTTTTCAATTTCTTTTCTAAATATGGCAAACAACATCTTAGAGAGCCCTTTCAAGGTTACAGAGGACTTTGGGATGAAGTGACAGAGTTGGAAAAAACATCTGGATGTTTATTGCCCTCACATGCTGTTGTTACTTTACAGCTGGTGTTTTATATACCTTGTGGTATTTTGCTACTTATATAACTGATTATTATATACTTCTATTACTGTGTATGATAGATTATATATTTAATGACTCTATTATCGATCTGCTCCATTTCTGGAGGTGTGAGAATAAGCAGCATCCCAGTCCCAACAGGACTCAGGAAACAAGAGTCAGGTGGGTGTAGATAACCCGCTCACACAGAGGGTACCACCTCTCTGCCAGAATTGCTGTTCAGGCCTGTGGTGTACCTGGTGCATGTTTTATTTTCATCAAAAGGGGTTTTATTTGGCCATGGCCTAAATTTAGTGGGAAAATGTCTCTTTTCCATCAGTGGGAAACTTTTCATTTACTTCAACGGAGCTGGAGCTTGTAGAAAAGAGAAAACAAAGTGGGTAAAATGTGGCCTAAACTGGAGAAAAAAAATTAAGGAAAATAAAGAGGTAAAAGGACGAAAAAGGAAAGGTTTTTACTGCTAGTAGATCTTGTAGTGTGAAGCTTTACCTGCCCCAAGATTCAGCCTGAACAGTCACAAACCAGAGTTAAACATCAAGTGATTTGTGGACAGTGATCTTTGCTGATTCCTGGCTTTTGCAGATACTAATCTGCCATGCCAAATACCTGGAACCTCCTGTGATCCACGTTAGTCACCTGTCCTCATCATCTAGAACAAAGCAGCTGAAGTAACCAGTCTCTGGCAGAATTGTGCAAGCAATAGGACTCCTCTTTACCATTAAAAATATTGATATACTGATGCATATATTCTATCGGTTTTATTTTTATATATATATATGTATAAACCCACATATAGAGCATTGTTGTCACATTTGATTTGCTGTGCACTGGAGCTCTGTAATGGTGAATGGCAGTAGAAAGGAAGGGGGTGAGAAGGGTTGAAGAGATGTATATAATCATGCTGAAAAGGACTTTTCCAAAGCCCTGAGGCTTCTGTGATGGGATCGACAAACACACAAACAAGCCACAACAAAGTGGTTGTGTATGCAGAGAGGATGGAGTGAGGAGGGAAGAGCGTGATTAAAAGGGACAGATCTTTTGTTGAAGGTTACTGATCCACTGGAAAAGAAAGATTAGTTGGAAAAAAAGATGCCTGGAAGGGGTGAGTGTATGAGCACTGCCCTCAGCCCCTCTGTTGTGTTCAGTTAGCTTCTAAAATGGAATGTTCGGGTGTTTCCAGTTGAATCTCATGGATCTGAACTGTGCCGTTTTGAGAAGACAACCATGTACAGCCACCCCTGGAAACCACTGGGTGTTAATTCTCAGGCTCACTCGCTGTCTGAGCTTGCACACGCGTGTGCCAGCTCTCGGCAGGCTGGGGGTGCTAAGGGTATATATATAGATTACATTTACTGCTTGTATGCATGCTGTGTAAACATTTCTAGGTATACTAATCCATAATGTAACAGATTATAATAGTATAATATATGTACTAATACACTCATAGACAAAAAGCTCATTCTTAATAGGTGAGACAGGATTGATTCCAGCCTTCCCTGGCTGAGAAGGACTGTGTCCATTCTGTGCCTCCATGGACATACAGCTTCTGTATGGACTGGCTTCGTCATTAGTAATTCTGAAACCCAATAAACACACCCCTGTAGTCTTTCAGTCCAGAAGGCTCTGTATGTATATATAAAACTCAAGATCTGCTTGAAGACATGTCAGCTTTCCCAGTTACTGCGGCCAAATAGTCCTTAGTTGGCACTGGTGGCAAAGGGAACATGCCTGATAATTGATGCTATTCCGAATCCCGAGCCAGGGGCTGTATACCAGCCTTCATAAGGAAAGTATACAGTAATGATCTCAATTAAGCAGGGGAACCAGGTAGAACTGGCAAAATGAGATTGCAGGCAGGAAGGCAAGAGCGATGAAGTCAAATGCTGACAAAACATGTACAAATTGCAAAACTAATAATGAAAATTCATGCTCAAGCTGTCAGGAGGACACCAGCCATCCTACATTACCCCAGGAGTGCAAAATGAGCTGCTAAGGAGGTCACGCTGCTCGGTAGCAGTTGTCTGTTATCGTGTGTCTTGGCTGAATCCTCCAGATGCAGAAACCCTTCCCAAGTTCAAATGAGTTCTCAACTTCTGAATTTGCCCTTAGGCCTGTACTGAGTGAGAGCTGAGATTGTGGTGATGGCACGACAGGGCTGCATATGCCTTGGATTTGCAATCCTGACATGTTCTTGTTCTATTAAAAAATACAGCCCTGAACAGCTCCGCGGCGCCGGCAGCGCTGGGGCTGTTTGCTGTGCAAACAGTTCGAACCGCATCTCTCATCCCTAAGCTTCAGAGGGGCTGTGGGCACAGGGAGACTCTGGGATGTAGGGGAGTGAAAACAAGCAAAGAAGAGGTATTTTAGGCATTCGACTAGCAGTTTCAATGGATGAAAACAGGCGTGTGAAAATTGTGTAGGGAATGGGAATGCTCCTGGTGCGGAGAGCATCCCTCGCAAAGGGCAGCAGGGCAGCCCTGAACGGCCACATTCTTTTGTAGCTCCTCATGCCAAACAGCATCCTCTCCTTCCCCCCAGATCCACCCTCCTTAATCCAAACTGGTGGCATCTCCCTGTACTCCTCAGGGAGGTGGCACTCGGTGCCCCCAGTAGGATTTAGCATATGGAAGGGAGAAGCTCTGCTACCTGGTGTGTGTGCAGACACATAGCTTCCCTGAGGAACACTGCAGCAGGCAAAGAGTTAAAAAAGGCTGGTTTTGGGGCTAGAACTAAGATCAAACATGCAGAAGTTTGTTTTTTGTTATTATTAGTTTTTATTTAAGCTGTAAAGCCAATTGTATTGGGGATTGTGCTTCTTCTGGCTATTAAGCTCAGCTACAATGATAATAGAAGAGTAAATGTACCAGCAAATTGTTATCTCCACAAGAGTGCCACAAGGTGACATTTTTGCAGGGCCAATATTTTGATAAAATATGACCTTTTAGTGTGATGACAGACAAGGACTGGTTATTATGGTACACTTATAAACAAGGTGTGAAGTGCTTCACTCAGAGACACTTTTAAAAGTTGCCAGAGAAATCTTCCTTGTCGGTCTGATGGTGACTTCCCATGGTGTAAAGCCAGGATGAGAGAGCACCAACTCCTAGAGTCCTTAAGGAGAAAGGATTAATGCAGATTTTGGGTGCTCTGGCTTTTTCTGCTAGGGCTGCTTCTCCTTAGCAGCATCTCTGTCTCAAAGATATCCCTTACTTGGGCTGTCAGGGTTGGTGCTACCTTCAAAGTCATCGATATGAATGAGAAAAGAATGGAGCAGCCACAGGAATCCTGTGTGGGTTTGGGATTTTTAATTAACACAGCTAATAACTAGTGTGGAAAGTGATGACTCTGCTGGCAGTGTAAGATTGGGATGGGGGTAGTTTGTGTGCTCTTCCAATTTTAGTTAGTAAAACTGTAGCTACTCCTGTCACTGATAAAGAAAATAACCAAATATGATTTAGCAACAGCCCTCACATGGAGTAGGAGGGAGTGGGTAGAGCCTCTGGGGTGAAGGCGGGAAGCCAAGTGATCCTGGTTACAGCAGCAGACCCCCACTGCAGCTTTCAGCTCACACCCCTTCCCTCCCCCTTTGGCTTTTAGAGGAGTTCCATGGTTTTTGTGCACTGGGCCTGTTTCTGGGGCAGGGTGTTCCTGCCATGGGGGATTTCGGTTTTCAGGGGTTGGAGAGGTGAGAACGTGGGTTCAAACACTGGTATGTGCCAGGCTAATTTAATGATAGGATGTTCTTTAGTAGTAATTTAATGTAATAACTCTTTGCACAGGGGAATCTGTAAATGTTTTACAAGTATTTGGTATTCAGCCAGAGGACAGGAGATGGGACAAGGGGCAATGGGCTCAAGCTGCCCCAGGGCAGGGTCAGAGCAGATGGGAGGGAAAAGTTCTTCCCTGGCAGAGTTGTGGGGCTGTGGCCCAGGCTGCCCAGGGAGGGGCTGAGTCCCCACCTCTGGGTGTATTTAACAGAGGGGAGAGGAGGTGCTCAGGAATCTGGGTCAGCACAGGACAGGGACAGTTGGACTCAATGATCTTAACGGACTTTTCCAACCTGGTGATGCTGTTCTTCGAAGGCAAAAGCCACAGGCGCTCGAGATCGATTGTGCTTCGCACACTGGGGAGCCCGGACGGTGACCGTCTGTCCCGCAGGACTCAGTGGATGTGTGTGTGGATTTCAGTGCCTGGAGCCTTGCACGGGACTTTTGCACTCATGAATAAATAAATAATAAATAGCAGAGGCATATGGGAGGACTCAGAGCACATCTCCCTCTTGATGTACAAGAAAAAAATTAAAATATCAGACGATAAAGATGGCAAGGGACCCCCGTGGGGAAAGCCTGTTTGTCTAATGACCTTTCTGTGCCTATGATAGCAAATACAATAGCCAAGCCTCATAAATCATAGTTCAGGAAAACATCCGGAGGGCACACTTTGACACTGTTTGCATATTCAAATGTCACCCCACTCATGAAAGAAAGACAAAATGTTTTTTTTCTCTCAAAAATGTCAGCACAGGCTGGATTAGAAAAGATAATTCAGAAGTACTCCCAGAGAATAATTACCACTGTCACCTACCTGCAATGTAGTTAATGAATGGGAAGAGGGGGTTTTATTAGAAAAAAAATTATGATTATTAGAGTAATTAATCAGCCTCGTGATGACAGCATCCCTGAGAAAATAATCTCCAAAGGCCAAGTCGCTACAGCAGGGCTTTTTGTTGATAAAGCACCAGAAGCACAAAACATTCTTCCAGCATTAGATGTGGAAGCGCTTGTACGGGCAGCATCGTGTTACGTGCTACGTACGTGTGGACCCAGTGAGCCACAAGATCCATTATCTTGTTGGTTACACACAAGAAAATGCCAGAACCTTCTGGTCTCCCTAAAATAAATGGCGCTTTCCTTTCCCTATCCTCTTGGTCTTGCCTACTTAAGCCTCAGCCCAGGGAAGTGATTAAGGATCTGTTTACATCTGTAGATCAGGGCGTGTTGCTCGGCTTCCCCCAGTGACAGTGGGGACTGTGCCTTCTGCCCGTGCTGGAAAGCGAAAGGACAAATGTATGAGCTTGGGAAAGCCAGGGCAAAGGGGAACTGGCCATGGGCACAGCCAGGGCTTTCTGAGGCCTAGAGGTCTGCAGACCTTGGCAGGGCCAGAGCCTGCCCTTCCTGGCTTCTCCCTGTGAGATGTGAAGGCAGGAAGCAGAGATGAAAACCCCAGAAAACTGGAGAGGAATTCGGCAAAACCGCTGCAGTTCAGCACAGGCAAATTTTAGCTGCCGGTGGTTTGCAGTTACTTGAGCTGCCTCAAGGTCCTGTCTCTCGCAAGGACATGCAGAGCACTGACAGTCCCCAGAGCCCCCCCTCTCCTGCCTCCCCTCCCAGAGGTCTTGTCCCAGTGCCAGGAGCCAGAGGAGGCTTTTTCTCTCCTCAGAGCTGGATGGGAATAGAAAGGGGGCTCCACGGAGCTGACTGGAGTCCTGAGGGCAGGACACACTGTGCTTAGAGACTTGGCTTCTTGCATCAGCATCCAGAGTAACTGCCTGGAGCGAAGGTGCCAGGGGAGTTTGGCTGAGTCCTTGTACTTCTCCATCACGAGTGATGCTCTGCCTCTTCTCTCTGGGTACAGCTTCTGCACCACATGGTTTTAGTCTCTGGGTATCTCATTTCCTCCTGGCCAGACCATGTCCTGAAGAATCAGCATCTTCCCCCAAGACCCTGCCACTGATTTTATTAATCCCTGTTCAGTCACATCACTGGTCCCTCTCAGTTCAGCTCTGTTTGATCCCTGAGCTCCAGCCTGCTGTCCACTTTCTGCACCCAATGTTCCCAGTCCCCTCAGGCAGCAAAGCCCCTGACCGGATGTGTGCTTGGGCTGCTGGAGGTATCACAAGGGGCGTGACAGAGATGATGTGGCCAGATCACTTGAGGCTTCGCTGCTTGTTGGAGCAGGGTGTCCCCAGGATGGGAGTGACGCAGGGCTCTGTGCTGACCCTGGCACATGCTGCCAGCGAAGCATCTGCTTAGGTCTGACCTCTGCTCTGCTCCAGATCCCCTTTTCTCTCCTGACACATCTAAGCTGCGCCTTCCACAACGTGAGGAAGAGCAGCTGTGGCTCCTTGCACGACGATGCTGTTCTGGAGCTCTCTCCAGATCATGGCTACTTCTTCCAACCCAAACAAGTGTGCTCACAGCAGGCTAACTACTGCGGAGGATAATGTATGAACAAACGCCAAAGGCAACAGCTCACAGATATATTATTTACATATTTATTAGAAATCCAGCGCTGCTTGTGAGAGCAAGCCACTTCTGACTTCAATTCCAATAAGTAAACAACCCAGTGGGCAAATAAAAGGAAGGGGAAACATGCACTGCCACGGTTTACACAAGCTAATACTGTAACACAGAGTATGCTGAATGTGAAGTTATTTTGCAAGATACAGGGGAAAACAAAAATTTTAAAAATTCCTACCTTTATTCTCCTTCCCTGTGAGCACTCAGAAAGTAATAATTGCAAAAGAATTTAATTACATGTGCTATCGTTTGCCTCGCAGACTAACAGGAAGATAATGAATCCTTGTTTATCTAAACGACATTGTAGTTCCGACTGCCCTGCAGCAACGAGCATCGCTTCTGCTTTATCTGAACTTCTGCTGGCCTTTCTTTCACCACTTTTTTTTCTTCTCTGGGTAGTTTAAGGGTGAAAACCAGCACTAGCTGCTAGCTGTCACCCCAGAAGGAGCCCTGTGACTGCGGGAGGAGTGGCAAACCCATGTGCAAACCCTGTGCTAAGGCTGAGCAGAGGATTTTATGCCCAGATCTGTCGGGAGCTCTGGAAACCACCCTCTGGAAGCATTTCAGACGCACTTTTGAGATGTAGGGAACAGTAGAATTTAAAAAAATAAATAAATCCCAATAGCTGTTAGCTGCCTGGCTGGCTGGGCTCCCCCTTCGGTTCATCACAGGAGCACACGTGGGGCTGGCTGTGCAGGGGAGCTGCAGTTGCCTAAAATTTCAGAACTTTATAGCTCAAAAATGGTTTTTCTTTTTTTTTCCTCAACTTGTTAAAGTCCTTCCCTCTGTAACATAAAAGCTGAGAAGCTGAAGTTACTCTGATTGCATCGGTTCTTGTAGGTGAGAAGAAGCAAATCCATCGCCTGACCCTTGACCTGTTCAGGAAGTGGTTGGTATCTCATATCTCTCATTGAGAAAGAACATTTGATGCTGACAGCGATTCAGGGCACACAAAAAAGGTATTTAGGCTTTCAGCATCTTTTCCTAATGCTTGCCTGAAATATTTCCAGGTAGATAGGGGTTATGAAAGGAGCAGGGAGAGGAACAAAAGGTTGGTAAAGGTTATAATAAATGTAAAAATGTTTGGAAGTGTTGGCAGTGCCGAACCCCGTGATTTAAATCCATCAGATGTCACTTTGAAGGAAGCTTTCAGAAACAGTCTTTATATGTGTTCTTTTCTGAGGGAAACTCATAAGTAATTGTCAAATAAAGAGCACCCCAGGCTGCAGCCCCTACGAAACGCCAGCCCTTCCAGCCTAATAACGCCCCGTGGTGTTTCAAAGTGGAAAGCATAATGCAATAATAATATGGGACTCCCCCCAGTGCAGAGCCCTGCACCACTGCTCCCGAAACACGGCCGTGCTGCCTGCTCGCTCGCCAGCCAAGGACATCAGAGCTTCCAGAGAAAGAGCTCCCAAGCTTTTCTTCTGGCAGCCAGATCCGGGCAGAGAAGTCATTGAAGCTAATTTAAACGAGGCACTCGGTGTCGGTGCAGGGCTCTGCTGGGACCCTGGCTAACAACCTTTTGGGTATCAGAGAAAATGATTAACAGATGTGTTTTCCCATTTCCCAATATATCTCTTTTGAATTGCAAAGTGGCCTCCTGCTTATTTTGAAGTACAATATGTCTAACCTTCCAGGCACAGCTTATTGCTAATTTCCTATGCCACTATGAATCTATGATTTATTTAAACAAATTTCCACTCAGCAAATAAAACAACATTTGTTCTACCTGGAGGGTAGTTCCCAAATATCACAGCACAGCCAGGCATGGCTGCAACAGTTGGCACAAGAACAGTGGTCAGAATGATGAATGGAGCATCTCACTTCAGACAGGATAGAGTAGGAGTAACCCCCCAAAATAAAGCTCTGCATCTTCAGCCGTGATTCTCCTGGGCAGGCACAACTTTTGGGAAGCCATCACATCTCCAACTGTATTTGTGTCATTGACTTAGAGTGTAGTCCCAGGTGTTTTCTGTACCAGAGCACTCACAGGAGCGAGCTCTGATGCTTTGGTGTGGAGCAAAGGCTGAACAGGTTTCAGCACAGCAAAGTGACCCTGAACTTTCATCTAAGCTTCAAATCAGAAAACACCCACCCTGATAGAACTCTGTGTTTCTCACCTAAGTTTGCCAAGTTCTGGTTCTTTGAAAGGGTCATTTACTTGCTCCCTCTCTCTAATTCAGAATTCAGGTGTTCAGGTCCTCGGTGGTTGCGGACTGTCGGGTTTTCCTCGTAAAGCACTGATGGTGAAGTTCTCCTGAGTTGTGGGGTTGTTGGCTCTCTGGGCACGGGGCTGGGGCTGGACCCTCCAAGGGATGATGCTCTGACAGGTTTTGCAGTGGCAGGAGGTGTCTGTAAGGGTGGGGGCAGTGGGCTTCCTTTGGTTGTCGTTATTCTACTACAACAACTTGGTGAAAAAAATCCGTGTCACCATTTGGTAATTAGAGACGTGGGTTTATTGATTTGGATTATATGATTGACTAATAAGTATTAATTAGGAACTAATTTAGAGCCAGTGTAGAGCTTGGCTTATGAGACAGGGTCAGACAGCAGTTCCCATCATGGCTGTCCCCAGCACTTAGGGGCTTTTTGGGAGTACTGGAGCACAGGCGAGTGCAGCTGTGTGGCTCAGCCCCTCCTGTCTCTTCCCGTTGCTGGCAGTAGGGCTCTCTGGGGATGGAAGTGCTGTGGAAGGGCAGAACATGACTTTCTTTTCCAGTTAAGTTCAATTTTGAGATGTCACCATGTGTAATAAAACACATTCCCCGTAGTCAGAGCTGGAGGAAGCAGCTTCCTCAGAATAAACACAACTGAAAGGAATTTTCCTTGGGTTTTGTTTACTTTGGGTTATTAAAGTGACAGGTCTGTGCTACCCATGTGGTGCAGGGGATTACAAGGCTCCAAGGACAGCGCTCTGACCCCGGTGGGTGCTCAACTTCCACAACGCAACAAATGCATTTCTCTCCCTCTGCATCTCTCCTGTTTGCATTTGGTGGGCAGACATGAAGGGTGAAGTCATGGGAGTGATTTCTGAGTGACATCTGAGGAACTGAAATATTCCTCCCTGCCCAGGGATTAAAAAGGAGCTGGGCAAGAAAATAGTTGTTGCTGTTTACAGGATTGGGCGGGCTTATTTCTCTTTACATCATATTTTAAATGTATGAAATATTTAGCTTAGGCAAACATAGTCAAATCATAATAGACTTCTTAAACTTGCAGGGAAAAGAGGTTGATTGTTTACTCTCTCCTGTGTAAATAACTGACACACCAAGTAAGGAAACAAACATCTTCCTCCACTGCTCCTTCCACCCTCTTCACAGTCAGCATAAAAGGCTTTAGAATGGAACACACTGGAGGGAGCTTGTCATGGGAGAACTCAATGAGTCCACAGTCCAAGTCCATCCAGATGCATCAGCATCTTTATGGGGTGGGGACATCGCCCTGGCTGGATGCCCGCTGCTGCCGTGGTGAGCATCTTCCTTGTGCAGCTGGAAGAACTTGTCAGAGCTCCATCTCTTTGCCCTTGCTTCAGTGTAGACTTTGTCCCCAGGGCAAGTCCATGGTGTCAGCCATTTGTTACTGTTTGGTTTGGATTGTGATTGCACTGTGTTTGTCAGAGAGCAACAGCATCAGTCAGTCTCCAGGGAATGAAACACACGGTCTGGGGGCAGAAGCCTCTTAGGGAAACGTTTCCTTCCTGTGGTGGGTCTTGGTGCTCAGGAGAGGAGCAGGGCAGAAGGGAGGTGCTGTAGGATGTGGGCTTTGTTAGTGGTGGCACTTTGGTGTGTCTGTGAAGATGTTGCCTGCCATGCTTTGGGACCCGTCTTTCCAAAATTGGACATAAAATGCCCCATCCTGAGCTTAACGGCTGCTAAAAGCTTCTGGATGTTATCTTTCTCTTGCTGTTGTTCTCCATCTGCCTTAAGCTCTCAGTGACCATCAGTGAGCTCTGCTCCCAGAGCTCAGCAGCCCTGTGTGATTCCTTGAGAAGTAACGGGAACTGAAACCAAGTGATCCTGAACCATCAGCTCGGTGCCTGTTTTCAGAAGACTTGCCTGGTTTGTAGCAGATACTCACACAAGGGCATGCATGGCGGTGCAAGCAGAGCTTTCTGTTTATAAAACAGTCCATAACATTTGTGAAGAATTAGTTTTTTCCCAAGGACACCTTTCATTTCAGTCTCTGAGGGAGCTGGGAATAAATTGTTCCTTACCATCAGCAGCTGACCTCTCTGCTTGTTTAAAATGTGGGCGTCTTCTGAACAAAAAAACACCATTTGCTAAATGAAGCAAAACACCATAATAGGTTTAATGATGTAGATTTATCTCCTAACAGTTGTTTTGAGATCACAACAAATCATTAAAATCATTAACTCTCCAAGCTAAATTAGATTACAGATCTTGGAGAATGTCTGGCCACTGCATTTGCAAAACAGTGCCTCTTCCTGCCTGCGCCAGTCATTAATTCTGCTCAGATTCCTCTGCAAACAATGAACCAATTCAACGTATTCCAAGTCAGATTAAACAAAAAAAGCCAACATCTCTGGGTGTGCGTGCCTGTGTTCTGTTTCCTCTTCCAGACTATTTCCAGTACCAGGAGATATCTCCCCGGTATGGCCAGAACAGGCTGTGTCTCTGCAGGGAGCGGTGTCTCTGGAGCGGTGGCTTGTGTCACTGGGCTGTGCTCATCCCTCTGAAAGCCAGGGAGTTTGGTGATGTAATTAAGATACACTTCAAGCAACAACGAGCTGTGCACGGGAGCCCATCGATGCTGTGCCTGTCGATGGCAGAGTCCCTGCTGTAAAGCCTGGCTCTGAGCGCAACGTGTGTGAACACACGTGGAGGTTTTGGGAAGCTCATGGCACAGAGCCAGGTGTGAGAGCTGATGCCTCGGCACCTTCCCTGCCTGCAGACTGGAGCGATCGGGATGCCCTGTTAGGTGCTGTTCTGTCTTTATGGGGATGTGAAGCTCATCATAGTTTCCCTCTCTGGGACCTTGCGTTGGTGTCTAAAGGCTGTGCTCTGCCCCGCTGCCGTGACAGGGAGGGACAGCCGTGTTTCAGGCAGGGTGCTGCATCCCACTGAACCACCACTGGGATTTTCTTTATTACAAAGCTGCCTGTCCCCTTGCAGGACCCTGTGCTCCCCAGCAGGGAACGTGTGTCAAGGCAGTCCAAGGGGAAACGGTGGTGTCTAGGGACAGGGAGGGAGCGGAGACCATCCGATCCTGTTTCTTACAGGAGGTTTCTGCATCCAGAGACCATCTTTTGTTGTTTGTCTGTGAGCTTCCTTCAGCATCCTAGAGGTGGTGTGGGAAGCTGAGCATTCACTTCTCTCTTTCTGGAGCCATTTTAGCATCTTTACCATTTTTCTGGGTGTTTTAGAACTGATTGTTTATCCTCCATGCACCCTGATGCTTATTTTCTCCTTTGCCCCCTCCTCTGCAGTTCCCCTTCCCAGACAGCTCCACCTTTGATAGTCTATAACCCTTGGCAGGTCGCACCCATTTTGCCACTGAGTTTCACTGCTAAGAGTTTTGCAGTTACTAGAGAGGGTGGAATTTGGGGGGGAAGCAGAAAACAAACCAAAGAGGAGAAACATGTATTTGTTTCAGCTGAGTAGAAAGGGAATTTATTTAAAGGGAAATGGACTTTCCCAAGTGCTAAGCAAGCTTGGGGAAAGCCTGGAGTAGAAGCTGATGTGGTGAAAGGGGCAAGGAGGTGGGGAGTTGGAGGACTGGAAAAGGCCTTTGCTGTGTCCAAGGGATGGGCAGGATGAACGGTTTAGGATGGTTATGGGATGGTGATGTGGGGAGCGGCAGCTGCTGGGGGACCTGCCTGGGGACCACACCGGCTTGCCTGGCTCAGGAGAGCATCACCTGCAGCCATGCTTGTGTTCAGAGCAAAGCTTGGGGGCTCCAAAAGGCCATAATAAAAAGCCTTTGAACTAGCAGAGAGGTTTGGAAAGGGGTTAAATGGGAATAAAATTTTCCTCCCATCTATCTGCCCCAGGAGGTACTTAATGGCTGCAAGAATTGAGCACTTCCCAAATGTCCTTTTGGCACCAGTTTTATGCCAACAGTGTAACCACAGACCGGGCGTCTGTCACACCAGCACAGCGATTGCTTCTCCTTTCTTTGCTGGTCACAGAGGACAGTAATAAGAGTGGTCTGAATTTCAGAAGAGCCAAAAGCTCTGGGGGCACTTGTGCCGCTCTGATCTGTCTGGTGGTCCCTCAGATGGGCGCTGGGTTGGCTCAGGTAAGCTGAGGACTTGCCTGTGTTGTGTCTCCATAGGGCTTTCAGCAGGACTGAGCCACCTGTTCGCTGATCTGCAGGGACAAGGGGCTTTCCTCATAGCACGGCTGCGTGGGGATGGTACGGGGATGGTACGGGGATGGTATGGGGATGCTACACGGGTGGGGGAGGTGGCTGGAGGGCAGAGGGGGAGAAGCCCCCCAGAACCGCCTCTCAGGGTTCAGCTGCTGGTCCGGGAGGGAGCAGAGCTGATGTTCCATGTGAGCAGTCGCGTTGTTTGTGGCTCTGTCAGCCCGTGGAGTGGTGCAGCCCCGCTGCAGGAGGTTTCTGTGTCTCTTTGTTTTGCGTTTGAGCCAAATGCCAAAATACCAGGAGAAAGTTGCCTCCAGCATTTTTTCGGAGTTAGAGGGGGAGCATTCTAGCTCTTGACATCTTGGCAGGGGTTCTCAAAGCCCATATGTCAGATTCAGAGAAACAGTTCACATTAATTTTAAATGGAAATCTTAGACCTTTGCTAGGCAACTGCATCTCTCATTGCAATTCTACCCACAATTTACTCCAAATAGGCTTGACAATAGCACGCTAAAATCTGAGTGCTTCAGCAAAACAGAATCACGCCCTTTTGAGTGAACATCCATCCTCATTCTATTTGTCTTGTGGCAATTAAAATAAGCGTGAAATGTGCTTGGGCATGCTCTTGGTCTCATGCCCGTTTTAAATACAAACTCCGAGTCTTCATTGCTATTATTTAGTAATAATGTTTATTATTGATAGGGCTGTGGTACCTGGGGGCCAATCTTTCATTATTCAGCATAAGCATACATTGGAAACTGTTCTTCCCTCAAAGCATTACTGATCTAATTGAAGGCTAACATAGGTTAATAGATAGCTTAAAAATCTGTATTTCATATATAAAATAGCCCAGTGCTGTAGTTGAGTGCCTCCTGGTTTACATCGCTGTGAGAACCCAGTAGCTCTCCATCTCTTTCTGAACGTGTCAGGCTCTTGCTTTTATTTCCCCTCTCATCCTGGTTTCCATTTGCTGGATAGGAAACGGTGTCAGGAAGTGGGAAGGGGTAGGAGGGTTTGGAAAGCTCTGCTAACTGCATACATCTGGCTGCTGCCTGCTGTGCCAGCGCCCACCCCTCTCCTCTGGCATCTCTGAGGCATCTGCCAACCCATCACCTTAAGATGTAATAACTTCTTTAAATCAGGTGCTGGTTGCTCTGCCACCTGCTTTCTGCCCAGACTGTTCCTCCCCTCACCCACGAGGCTGCTGTTGTGCCCGGGCAGTGGCTGACTGATTGCAAGGCAAAGCTGATGCCGTATTTTTAAGTGGCCATAGTGTGTAAAATTGTCCCCTGTAAGATTCAGGGAACTCCAGAGTTATTGTTGTCCATTGCAGGGCTTGACTCCTCTGGTCTGATGGCCACAGGGCAGCTCAGTGTGCCTGTGCAAGGGAGAAGCGTTGCACCAGCAGCTTCCAAAAGGTACATTCCAGACACATCTTTTTTCCAAGGAAACGTTGGCTTTCTGGTGTAGACCCTTTCCCAATGTCCCTCTCAATTAAATGTGTCTGTATTTGCATGCCAGGAGAGCAGCATCCCTCCCCTCCATGCAGCAAGAACCGGCCCTCATGAGAAGAACCAGGAAACTGGCCCTTTCCTGGGATGCAATCCCTCTTGTGAATTGTTGTGTTGGCAGCTGGGTACTGTGGGGATGGGTGGATTATAAATGCTTAGAAGATAATTAAGTTTCAGGTTGAAAAGGATAGATGGGTGTAAAACCTTGATGGCAGGAGTGGTGGAAATGTGGAAATCAGCGTTTCCATATGTTCCTTTATTCCACTGTTGCCTTCACAAAGCATCAGCTCAGCATGTCACAACACTACACCCGGTGTGTCTGTCCTGCTGCGGAGAGACCAGCAGTTCCCATTCACACAAGCCAGTGAGAAACATGTTTGGTTCCCAGTGCTGCCTCCTGCCTTGGGGTGAGCTTGCACGGTGGCACCTTACATCTGGCTCAAGATGAGCAAACTCTTTCCCCCTGGCTCCAGGCTCCAGCCTGTTTGGGTGGATGGATCTGGGGAGAGGTGGATTTCTGGCCCCACGTCAGCAGGAGAAAAAGGATTTGGGGTGTGCTTTAAACGCCGTGTTTGCTCCCACAGCATCACCTGGAGTGCTGGTGGCCCTGTTGCCCTGTGCCCTCTCTTTGCCCCAACTTGGCTTGTGCTCAGTGGGATAAGGATGAGAATGAAAGCAGGGACGAAGGGGACACGAGGCCCAGCAGGAAGGAGGGTGGGAGAGAGCGATGCTGAGAGCTCCTCAGAGGGACACGTGTAAAAGCAATCAGCAAAAATGCTTGCTTTTTATTTTTTCCCTTCCTCCCAAGGCACTAACGCTTTTAAAAAGCAGGGAGTAGTTTTTATTTTAATACCTCTGGGTTTGCTGTGGGCTCACAGAGCCCTGCTGAACTCAAGACACGGCACGGCCATTCAGAGCAATCCAACTCCCACTGACTCCGAAATTCTGGGCTTTTTAAAGCATGTGGTAAAATTCCCTCTTGCTTCACTGAGGCCAGATATCACTGCTTTTAGCCTTTTTACAGAATTTTAGCATAAAGGTTTGAGACAATTGTGAGGTCATCTGCAGAGGTACCTTCTAGCATTTTCCCCTACAGCACAGCATCCCATAATGGGGCTGCCGTGGGGAAGTTCTGTGTGAGCAGTGGAGACATTTTGCCCCCCCTTGAGATGCCTTTTTGCAGTTCCCTTGTTTCCTGCCAGTAATTTTGATCCATATGCATCCCGGTTCCCTGGTGATTTGCCCTGGTCTTACAGAAACGTGGTGTGCTTAACTGGTTTGAAATGATGTGAAGAGGAAGAAGGTCACTTAGTTTCCATTTCCATTTTCTTACATTCACCAGCAGAAGTTTCTCTCTACCCTTTGACCACACTGAGTAGCACGGATGGATGCTGCGCTTTCAGGGGCTACAAGTAGCACTCCCTCCAACCATGCAGCCAGGTGTAGAGAGAGATGGGCTTTGACCCCCCAGAGCATCTGTGAGACTGGCACATGAAGTCAGCGATGAGGTCAGCTCATGATGCAGGCTGGTTATGGTAACAGATAGGACTGTCAGGTTATCTTTCTCAGTTACCTTGAATCCTGAACTGGCACGAAACAAAGCTTACTGGAAAATGCAGATTTTCTGCCATTTGTGAAAATTAACTCCCCTAATTAACTTACACATATAAATGCACTTAGAATGAAGACATTAAGTTGATTATCTAGAAAATTGCTACCTTGGTAGACTCCCTAATGCCACCTCTAAATATGCCAAGAATTAAATTGCTCTTGTGGCATTGTTATGTCACTGCAATTGAATGCTCACTGATGGAAGACACCGCTTCCCTTTTTTGGCTAAATTTAACCTTTAATTTTGGAGAGTGGTGGCTGCCACCGAGCCCCACCGAGCTTGTTCTAACCCTTCAGAGAAAGAGACTCTCTCTTCAACAACCTCTCCCCATGCCGTGCTTTTAACATAAATGTATTTTAAAAACCCAGCTACTTAATGCCCAGTATGCTGGATGATTTGCAGGGTAGATGTTGAGTCTTGTCACACTCAGGAGTGTTTGAACTTATAACCTGGAGCGGCTCAAATGAGACATTTAAAATGTGGATCACCAAGAGGATGCAGAAGACATCTCAAGAGGTTTGGCTGTCTCTGCCACCCGAGGACCAGCTGCATCCCTCCAACGTGCATTCTTTGCTGGTGGCCTTGTATTAAAATGGAAATGTTTTCAGAAAACAAATGGACCCTCTGATCCAACAAGGTCCAGGGAAGAGGAGGTAGGAACAGTGCTGTCTGGAGCTGGAAATGAAGACTGTTTGACCTCGGATGCTCCTGGGCAGTGGTGAAGGGCTGAGGCCACTTTTAGCGATGGACAGAGCAATGACCAAGCTTCCACTCACAGCTATTAATGAATGACAATCATCCTTTGGCTCCATTATGAAAATACTCATTTTTTAAGCAGTGACAGTAGAGGAATGATAGTAGTGACAGTTCCAAACTCATTCATAGACTTTCCTTGATTTCAGATGGTTTTGACGGTTCGCTCTGCATCTCGGGGGAAAGGCATATGTGTGTGTGCTGCAGAGGGAGACAGACCCCAGTCCTGATGGCACAGCACTGCTCCTCGGGGTTTGAGGACTGGTGCTTTCCTTCAGGGCTTTGTCCACACATGATTCCCGTGGCTGCATTCTTTGTAGAGAGAAAATCTCATGCTTTACCTTCAGAGCGAACAAAGAACCTTGTTGAAATGTATTTGCGTTGCGTGCTGTGTGAGATGGTGTCAGCTGTAACACATCGTGATGTCGAGGACCCTGAGACTGAGAAATTTCAGAATTATGTAACTTACAATAGCCTGCTTTTCCACTTTGCTTCACACAGAAGCAGCGACGTGACACTGCCTGAATCGCTGGCCTTGAAAACCAAACCACCCCCCCCCACACCCTGGAGATACTCATCATTTTCAGTTTGGAATAAAACTGTTTCAGAGTCTGGAGTATGCTCATGTGCTGTCAGCTTCAGATGGTACAGGCAAATATATATATTTTATGCAAATGGAACTTGGAGAGCAGAAAAGCTTTATACCCTGCAGCACGGACCAAAGGAAACCCAAGGAAACATAAAGTCTCAAATCTCCTGGCCACACTTTGTGGTGTCCAAAAGGCCAGGGCTGAACAGAGCAGAATTAGAGAGTTAAATTGGGGCTTTAATTTATGCCAACTTGATATATGATTGTTGGAAAAGTGGGGGGAGAGAGAGCGAGCTGTAGGACAGGTCCAGTTCTGATCCTTTTGAAATGAAGACTTGGTTAACAGCACAATTGCTTTTGACTTTAATGAATACAGGGGTTGCAAAGTGTTTACAGAAGGGCTTTAACTTCATTTAGCTCCTGCTGGAGAATGTCTGTCTGTCCCCATAAAAATAAAAGTATGCCAGACATATCTGATTTCTAAGCCAGAGCTGTCATCATATAATATGTCAACATGTGGTTCCAGTACAGAATAGAGGAGGTCTTTTAATTTACTGGATGCTCAAGCTTGTATTAATTGCTATCTGTTAAAAATTACAGTATTTCAACCCATCCATTAGCAAACTTCAAGATGGTTTATTATTATTATTATTTGGCAATTAGCTGCTGCAATTATCTTGCTAAACACTGCTTAAATGGGTTCACTGTGCTCCTAGTTTTCTGCTTTTTGCACAATCAGGACGTTAAAATGAAGGATCCTTCCCAAAACCTCTTCTTGGTTCCCATGTGCTGGCAGCTGTCCTGTGCTCTGAGGAGGGAAATTTCCCTTGGGTTACTTTGGTCATTGAGTTCTCACTGCACGTAGCTACCAACTGCAAACTCTTGGCACGTGGGGTTTTTGGGGTTTTTTTTCCCATTAAATAGTAACCCAGTTCCTCAGTGGTCTAGCATTGCTGTTGGTGCACGATGCCTTTGTGTTACACTCATTACAAGAAGATCTGCTTCCAGAGAGTTCCTAATCCATACTGGCCAGACTGATGAGGAAGGGGTTATGCTCTTACTCCTGTCTCCTCACCAGGACACAGAAGATTTCAGTGGCATGGCCAGTCCCATTGTCAAGTTACCCTGTGTGTGAAATCTCTCCAGTGAATGCTGGACAGGCATTGCCAGGGAGATCTGCTCTGTTGGGTTTGTTTCCAGATGACGCTAAACGCCACCAAGAGTAGGACACCCCATGTCCAAGTGGAGACCAGTGAGGAGTGCCATTCCTCAGGGGCCGGTACTGGGACAGTGACACAGACAGTGGGCTCGAGGGCATCTTCAGCAAGTTTTTGACCACACCGAGCTGTGTGGTGGGTTGACACACTGGAGGGAAACGATGGCATCCAGAGGGACCTGGCCAGGCTGGAGAGGTTGGGCAGTGTGAACCACATGCAGTTCAACAAGGCCCGTGGGTCGGGGCAGTCCTAGCACAATGACAGGCTGGGTAGAGAATGGGTGGAGAGCATCCCCAGGCTCTAGACTCTGTGTCTGATTCTTCATATTCCTCAGCAGCTCGGGCTTCCTCCCCATCACTTCCCCCTTCCGATGCCAGCAGAGCATCTCTTCTTACATACCCACACCCTTCAAAGCAGGACGCACAGAGTGCTGGCCTGTAAATGAGCCAGAACTTCGTGTTTTCACCCTGCCTTTTACAATGCTGGTTTACCAAAAATGGATTTTCATTGCTTGAGAAGCTCAGTCATAACAACACTTCAGTGCTGTAATTTTAAGGCCTTGACTTTTCTTTTTTCCTTTTTTTTTTTTGGTCCTTCTGTTGAATCTGAGACATAATAAGTTGTTATTTGTCTGGCTATCAGAAGGCTGGTTAAATACTATCAGTTGCCTTAGGGCTATGGAGTATTTCATCGCAGGCAGATAAGACCCAATGTCACAGTTCTCCAAATGTCAGAAAATTAATTATGGAGTCTTGCCAACCCCTTTACTCCTCTCCATTCTGCTTAATGTCATATTTAGAGACTTAATTTAGAAAACTCTCTCATTAGCTCCAACAGACCAGTAAGAAAAATGATTCTCACTGGACATGCCGGGCTCTGCCCAGTTCATTGTTTGCTGAGTGTGAAATGGGCTGATCCACAGAGAGAAATCTCTCTCTCTGCTTCTGGGGCTGGACTTGTGTGTAGTGGCTTTCAGTGAGATCAGACTTCATGTCCCAGACCCACAACCCTTTTACAGAGCAATACTCGGTTTGGAATTTGCGAACTGCTGAAGATGGGGTGAAGCGCATCGGTAAGCCCGGTGCTGGAGGCTGTGTCTGGAAAGCTGCCCCTGATCCACACCCTGGCACGTGAAGGGGCTCTTGCTGCATTCCAAAGCTCAAGAAAAACAAAGTCCATGACCACCATCACATTACCAGGCAGTTTGCCTGTTTGTCAGTCCATACTTAGTGTGAGTAGGAATCCCCCCTTGCAGGAGGGGGTGGGAAACCTTTCCATCCCTTTATCTCCTCCGCAGTGTAAAGAGACACCCTCACCAAAACACATCCATCTCCAACTATTTTTCTGGGTTTTTTTTTTTTTGTTTTCTCCATTGGGTGGATTTCCAACTCAGCCTTGTCAATACAGCTCCGAGTGCTGCAGAACATCTGCCTGCTCTCCATATTTTCAATCCTCCCTGATACTCATTCTTTATCACTAAATATTCTGCTATCAAGACTACACGCACTTGATCTCACTCCAGGATTTAAGAGTGCTGGTACACAGAGTTCCTTTGTATGAGATGAGACACTTAACCTTTCCAAAGAGAAGAGCTGTTTTTAATCATTACTTCTGATTTGCACATACGGAGCATGAAGCCTAAAATCTATAAACATTTCAGGCTTTTTTGTGGAGTGTCTTTTCCTCTCAAGCACTGCATTTACAGGCCATTTGTTTCCATTCAAAGTTTGAAACTGTGATTTTGCTGCAGCCCCTTCGACAGCTGAGCTGCACCAGCAGAAGTGCTCAATCCATCACTGGGGCTGTGAAACATGCTCCAAAATAAATAAATAATGGCAAACCCGTGCGGTTTGGATGGGATGCGTGGAGACAGGGTGGGGGGGAGAGCAATTTGTCTAATGGATTTTATTGATTTAGAGATTAAAATACTCAGAGGGTCAGATACAGTGAGACCCTATTTTTTTTTTTTTTCCCACTGGAAAATCTCAATCACTTACAGTGTCTTTGTGTAAATTCAGAAATTAAATGGAGCTAAATCTATGGCACTGTCAGCTGAAAATCGGTAAGTCCTTGAGGGATAGATGGAGCAGAGAGGAGGATTGTGTCTTGGAGAGTAGTTTATGGGCTCTGCTATGTCTTCCTGTCCTCACGTTCCCTGTCATCTGCGCTCGGTTGGGATTGGAAAGAACCATGGTCAGATTTCCCAGTGCAGGATTAGGGGTTTGGTCGCTGTTCCTTCTCTAAAGCCCAATAGCCACCTGTGCTCAGGCCCCTCTGCATGGCTCGGTCTCTGCTGGCTGCGAAGGGGAGATGGCAGCAGGTTCTGGGGGGGAGCAGGGAAAAGGGGGGTCCTGGCTGTTAGCTGCAGGGAAGGGATGAGCAGAGCTTCGAGCAGCACGGCAGCAGCTTTACTCTGCTGCGGCGTGGGTGTAGCCAGAGAATACACTTTGCATTTAAACTGTCTGTTTGTGCAGCGGCTGGCTGCATGTGCCAGGGAGGAGCTGGTGGCCTGAACAAATCAGTGCCTACAGACGAGGTTAACATCTCCCTTTCGGATGCACATACAGCAGCTCCTGAGGCAGTGATGGGTTGAAACACCCTGATAAGGCTTCTGCAAGTCGAGAGCCCTTGTCCCAAACCTGCTGTACTCAGAAAACACCTGTCAGTCCTGTTTTGCAGGAACCAGGTCTCCTTTTGGTGTTTTATTTCCAGGAGGATGAGTGCCAGGACCCCCCCAAGATGAAGACAGACACTCTGAAGAACCCAGATCCCCCTTCAGACGTGAAAACCAGCTTTTGTTGGTTTTCTTTCAAAGGGAGGAGTAAACTGTAAATGATTTTCTGAGTGAATTTGGGAATCTGAGCCGAACTGTAGGCACTGGGTGTTTTGATGCTCTTCCCTGAGCAGTTCCTCCTTGTTTCAGCCGAGGTGGTGGGAGACTGAAAATCGTGCTCTACATGGGCATCCAAATTTATCTGTCACATCTAATATTTGTGGCTGAGCCCCTCTGTGCTTCTGGGTTGGTTTTTTTTCTCCTGGAAAATGGTGATAATTATGCCAGCACTGTGACATTTATGGCTGAAAAGCGGCGCACATGTGTAAAATGTAGAGAAGGGTTATTATCTGTCTTATTTACACAGGAGAGGGTTCCCAAAAGAGAAGAAAAAAACCCACATGAATGCGTTGCCTGGATTTCTAACGAGCTGATTTCGCTTATTGCCTTCTAACTGAGCATGAGTAACAAGATGAGATTCAGCAATACGCTCTGCCTGAAAGAGTTAAGCATCCAAGGCAGCGAAAGCAGCTGATTTATTTCCTCCTCTCGGAGCTCTTTGCACCAGTCCTGCCTTACTTCATGCGAGATCACACAGCCCCTTGCTCTGCCCCGCAGACAATGTGATCCTGGAAGAGACAATGTAGATAGTAAATTAGAGGAGAAGCTGCATCTATCTTCTTAATGATGTCGTATTCTCTGTGTGGTCATCAAAGGCTCCCACCACCTGTTCCTGCCTGCTTTGTTCCATCCTTTCTGCATCCAGCACATCCACCCCCCCAGCCTCAGAGGCCATCCGGCTAGAACGGATGATAAATCACAGTTAGATTTTTTTAAAAGGAGAGGATTCTTACTGTTTCAGTGGACAGTTGGATCCCACCTGTAGTCCTCAATCATATCCAAAATATTTTAAAGTGAACGAGTGTGCTGGAGGGACACTTCAGTGGCGTGGGTATAGGATGACTGTACATAACAGTGTGGTTAAAGGAAGTGCAGGAGCCAAGGAAATCCTTAAGATGGGTCCCAACTTCCATCACAGCATTGCACTAGATTTCTTGTAGAGACAGCCAGGAAATGCAAAGAGCATCAGACCAGAGAGAGCTGGGAGTTGTGCTGGCCTGCTAGGCGACCGGACAGCATCATCAGTCTCATTTGGGAAATCCCGAGGGTCTTCATCAGGGGGATTGCCAGTAATTGCTTAATTTGAAAGCTGGAACAGGGATAATTGACTGATAGCTCATGAAATCCAGCCTCACTTTATGCACAGACAGTGCAGAACCCCTCAATGTCGTTTCTGTGTGCACCACTAAGCAGTACCAGGAGAAGTATTATCAGGAATTGATTCTTCATCATCCCCACTTCAACCCATCTTCTCAGCTGACACTCCAAAACTGGTGACCATTGGGCACAGTGGTTTTCTGTGTGTACTGCCCAAGAGTGCAGTGTTGCTTGAAGAGCCCTGATGAGCCCTCAGATGTCAGACCAGTTGCTTTCTGCTTATTCTTGCCCTGATTTTGCTGGGTCGGTTGTGTGGTTTTGTTACATCACAACTTCATGCAAGGTGTGAGTGTGGATAACAGCTTTATATTTAGGTCAGGGGCAGCTTTACCAGTCTCTCTTATGTTTAAGTGGCAAAGAAAACGAAAAGCAAGAATTATTTTTGAATTAAAAGCTCCTGTGAGCTGCTGCTGTTGTTCTGCATGGCCTGGAGCCAGCGGGATCCAGGTGAGTTAGGCTGATGGCTGCTGAGTGGCCGTGCTGAGATTCACGTGCTCTCCGTGTGCCCAGGTGGGACACAGCCCGCTTCATGCAGCAGTGTGATGCTCAGCGAGCTGAGAACAAAGCAAATCCCAGCTGCTGCTACACCCACACGGCTGGAATGTACCCTTCCCTTTGCAGGGGTAAATGGTTTCACAAAGGCTAAGGCAGCAGAGAACGTGGCCTTGTCTGGGGTGCGAAGATGAAGCTGTAATAAGTGGAGGGACTTGGGTTCTCAAAGCAGGCTCAGTGCTGGTAGTGAGTTCCCCAGACTGTGCCCCAGCACCACTTAAGGAGGGAGAATGAAACGTCTCAATAGCAAAGACAGAAATGGCAGTCCCCTGTAACCTGACTGAGAAACAAGAGGTGCTTAATTCAGCTGCACTTGGTTATGAATAGGGCCAGGACTGTGCCCCTGACAACCATTCAGGCAGGAAGATATTTCAGATCAAAACCCCTGGGTCTTCTGAGACACATGTACCAAGCAGTGATTACCCAACCCTCCAGATGTCTTTTCTCATACTTTTTAATGTACCTCTTCTACTTTTCTTTCACTGAACTAGATATGTACTTAAACATCTCATTTACATAGGGCATTAAATATTTAAGATTTGCTTTAATGGTCTTTTGTTTTCCCAGCCAAAAAACTGATTGTTTTACCTCCCCAACACTGAATACAGAAGATCACTTTAAGTGATTTGTTGTGCACAACCTTACAATTACATGAGAACTCAAACAATGTGCTGAGAGAGGGACTGGACTGGGCAGGTTCAGCTCTGGTTTATACTTGCTGAGAGCAGCTGAAATCATGGAGAATCCCTTTAGTTCAAGAGATGTAAGCCAGGAGAACCTGCCTTGTTTACACTCTTGTACGCTCCCTTGTATTATGATCTATGTTTTTGCATCTTATTAGTAACTGATAACCTGCTGGAAGTGGCATGGGGAACCTGTCAGCTCCGAGGCCGAATTCCAGTGGCTCCGGTGGGAGCCCAGCCCCTGCAAAGCCGCCTTGCAGCCCTCACAGAGAACCTTTCCCCCCATTCAAGTTTCTAAATGAAAATCCATTTCCAAACAGGAAGATATCCTGAAGCCACAGGCACCCTCGGGCTGACGGCAGGTTTCCTTGTGCTCTCTGTTCTGACACCAGCTCATCCCTCCTTTGCAGGTTGCCACCCCGGGACCCGATAGCAGCCAACAGAGCCGCCCCGCTCCCTGCTCACCCCAGGCACCCCCACACCTCGAGGAACAAAGGTATTTCCTGGGAACTGGTGGAGTACAAATTCCCTTAATTAAAATGGAAAAAGCCATCACGGAAGCAGAGCAGAAGGTGTGAGGGAGGGAGGGAGGATGGATAAATATGTCAGGGCTCTGGTGAAGCACAGCTATCCAGGGCTGAGCAGAAGCCACTGCTCACTGGATGGTGTTTGGGGCTGGAGAGTGAGGCTAATTCAGTGTAATGAGAGGTGAACGGTGCTCAAGACACTTCCACTGCCACTGGAGACCCCTTACAAACGATTTTGCTCTTTCAGTCATTAATTTTTTATGAAGTTTAATAGGCCTGCAGCCTAGAGACCTGCTTGGGTGTTGATTAGCTTCATATTTTCTCTCATTAATGTAGAATCTGATTAGCCCCTGTTACGAGCATTTCATCTGATCTGGCAAATGGCATTGTTCTGATGTTGGGAGTTACAAGTTTACTTCAGTGGAGAAAATAAAGCCTTTGCCCACTCGGAGGCCCCCATCAACCACTGCCTCGTTAAAAAGCACCGTGTGGCCAGGGTGCTGTGGCCTGTTTAAAGTTGAGGGTGATGCTCCTGCCTGCCCTTGCTGTGGGGCTGCGCGTTCAGCACAGCTCAGCTTGGGGCAGAGGTGGGAGGGCTGATGAGAAACGGTGCCCATCACTTCGGCTGCAGCTGGCCGTGGGATAATTAGGGCTCAGTGGCTTGGGCTGCTGCAGGGGACAGATGCCCAACCCCACCATCCATGAGCCCAAAGACCTGCTCTGGCCAGGAGCATCTCAGTGAGGAAAAACCTGCAGAGCTTTTCTTTCTGTGGAGTGGACTGAGTCTGTTCTTGGAGCAAACAGAAAGCTAAATCTTCATCTGTCTGACCTTAAAATTCCCAGTTTCCCTGTTTCTTCATGCACTGTGGTAGAGGCACACAAGGAGCTTGGTCTTTAAATCCCTTCAAAACTGCTGGTAAATGAAAATAAAAATAGTGTTGGTACAGACTAAATGCTTAAGGGCAGCCAGGGCTCGCTGCATAATGAGTTGGGACAGCGGGAAAGGCAGCATTGCTGCTGACACTCGGGACTCGCTGGCAGCGCCATCAGCATGCTGCAGCATGGAGAATCTCTAATTCAAAGGGAAGCCCAGCCAAAGCAGGAGGTCTGATGGGCAGTCTGGGCTAAGGTGACATGGACTGGGCTGAGAACTTGGGGCTCATCTCAGCGGATGCAGGAAGCCCAGAGATGCCCGTGTGCTCCTCCGGCACCTCGCAGGGCCAGCGCCTGGACCCAGCAGGCAGCCAGAAGGGTTTGGCTTCTTCTGAAGGTGCAGAGGATGAAGGTAACCCTCTGCAGCAGGCATGGCTTGCTGTGACCGTTTAACGAGTCATTAATGTTTCTAAAGCTGTCAGGAGAACAGGTTGTTATGGGGACAACTCTTATTATCCCTTCCTCTGCCACAGTGGTGGTGGTGAAGGAGGGCTATGGCAATAAATATATATATATGTATAAACAGGAGTTTCATCCTGCTGCACAGCTTTTCACTCCAGCCCTGCTTTTGTGCTCCCTTTGTGAAAAGTAAAAGAAGTTTTATGAATGACCTAAGCAATTGCAGCTAATGGCTAGAGCTGCAAAACACCCATTGATAATCCCAGGTGAATAATATCTCAACAGACTAAAAGAGTCTTTTACCTGTCTGACACTATTATGGATGTCGTTAGTTAACAAGGATAGTCAGGGGTTTCAGAACAGGCATTAAGTGAGATTGCTTGGGTCATTATTAATTATGCAGATTCTCCATCTTCTTCTGTCAGAACACAGGAGTTAAATAAACACAAATGGATCAAACTGCTGTGCAATAGAAACTTTATGTTAATATAGCAAAATGCTCGGCAGGAGGTGGCAGTTACATTAATCTCTGGTGGATGGAAGTATGCAGGGACTTAAAGAAGCATTTGTTTCCGTTCCCCAGGTAGTGAAACAGAAGCGTTATTTATAGCAGCCCAGCAGGCAGTGGTCCCAGTGTGCTGGGCATGACATACACTCACTGTAAAGGATGGAGCCTGGCCTGAAGAGTCTGCACTCTGATTTGGCAAATAGCTCAAGAGAAATGACATCAGAGGGCTAAGAGACCGTGTGTCACACAGCAGGGCAGTAGTGAGCAATGCTGTTTCCATTGCTTGTGTTTAAAAGTCAGAGTTCAGGCCTCATCTGACCTTGTCTCACATAGGAGCACAGATTTCCAGGAGATGAAAAGGCACTGGGAGAGTGGGACCCCCAGATTGCCTGAGGTTCAGTGGTGGGACATCCCTCTGGGTGCCGGAGCCTCACGTCCCAGTGCCTGCTCAGGCGTGAGCATCACGTGTTCTTACCCAGCAACGCGCCGCCAACACCAACGTGCTGCTTTTTGGGGAGAAAAAAACCCAAACAAGGCTGTTCCTGCCTGACTTTAAATTCCATCCTAGTTAGAAGAAAGCAGATAGTCGCCAGTTTTCTGGTGGCTAATTGTTAGGTGCCTGGCACAGGAGGAAAAGGAGGGTGGCAGATGAAGTCCAAGGGCAGCAGCAGCAGCTTTCCAGCAGCTGGTTCTGAACAGGAAAGGGAGAAACAAAGCGGCTGGACACTATTTCCTTAGAACTGTGAGCTGCTTTCTCTGCAGCCTTACACGAGACGGCAAGCCCTGTTCTACCCTATTTATCTGTTTCAGCTTGTGGCAAGGCACACTTTGCCTCTGCTGCCAAGCAAGCTGGGTGTCAAATCAGTACAGATGTGCATAATTCAAGCTGGCACAGAAACTGATGGGTTTTGCATTGGACATGTTTATTTTCTTCTTGCAAGGCTTAAGCATGTCATTTGCTGTCACACATGCCCTTGTGAAATCTTGGCAAGAAATCAATTTGATTTTCAATGTCAAGCAGCTTGCTTTAATGTCTCTAGATAAGGTTTGTGTGTATTCTGTGCTGGAGGAGTTATGTATGTACCACCTGGGGTCAACAGCAGAAAGCTCCCTGGGAAATCGTCGTGCTCAAAATTTCAAGCAAATCTCTTCAGAGCTGTTGCCTCTTTCCCACCCCTTCCAGAAATGGTCATTTCTACTCCCCCTTTCCAATGTAACATGTTACACCCATGCCCCAGCAGCACAGGGCACCGCAGGTTCTTTGTGTTGTCCTTTTTGCATGAATCAGGGCTGTTTTTTTAACAAAATCCCTCTTGCTCTAAGCTGTCTAGGGCAAAGATTGCTGTCTGTCTTCTTGAACTGGGCCATACTGGACCCCATTGCCCCTCATATGTTAAATTTGGAACAGCCCCACAGCCCCAATAGTCTTAAGGGTTGGATTTGTTTGGCACTGGGGAACAGTGAGTGGTCAGACAGAATTCTTTGACTTTTGGGGGACATTTGATGTAAGAAATAGTTAAGTGGGATGTGTTTGTGTCTCTTGTTTCTGTTAGTTCTGTGAATATATTCAGCTTCCTTTTAGCATCCTGTGTGTGACACCCAGGATACGATGCTTAGACTCCGGCAGAGCACCAAAGCCTCTGTGTATGAGGGGAGCAAAGGATCTTGTAGATTTTGTAGATCTCGCACGCTGAGCAGTGCTGGGGAGGTGAGGGAGGTGAGGGAGGGGATCCCCGAGGAACAATGATGCAGTTCTTCCCATTCAGGGAAGGACAGCCCTCAGAGCTGGTGCTTTATTCTGTTCAAGGAGATCCTCTGCCTCTTGATGTAAACAGATAGCTCAAGTGTGTGTCCTGTGGCTTTATGCAAGCTCGTGGCTGTTGGGTTCTCTAACGAAGGAATTATATCCTGCTCCCTCCCAAAGTGTGCAGTGCTGGCTTCTCCCCACCTGACGTCAGGTTTTGCTTGTATTGCTTTCCCTCTGATGGGTGAAGTAATTCCTCTATGAATTTGTCCTGCTTTAGGATTAATAGAGATTAAAGGAAAACAGTAGGGAACAACTGCAGGTTTGTCTTTAGAAGAGGATGAATCTGTTCCTCCATGTGACGTACCTTTTTTTTTCCTCGTTTCACCCTTTTCCTTCCACACAGTAGTTAAAAGCTCTTGCTATTTATACATTGGCTGCACATACATTCGGCGTCAGACTGCAGCGCCTGATACAGGCTCCCCTGGGAGGCCAGGCACAGAGAAGAGGTTACCCCTCTCCCTCGAACACGGTCTCTCACCAGGAGAGGCTTGACGCAGAACAGGGAAGCTGCCTTGGAAACTGTCTTAAGCATAAGCAGATGGCACCAAAATCTGATAGCACTTCAGGAGTGTGAAATTCATTAACTCCCCTCCCCACTCCCCAAATTAATATTTTTAAGCCAAGTCTTATGGAATTTCTGGTCTAAGTTTTGTGTTCTGATAGTTTTGCTCTGGGGAGCCGCTTCTCAGCCGGAAAAGCAGCCTCATGACTCTGATGACTGCAGAAACCATCTCTCTAAACAGTTTGAAGCACTAGTGACTATCACTGGCTCTTGCAGAGAGAATCCGGATCCACGGACTTGCTGGGTCCTGTGTAGGAGCTGAGGGAGAGAGGAGGCTTTGAAGTTCAAATGCAGTACGGTTTTCCCCTGGGCCTGTCAATTCTCTGTGTGTTATAAGCAGCTCTGAATGTTTGTCTAACTTACATCAGAGTGTTTTATTCCTGATCTGTTTGGTTTTGACATGTGTGCGCATAGGAAAGCTCAGGCAGTCTCTGTGTCCCGGTCCTTTCATACTGATGAGGTTGGAGGAGGCTGCAGTTCAGGGCTGGGTCTTTGCTGGATGTTCACAGGAGTTGTTTGGGATGGGAATGCAGAGCAGGTGCCTGTGGGCAGCTCCTGTCTCATCAGCAGCATCACCCATGTGTGCCTCTGCATGAGCAAATGGACCGCTCAGTGTCTGATGAGACCCTCTGCCAGATTTTGTTTGGGACTGGGGATGCTGCAGGAGCTCAGGTATGTGCCTGCCAGAATGCAGCCAGCCTCTCTGGCGAGTCTCTCCATGCTGAGGCTTCGGCTTCGGGGACTCAGCTAGTCCCCCTCCTTGATTTTAATGCCCAGGACTGACTTCAGCTATGTGCTATGAGGCTCCCTGGGTGAAAACGTGCCAGGGACCTTTGGGTTTTTGGCTTTCCCTCCTCCCACATGGTTCAGCTGGTTGGTGCCCACCTACGATGGGCTGTGCCCATGCTGTGGGTTACTGGTACCGCTGGTGCTCTGCAGAACCGCCTGGATCCTTAGTATCACTCGGTGCACAGCAGGGTGTATCACCCACATAATGCTTATGTATTGTCTTGCTCACAGGAGACAGACAGGTTATGGAAACTGCCACAAGCCTGGGGTATTTAAGCTAAAGGGAACTGTACAACTAATGTTAGGAAAAAAAAAAAAAGACAGGAAAATGTGATTTGTAGCACAGGAACACTGTTGATGTATTTGACAGGAAAGCCAGCAAATTCCTTGGTATCTGAGCTTAGTTTCTCTCATCAGAAAAATAAGAACAGCCAAGCGGCTTTTGCATGTGTTTATCCCCCAGTGGGTAACCTCATTCTTGTCAAAGAATGTCCAGGATTCTCATTCTTTCTACTCATAATGCTCAAGTGTTACACACATCAACAGCAGCTGAAGAGGAATTGCGAAATCCAAGAAAAACCTGCCCTGTTGGGAAGCAACAAACTTTCTTCTGTCCCTGCGAGGACGGATTCAGTCATTGTCTGGGGAGGCAGGGGTAGATAGAAAGCTTTGAATAAAGTCCTGTTAGATCACCGTGTTCGCACCCGGCGCTGCCCGTTCCCTGTGGGCTCCTGCTGACATTAGCAGGAGTTTTACATGAATAAGAGCGGAATAAAAAACCCCAGGATTTGCCTCCTGCTATTTTATTCTAAAGCATTCAGACCCAAGTGAAAGAGCACAGGAGCAAAGGATGTCCCCACCACCGGCCTCAGCGGCTTTGCTCTTTTCTTCAGGTCTGAATCTGTTTCCCTGACCGGTGCAGGAAAGCACCAGAGTTTCTTTATTCTTGTTACCACTAAGCCTTGAAAGTAATTAGATCTGTAGTTGCCTGGCCATCTCACATGGGTTTTATATGCCGTTAGGTTTGTCTGTGGAGTCACAAGTTTATGATGGAAATAAGCATTGGTGTGGGGGATTGAGGTGCTTTATGAACAGGCGTGTTGGCCGTCCTGCTCTGAGTCGGGGCATGAAGCCCCCCTGTTCCCACGCTGCTAAATAATCCCTAGGTGATGTGCAGGTATCTGCTGGAGTTTTAGGGAGAGTGTGCAATTAATGAGTGTGCCACGACTTCGGTTATTACTGAGTGTTCATCATAGTTACACTGACCTCTTTAAAAGGCTGAGCAAAAAATCGCAGAAGGTCTTGGCTGTCAGTGTCCCATCAGCTGTGGGTTTGGCCTTTTCTGCACAGCCACAGACTGTCCTTACCTGTGCAGGGATCTCTGTGTTTTGGGGCTCTACTTCTGAATTAATAGCAACGTGTTTCAAGACAGAAAAGTGGTCTGGAGGTGACCACCACGGGATGGCTCTGGAGGGGGCTGGTTCATGCCCTGTTTCACCAGTTCTGGTGGTACGCTGCCTTCTAGATCTGCAGAGCGCTGTCCTTCAGTGGGTGAGAAGAAATTATGTTTGGGTGTCGACACTCCCCTCCAACCTTGTTTTATTTTGCAATTAATTTCCAGTCAGGGTGGTAATTTCTATTGCACTCTTAATGATCGGGAATATTTGGCAGATTAACAACATTCAGCTTTCATCTTCTCAGGGGAGATAAGAGGAAGGATTAAAGAGAAGGAATTTCCTCACTAATGCTGTTGAGCCAGTGAGTACAGAGTCTAGACACGTGAAATCAAATGAGTGAAAACAAAGGAAAAGTTCGGGAGCCCCTTGCCACTGCCAGTGGGATTTACCCTTTATTTACTGCTGACAGTCCATCTGCCAGCTCCTGAGCAGCACTGAAAAGGAGACTACACCTGTCAGCGCGTCTGCGAGGCAGAGATGGAGCAGATGTTGGAATTTGCACCACTGAAGCTAAAATTTGTCATATCTGGGATAAAACTGCTAATGGGGAGGGGTGAAAATGGTCACTCCAGTTCAGTGCTTGATCCTCTCCTTTCTTCCTCCCCTTCCCTTTCTGCTTTGCTGAGTGCACGTTCCCTGCTCAGCTTCAGCAGAAAGGAATAAGTCACTGAAGAAATTTAATTTCACTAGTATTCAATCAAGCCAGAATAATGTGTTTAATATCTGTGCAGCATCAGGGAGGTGGAAGATTCATGTGCTCCGAGGAGGTGAGGGAAGGAGATGCATTAAAGCCCCTGCCTTGGTTCACCGTGGTATAAATTCACCCTCACACACGTGAAATACATTAAGGAGAGCTGCAGTACAAATCAGCAAGGAGCAGGAGGTCCCAAGTCAAAGGAAGAACGATATCACAGGCTTTTATGTTATTACCCCTGTATATTCTGGTGCCTGTTATTAGTGGGGAGTAAAATGCAAGGGCTAAATGTGAGGGTGGGGCGAGGAAATACAGGGTGAAATGAAGTCAAGGATATTGAGGTTTAATATCAGTGATGGCTTCTGAGCGGTGATGGCTGTGAGGCTGCATCAGGCTCTCCCATGAGGAGAGGTCGGGCTCCATCGGAGCATGCAGGAGCAGATGGAGCGAAGCGCTGAGCAAGGGGCTGTGGGGAGCAATCCTTCGGGCGGCGAGGGATCGGCTAATAACCGCGCTTTCCGCTTACTTAGCATATTCCATCTCCAGGGCACTTAACACACATTAACTGGCTAATCCCCACAATTTCCCAGTTTCCTGGGGGACGCCGTGGATGTGTGTCTTCAGCCCCAGCGTGCTGCTGGGGAAACTGAGTCAGGTCCGATGCTGCAGCGGTTGCACGGATCTTCTCAGACCACCAGTCCCAGGTCCCTCGAATCCACTCCCTCCCATGCCTGGCTGCTGGCTTGGTGTTTATGCACAGTAAATTTGCGACACGAGCCCTTGGAAGCCAAAATTGGATGTGAGACCGTGCTCGCTTTACACACAACCACGATTGCTCTGACTCCCAAAGAGTCTTGAGCGGCGCGTTTTAATGACAGATGTAAGATGAATTTGCATGAACTCTTTGGGAATCCATAGCGTTTAAGAGTGGCTGTCAATGGAATTGAGCGCAGCCATCGGATATCAGCCCCTTGCTGCTAGAAGAACGGCGAGCAGAGCTGAGGCATTTGGGTTTTGTTATGAACCAGAAGCTATTGATCCTGTAGCAGCAATCCGCTCCATAGGCAGGATTCCTATTACATCAAATGACTGATGGAGTTTTAATCACTTTGCCTGATAGCGTCTAGTGCAAGAAAAATTATATTCTTGACTTTCCTCTTCCGTGTGGATTGCAGAGTCCTGATGGGCTTTTCCAAAGTCTCAGGCTAACGAACTGCCAGTTGGGAACCAGCTTATGGATAACCTGCCGTCTGCTGCTAAGTACAGGCACACTCATCACTCTCTTAAATTTAAACTGAGTGGAAGGTATGAGGATATATATTGCTATTTAAAGTAGAATGCTTTTCCTGTCAGACCAAAATGTGTATTTATGTGTGCGTGTCCCTTTACTGGGGACTTTTCCCAAAATTATTACGAATTCCAGGTTGTGGGCAAGTAGTGTGCGTTTAAAAGCTATCTGTCACTTGAACAGATTCAATAGTCCTCACTTTAACTGTCTTTCACAAATTCCAGTTTTACGACATCAAATGATGTGCTCAATAGTAAAATTATTTTTATCAGTTTTAATCTGTCATTTCGAGACAGTTACTGATTTGCTGTATCAATAAGATCAGCATCGTTGAAGTTAACTGATATTTACATTTCTAACTTAATTATGAGCTCACTCAGTTTTATTTGAAGCCTCGCTTACAAAATAAATAACTTTGCGTGGTGCATCTCCCCAGCAGCATCTCAGGGATGCTGCTAAGAGTCGTAGCCTGCTCTAGCATCTGAGCTCAAGAAAGCGAAGGGGTTCGGTGCTCTCAGAGGTACCGATGGCGTGAGGGCAGCCCTCCAGCAAAGCACCACTGCTGGGCACTCTGGGTATGCCCAGAAAAGACTAAATCGCACATTTATCCTTAAGGATTTATATCCTTAAATACTTTTGTATGGATTTTACCCCAAATCTTTTCCCTCTGGGTCAAAGCAGGATTGCTCCCATGTTTGTGACTTCACTGAATACAAGTCCTGAGGGTGCAGAAATCCCTAACGTGTGTTTAGCATCTGCTCCGTGTCCCACCTGCCTCAGCCATGTGGAGAAGCTGTGTGGACATGGCCCTGTTCCTTTAAATACAACTTCAGATTTCCTTCAGTGGTAACAGGATAAAAATACGGCTGTGGCCTCTTTGCCCCAAAGACAAGGAAGATCAGTAGAAATTTTTCTTAATATGTGAGATAATTAGCAAGTTTTTTGTTCATTAGTAAAAATTATGTGAGCCCTTGCCCTTATCCTGAAGAGCTTCTGGTTCTGCTGACCAGCCTTATGCGTGGTACAAGACATGAACACTCTTTCATCTGAGAATTAATTTGCAACATGAGCAGCTTCATGATAACCAGGAGATGATTCCTTCCAGCTCCAGGACATCAGGTTGTAGCTCTCAACTCCAGCAGACCTGCTGGGTCACAGGGCAGCCGGCGTTACCTTGTCTTGCAGCAAACGGCTCAGCTTATAGTTGCTGTGGGAGGGCACAACTCTGGCTGGGATCGGTATCGGGGATCAAACAGCATCAAATAAAGCCCAAGGCCCAGCTTCGGATTGTTGGAATAGGACAGGCTTTTCCTCTGTTGTAGATGTCCCTCTTCAGCACACTGTGCTCTGTACTCCCAGCTCTGGAAGGAAAAGCCACAGCAGCGTTGTGCCACCAGCAAAATCCCACCTGCTGCTGGTCCCTGTGCATTGCTTTGTGCCAGGACCAGGACTCCTCCATCTCCACTGCCTGTTGCAGGGAGATGCAGCTTGGCCTTTCTGCCCCTTTGATCACCACTGAACAGAAAGCAGAAAGCAAGCCCAGCTCCACAGTGGTGAGCATCCGCGCTCGAATGCCACGTGTGAATGGAAGCGATCTCGGTTATCCGTTCAAAAGGCTGCGCTGATTCTTGGACTGTGCTGGGAAGAGGGAAGTGAGAATGATGATTGAAAGAGACAACCACAACAAGAGAACCGTGGCTGTGGTTTGCTTCTTGATTGGAAGTATTTAGAAGGTGATGCTGGAACATGAAAATCAATTAACTCAAGAAGAAATCATGTTCCCTCCTTCCATGTTTCCTGGCATCCTGGTAGGCCTAACATCTGGGTGTCCTCAAGACATTTGATGCATTTCATTCATCATACATGACATTTGCATAATGCGAACATCATACTTTATGCAGATGCATCCTTGAATATTTCACAAATTATGATTGCTATTTAAACTTCCCATAAATAAAACCCACAGGGACTTGCCCACTTCTGAATGTGTGAAAATGTGAGGTCCAAAGTGACTCGTTACTTGCACTGGCACACCATAAATTCCCTTCATATCACGAGTAAATACAGTGTCTTTCATTTTATTTTCTTTCTAAAGCCATTAAAATTCTATTAGCTGTTTGTGAATATTATTTCATGCCATCTGCATTTACTCCTAAGTTGTGATAGCGACAGCTGCAATAATTTGTATGCATTTTCTGTGTACAGTTAGTTATTGAGAAACAGAACCTTCCTCCTGCGTTGCTATAGAAGATATAGCCAAATACAGAGATGGTTTGTTTGTAAATCGAAATCCCCAAAGTATTATTTTATTTATTAGGACAACAGAAGGGAAAATGGAGGATGAGACAAGGGAAAATGTTTGATGTTATGTGACAAACAGTTGTGTTTCTCCTTTTCCCTTATTTATTCATCCCTTGGTCTCAGTTTGGGGTGGGAATGAAAGTGGACAGTGGAAGAACAGACGTTTTATTCTGCCATGTTTTCACTTGTGAGGGCCTGAAAGCTTCTATTGTGCAAAATTAGGATTTATGTTTTTTAATTGACTGCCATTTCTGTATCATAGAGTTGCTGAGTAGGAACTCAATCAACAGGATGTGGTCCCCACACCAGCATCAGCTGTAGAGTCCCCTCCGTTTCCGCTGGTGGAGGATGGAGCCAGAAATCCTCAGCCAAATTAAGTGTCTCAACACAGCAGAGTGATAAACTTGGACAGCAACAGGTCAGCTGCCAGGGCCCTGGTGTGGGTGAGCAAACATCCACACACTCTTTCATTGGATATTGATTTCCATGAGCGCTCTCGGGGGGCAGCGTACATCCATGCATCACTTCAGCCCTGCTCTGGGAGTCGTGTGACAAACAATCCTAGGGTGAGTTTCCTCCAAAGAGAGGTGTTTATGCCCAGAGCTGGCCAAGGTCTTAATTTTGTGAGCACCAAGCTAGACGAGTGCCAAAATATTTTTGCAGCTTTGATGCATGTGCTTGAGCAAGTGCGTCCCTCTCTTTTATGTTCATACAAAGCCTGGCTTGAAAATACACAGGTGATAAATGCTTCAGTATTTAACCATGATTTACCTGTGGTGAGTGAAGGAAAAATTATGCAAATCGGGCCTGAATCGGAGCAATGAGCCCTTTATATTCTCCAGCAAATGTCACCATGTAATGTTTTATGAATTGCCCACTTGCCTTTGAAAATAAAACACTCCTCCCTTTAGATGTTCACGATTGTACCTGAACATAAATTCCAGAGGAATGGTAGCCAGATTAAAATGGTCCCCGAATGGCATGAGTTCATAAAGAAACAGGCTTCGTGCTGTTGAAGAACCTCCCAACCTTCTGACTTGCTCCAGATCCCAGTCCCTGACTCACCCTGGCGCTCCTGGGATGGGAACCACTCGGTCAGTGGCAAGGGTAGGTCTAATGGAAGGAGGGAAGGTAAAACTGCACAGATCCCTTTTCAAATACCATTACAATCAAGACAAGAAAAGCTCTTAAAACACAGCAAAGTCCCTGGAGTGAAAGTCCTATTCATTTGTGTGTAGATAAAACCAATCTTCCCAAAGGTGAAAAAGCAATGTCACGCAGAATTTCCACTTCTCTCATCTCTGGTGTTTGTTCTGGTCCTCTGCAGCCCTTGGAGGGGCTCAAACATCTGAGAAAAACAAATTTCAGAGCATCACTTTGAATAATCCCGACTGAGTCATCAATTTAAATACCTAATTCCTATTAGCACTGTTCATCATTGCCCCTGAAGAGCTTTGATCAGGTTATGGCTGTTTTCACCAAGAGGACAAGCGAGTTGCTGTCACACTGTGATTCAGCGTTCCTCCCCCCCATAAACTGATTGCTTCACACTCAGAGCATTAAGAATTGCTGTTTGGGGACCAGGAAAATGAAGGAAACCCCAGCCAAAGCAGGACCTCTTCTGTAAAGAGCTGCTCAGCCTCAGGTAACCGGTCTCCCTGAGGTTTTACACTAGGTTCCAGAGAGATGCTTAAGGAAGACATGTAAATGAGGAGATCCAGGAGTTGGCCTCCTGGATCTGTCTGGGTAATGACCAGCTCCCTTCTCTGCTGTCCTTTCCTCAGGAAGAGATGCTGTAAGGCACAGGGCAGCATCGTGCCACTTCACAATCCTTGTGCTCGGCCAAAAGTTGCTCTCAGCCTTAACCCGTATTTATGAGTTTGAAAGCCTACTATTTGGGCTTCACTGTAACAGCTTTTAAAGGCTACGTGGAGATAAAAATCAATGGGAAATCAACACAGCAGATGCTAAGTGACTGAAAAAACGAAGTCGTTGATTGCAACCCAGAGACCTCTGGTGCAAAAATAACTCTGCAGCTCCTCCAAGACATGGCCTGGTAAATCAAGTGGCAGGGAGAGACTCAGCCCGCATCGCTGGTGTCCACTTGCTGGAGTTATCAGTAAAGCAAAGTCTAATTTTAATTTATTATTGTAATATCATGTAAAGTCTGTTCAGGGAAAGAAAACGCCTTCTGCAAGGTAGATGCTTGTCTTCATCCCGTGCAGTCCAGCAAAATGAAATTATTCTCCAGAGCTGGTAGCCCCAAACAGGCAGAGAAACATCTATAAATCTCGGATACGGCTGTTCTTTAGCTTACGGGTTCATTAATGGAGTGATGGGCCCTGGAAGAGAAATTGCCTTTTGTGTGATTAGCAGGTTTGTTGACAACGAGCCTCCTGACCTTACCAGGCAGCGAGGCAGCACGCTGCTCGGGGCAAGCACAGAGAGTAATTATTGCTGTGATAGCTTTTGGTCCAAGCCAGAACAAAAAAAAAAAGCAAGTCCCTTTAGTAGCCTTGAAGGTCACTGGGTTTTGCTGTGTGTGATGTCTTGGGTTTTGTCACCGAAATGAAACTTGAAATATTATTCTGTTCTGTCTGTAATATTGATGAGTGTCGTGGACAGGCTGGTGTTTTCCACTTGTGATCACTCACACATGGGTGAGGTGAGCTCAGAGTCAAAGCTGGAGGCTGGAGAAGGGCTCCTGGTACATGTGAACCAGGGGAAGAGTGGGATAGGAACTGTGGAGGGATTTCTCATGGTGTTCCTAGGATCTGGACATCATCCCAGCACTGCCAATGTAAACCTACATCCCTGTTGTCAGGGAGGTGTGTACCTGTCCAAAGGCGGCAGATGGAAGTCAATAAAACGATCTGGAGAGACAAGAGCTCCTACTCCGAGCTCTCAGAGCTACATGACTTTCTGCAACCTCCTCCTATTACATCGGCTTTCCTCCCTGCCACAACCTGTTTAGTTCACAAAACTGAAATTACAGGAAGATGCTGCAGAGAGATGAAGGGCTAATGATCTCCCATTTACTCACAGTCCCACTGGCAGTTTAGCCTTTACAACACAGAGTAGTTTTAATTAGTTTTTGAGTTTCCTCTTTGGAAGCCCACAGGCTCCAGATGGTAGGTGATCTCATCACTCCCCGTTGCAGGGGGTTTGGCCTGTTTTGCTTCTCTTCAGCTCTGCCCTGTTCCCTTGCAAGCAGGGTGAGGCAGCCAGGTGGGAGCAAGGGATTGACAAGAAGTGAAAAGGAGTCCTTACTGCTACAACCAGAGCATTAGGTCCATTAACTTTAAAACTCTGAGTAGCCTCAGAAGCCCTTGTGTGTTTTTCATCTACAGGAGAGGAGAAAGCCTGAGACTGAATTAACGTGGATCACGCAAATACATCATTGCCCTGAGTAAGCACTGTCATCCACTCCTGTGAGCACCCTTTCCAGTGACAGATTCATGGTCCTCAGAGAAATTAGACTCAGTTGTGGATGGAATCTAATTTCATCCCTTGTCATTAAACATCTGCAGCCCAGATTTGCTGTCCTACCTAGCCTGAGAACGACACTGCTGAAGAACCGTTGATGGTTCCAGGGAATTCCCTCACTTTTTTTTCATTTCCCATGGAAAGTAGGAAACTGGGGCTGATCCTGAGCACATCCCAGCAGCTCGTTTGGAGCCAGGAAGGCAGCGCTCCATCTGTCCCCAGGCTCCCAGCTCCAGGACTACCACGTAGAGAAGCACCCAAGCATCTTTCCATCCCCACTGCAGACAGGCTCCACTGGAGATGTGTAGGTCTTGCTGCCCAACGCAGTGATAAAACAGCATCATCAACAGGGAATTAACCTGCAGATGAGGAAATCCAGCAAGGAGCTGTTCTCAATAGGTGAAATTCTTGCCCTTTCCTGCTCTTGGTGATGCCCCGAGCCCAGAGCAGTTCCCAGCACAATGCCTTCCATGAAGCCAGCCTGAGCTCATTTCATGTGTAAATGACAGTGAATCAGGAACTTCCCGCTGTTCCCCATGATGACACTTCCTGTAATTTGCATGATAAAATTCCGCTGATTTCAGATAGTGTTTCTCAGGACAGCTTATTTGACACCCAGACTGTATGTTAGGGAATAAATTATTTGCTGTGCTCCTAACTGATCACAGTCGTGAATTCTGATTTGCTGACATTGAGTCCCAAACAAAAGCACAGAACCTTGTCTAATAGCACTATGAAAAAGGAGATTCAGAAAATATTAACAAGTTTCATATGGTAATTTATGTAAATATAAACCATAACTCAGTTGAAAAGATTCCGTTGAACCTATAGAAAGAGTTTGAAAGCCAAGGTTTTCATGATAAAACATAAATTGATACTTAGTCTTTACAACCCAAGTGGTGTGCGTTCTGGTGTAGAACAAAGAAGGGAAAACCAGAAGCTTCACTTTAAAAAGGCAATGCATCTCCCAGTTTGGAGTTTAGGGTCTTCCTGAGTGCCTCCAGGGATGCTCTTCTGGGACTATGAACAGACCCTTTCAATCTCCATCTCTGTAGAAGAAACACACAGCATCCGTTACAGGTCCAGACTGCTGCTGTCCTCGTGAGCCTGTACAGTCAGACACGTCCCCTTTCTCCCATCCATGCCACAGGAATGCAAACCCTCCCTGGCAACTACCCATCCAGGAGATGAGATTGAAGCAAACCCAGATGACAAGACAACTTCATTCCAGGAGCAGGCACTGTCTGTCCTCCTGAGACCAAGGGCGAGCACTCAGTCTGCTCAAAGTGCATCCAAGAGCTGCCAGTCAGCCATTCCCACCCTGCTGATGAGCTGCTGATGCAGAACCAGTGAAGACACTGGGCTTCGTTTGGGTCTGTGTGCCTTCATTAAGGTCATTTCCAACCTTCTCAGAGCCAGCTCTTCCATGCCCAGTCCAAGTTTTGCAAGGACTGTGTATTTTAATTAAAGACTTTTAATTAGCCTGCCCATAATCTGTCAGAGCTCTCGTGCTGAGGCATAATTAATGTATTGAGCCTCTACCTTGCAACTTCCACTGTATGTGTGCCTTCAGAACAAATCTGCACTTGGGTTTGAAGGGACGTAACGATAACAGTACTTGGCACTTCTGTGGCTGGAATGACTGTATTGTGCATTTATCAAGTGTCTTTCCCCTGAGGCCGTCCAAAGGGCATCGGTAAGATGTGTGTGTACTCAGCACCTTGCAAGATTGAGCCTCCAGCACATAATCAATATTTATAAATTATGCTTCAGCCTCAAAGCGGTGGGGGGCTTTGGGGGGTTGTAGGGGGGTTATGCTTCACTTTGTTTCCAGTGGAAGATAAATACTGAAGGTCTGAACTTGAGCTATGCCCAAAGCCAATTTTTCAACACTCAGAATTTAAAGACAAGCTCTTCTCAATAGCTTGGCGTCCACTTCAGCACCAAAAGAAGGGTTTAGGTTGTCAGATTGTTTAGGGCACTGGTCTGGGGCTTCACTGGAAATGGGCTTTCAGTGCTGGGGGATCTCTGGCCGTTGGGGCTGCCAGCTTTTTCTACAGTTGAGTCACATAGAGAGATGTTAGCACTGCAGAATTAGGGCACAAGAACTTCACGATGACCACAGCACACTGTCCTGAGATAGTGTCCCATTGCCAGCTGTGGATAACAGGATGAGGTGGAAGAGCTCTCACTGCTCACGTCTCAGCTTAAGCTCGACCCACGTTCCCCTCGTGGTCTCTGAGCATGGTGCACAATCCACCACCCTTTGGAAATCCAATTTCCCTTTGTCTCCACTCCTCCCTGTAGGCAGGGAAACAGGGAATCCATTTCACGCTGAGGGGAATATTCCTGAGGCTGAGTGATGGAGCCCCAGCCAGCGCCGCTGCCATAGCCATGCTGGTTCTCTCAGTGCTCAGGGCTTGACAATGCTGGAGGGATGCTGCAGCTGAAATTGCTCTTGCCTTGGCCTGGCATAAATCAGAGCTGCTCCTCAAAGGTCTCTGGAGGCAGCAGCCCTCCTCTCTCCACCCCATTCCTCATCCCATGTCCCTGTCCCACAGCCAGGTATTACGTGTTAACTAAAAATGGAGACCCAGAGACTCGAGTGTGACTGTGAGTCACTGGTTCAGCCGGGTTCTTTATTGTTATTAATGATGAAATACTGAGGCTGGGCTGCTAATGAGTCTAAGCTCCCTCCTGTGTGTTTATTTTTCTTTCCCCTTCAAACTGTCATTTCAGAGTAAATTACTTTTCCCTGCATCTTTGTCAGGCAACACTGTACCAGTACATCCACCCCCATCTCACCCTCTGCTCTAATTTCAGGCTTATTCAGTTTCTCTCAATGCAGTTTACTAAGCAAAGTACGGCATATCCTCCCATCTGTCTTACTTAAGTGGCACGATGCGCCTCAACAGCAGATAGAGACATCATTTTTATTATGCTCAGTTCTGGTTCTTGTTTTTTTCTCTGAATTATTTACTAAGCCATTACCAGAAAAGGGGGGAGAGGTGTGGGGCTGGAGGGAAAAAAAAAAAAGTAGCATTCTTAAAGTGGGGGGGGGGGATAAGGGAGGAAGAGCAAACAATTTTTCAAGCATCACTCAAAAACTCTGCTGTGATTTTCTCGCCTTTGTTCCATCTCGTGCTAAACATGTTTGTGTCAGGCAAACAACCCACGTTAGATGGAATTTCACACCATTCAAGGCATCAGTGTCTCCAGCCTTAGTGTGTATTATGTTCAAACATGCAACGTAATCCATCAAAAACCCCTGCAGACCTTGCGCTTTCCTCCGGATTTATCTGTTTGAAGCCTCCCTCCCCGTGCACGCACGTAGCCAACCTTCTGTCGCTGGGTTTTTGTATTTATTTGGAAACAGCAGACCAGATTCTCAGTCAGTGTACGCTATCACAGCTCCTCTGGCTTCCTGCCCATGGATTTATCCTGGCAGAGGGGACTCGCTCGTTGCTGGCTGGAGTCTGCGGTAGGAGGATTAACTGGGGGGTTTATCCCGGGGTCCGTTCCAAACGCAGCCGAACTGACCGAACCGTTTGCGTCCCAGCCTTCCCTACGGCTGTGTGCAGGCTGTTCCCTGCCTCCCTCCCCACACTCACCTGGAAAGAACATTTCATTTTGCCAGAAGGAAAATATTTTGAGCTGAAGCACAAGGTGTGTAATACCGAGGGAAGGCGACTCGTGGAGCAGCCTGGGCCGGGGACGGCAGTGCTGCCGTTGGGGAGGCTTTGCTGGCTGAGAGAAGGACCAAGCAGAACTGCAAAGGGAAGGGTTGTGCTTCGTTTGCAGGAGGTAATGCAAACCAGGTCTAGAAATCTGGAAATCAACCCCACTGCAATAGAGAGGAAAATCTGGATTTGATGGGGACAGGAGAGCAGTTACTCCTCTGGAAGGAATACTGGGATAAGTGGCATTAGATTGACACAGATATATTTACATCGGTTGAGAAAACATTGATTAACTATGAAGTTGTAATTTAGAGAGCAACACTGTGGTGAAAAACATGCCTGCCTTTGCTGAGAGGGTTTCCTTTCAAAGGGATCTCCAGCCAATTCTGACCCCCTCTTCACAGCGGAGTCTGCTTGGGGTTTCTGATAGAAATAGCAGGAAATACTGTGGCCTCTTAATTCTGCTTTTCACTGGGGACTTTATTTTTTCCTTTGGACTTTTTTTTTCTTTCTTTTAACCCAGCCTTCCCATCAAAGGTCGTTTCTTCACAGTGCACATCTTCATCCATCCTCGCCCAGTGCTTACTATTCTAGGCAATTTCTGCAAATCAGAAAGCAAACCCATTAACATGTGAAGTGGAATGGGAATCTTGAATTTCTGATCATTAAAGGGTTTGGAAATGCAGGAAACAAATAACTTCCCTCTCCCTTAGTCCAAACCAAAGCTGCCAGATAAAATTCTCCCCTCAGCTGCTACAGACGAATGGTGGCATGTTTGCATGCCTCTCCCAGATGTGACAACAATAACCATCATTAAGTTTTACATTTTACACGTTGATCCCACATACCAGGCTAATCCACAACATCTTTTTCCAGCACAGCTCCTGAGGTTTGCCTGACCCTGCCAGGGCAGCAGAGGTTTTTGCACCACCAGCCACATCCCAATCAAGACGCGCTTCACCGGAGAGCATCCCTGGATTGCCCCTTCCAAAGAGAGTGCCTGGTTCCTGCTCTGCAGAGGGGGATGCACATATGCTTAATTGCTGTCCAAATGTCAGTGGCAGTTTGCATAAACCTTCGTTAAGCTTTTAGGGAGGCTGAGGTTCCTGTGAATGGGGAAGGAGCAGAAGGGGCGTTGGGAGGGGAGGACAGGCTTTGTTGGCCTTGCTGCTTGTGTGAAAGATCGTGCTTTGTGCTGGGAGGCCAGCTGTCTTCTCCCCTCTTTTCTTACATCCTGGCAGCAACTTTCTTCACGCCTTTCTGTGAACTCTTGCCAGACTCTCTGTGAGAGGGAGATGTGTTTGTCCTGGTGCTGCATATGCTCCTGCTTTTTCCCTGGGTGCTGCTGCAGCCCCAGGATGCACCGTGCTGCAGGGACCCACCAGCTTGTGTCCATCAGGGAGCGTGAGCCTGGACCACTCATCCCCCGGGCACTACGTGGGTCTCTGGCTCCCAGGAGCTGATGATGGGAGATGGGGCCCATCATCAGCCAGAGGAGGATTGATGGCTCCACTCTGATGTGGTTGCATGAGATGTCCCATGTCAAACAGATCTTGAGTCTGCAGTTGAACTACCCCGATGACTTTTAATGACTGGTTAGGCAAATATCTGCCAAAAATAGATTAAGACAGACCAGACCTTTCTTTGTACCTTTTGAGAGGGAAAAACTATGGGCCCTGCTTTTAATCACCCTACTTTCTACAAATCATTTTCAAATGAGGATTCCCAAAGCAGTGTGGCACAGGAGATGCTCCAGACTTGTCACGAGTCTGCAGTACCTGCCCTGGGCTTGGTGGGTCAGGGTGGATAACGGGACCGTGACTGTAGAACATTTTTGTTTCCACACTCAAAAACTTCAATTACATATTTTAATGTGTGTGATTTAGGAAAGTATGGCCCATTCCATCTGCTTAGCATTAATTTGAATGACTGATTAAAAATACAGGTTGAAATATTACAGCTACTAATAATTTCTCCACATGGCTAGCTCTTAATGGACGGAGAGGAAATTAAGAATAAGGCTTTTTATCAATTTTCACAGGCAAGCTTTGCCATAATCCTTTTATTTCTTTGAGAAATGTGTTTATAGTAATTTTATTTGTTTAACAATTTCCCTCTTTTTCCTAATCTTTGCTGTAATTATTTCATATTCTATAAATATTTAAACTAATTTTATCCTTTGCAAAAATTACTGTAATTCAGCATTTTTCAAAGCTCTCCTTTTTCCAGTGAGTTTCAGCCACTTCTAGAGCACCTAAACCTGGCAGCCTGCTGCTCATGGTGGGTGCTTGTACTGCCCAGAAGACTCCGTTGACATTTGAGCCCCAAGATAACAGATAATCTCCTTTCATTTTCCCCAGTGCATTGTTTCTCCTTGACCCTCTTTTAATAGACTCGTTTGGTCACTGACTCCTTGGCCTCGTCCTCTGAATTGTACACTGATAATGACAGTGTCATCTGAAGCAGTGCCTGAGTTCTGATGGGCATCATGGGTTTATTGCCAAAAGACAAGGAAGAAAAATAACATTAAAAAGCTGTGGAGCAGGGTAGGAGGTGTGAAGCTTCTCTAATTGACTGTTTGTTTTTCAAAACTGCAGGTGCTTAAAGTTACTGTTATCAATTAATCATTATAATTTATGGAGCCTGGCTGGTAATTGCTGTTGAGTCATGTCTGCAGGTGTGTCCAGAATCACTGCAGTGGAGCTATAAAGTCAGAGAGAGGGGGCTGGTGCTGGCTTGCTTGTTGGGTGTCTCTCTGCTGGGTAATCCTTCTAGGGACAGGTATCCTTGCAGAATGGATCCTGAAGCCATAGGTAGCTTGGAAGAGCACTGAGGAAGAGCTTGGTATGTGAGGAAGCTGCTGTGAAGCTTTGGGAGTTGTGTGCCAGCCAGCGATGACCTCCTGGGCTGGAGTCTTCAAGGGCTTGGTGTGTACTTCTGGGCTTGTGAGTGAAGACTTCTGGCCTCCTAATAGAGAGCTGCAGAAGGTATGTAATTCTACTTCTCTGGCTTTTGCTGGTGTTTTTGTTAGCCTTGGAGAAAGGGTTTGAGAAGTGAGGTGGCTTTTACTGTAGGCTAGAGTTGAATGTCTCCCTGAACCATGGTAATATGGAGCCTGAACTGACTGGGAGGGATGTTGTGTCTTGAGTTGCCTGATACAGCAGAGTGCCCCCAAAGGGCTCCCTGGTGCTGTAGCAAGAGTGGAGAACAGGACTGTGTTCCCTTCCAGCCTTGTGCTGCTGACTGTGCACAGCTGCCTGTCAGACCTGGGGGTCTCAGGTCTCTGATGGATCACCCCATAAAGCGCTTTGCCCTCATTTGAAGGGTCTCTGGCCAGTTTCAGCATTGCCTTGGGATGTCCCTGTTAATGTTGCTTGAGCACTGCAATTGTTGTGTGAGTGACAAAGGTGTTTGACAATCCTGGTGCTGTATGGAATGCCTCTGTCTTCCGTAATGCATCATCAATTTGACTTTCAAAAGTTAGCCATAGAGAGAGACACAGATGTAGGAAGGAAAATAGAGTGTGACATCATCTGGGTGAATCACCAGATGTGGTCAGTGTAACTGCCCGTGGCTCTCAGCGCAGGAACAAAGAGCGACCTGCTCTGTCCTGGTCTGGCTCCTCAAGCTGACCTGGCTCCTACAAAACCTGTTGCCTCCTGACTTCTGGGTAGTTGTTGAGAGAGTGGAGCCTCTTCTACCACAGTTTTAAAAATGTGTGCCTATGCAAGTATTTCATGAGTGGTTTGGGATCTCTCAGGGTGAACGAGACTCTGTAAAATACGAGTATCTCTTGTAATGCATCACCAGCTTGTACTGCTGTGTGACTTCTACCTTCCCTCGATTGCTATATGTAAGAAAATAAGTGGAATACTGAGTAGGGAAAGGTAACTTTCATTAACAACGCCGCTGACATTGCATATATATCTTATAATTGCCACTGTAAAGGTGAAGTCAATAGCTGTGCTCACACAGGGGCTGTGATGCTTCTAAAGAATCCCTCGTACAGTTTTTATTCAAGATGAATGTTTCTGAGGATTGGAAAGCTGCTGTTTGCATGAGTGATCTGCCCGATTTGCTACATATTACTCATAAATCCAGGGAGAAGGAAAAAAAAGTTATGTTTAACTCGTTTCCTACGAAAACATGGGCATTAGATTAGTGAAAGAAGGCAAACATAACAGATGAAAGCTATTAGAGCTGGCTTCAGTTCTGCTGATTTCATTCGCTGAATATTTCCAGTCTACTAGCTTAGAGAATCCATCTATTTCTGACCTTCACCTTTCCACAGTGTTTATTATATTTGGGTGGGGAGGAGGAGAATACATAAAGCCCAAATGGTGGGGAGAAACAAGATGCCTACATGCGTGTTTAGTAACCACTGAGCTCGTTGTGGATTTAGATGACGTATCCCAAATTTGTTGAGACAACAAAGCTTTAACAAGGTCAGTGTAAGCTTGTGACAAACAACTTGGAGATGATTTAGAATCCACTGGAGTTTGCTGCTGCAGTACCCACACTGCATCCCCATCCCCATGGGGAGATTCCTCAGAGGTGGCTGATGTGCAGAGAGTCAGAACTTGGCACTCCTCAGTTTGATGGATGGAACCAGTAGATGAGGCATCCCCTAGATCAGTGTCCCAGACGAGCAAAGATCTGCTGGGTGTGGGGTGAGGGCACATTAAAACACCAGGCCTGACTCTGTGACTGCAGTGTGGGGTGGTGCAGGTGTCTGGCAAAGCTGTGGTCCCCAAATGTCTGTCACACAGAGCTGTGTGTGGTTGTTGAACGTGGACATGCAGAATGGTACCAAGCTGTAGCAGTGGGTGGGAATGCCAGCCCAAGGTCAAGGCGACAGAAGCCTGCACTGCAGTTACTTTTCAGGAGTATTTAAAGCCAGGCAGCTGTTCAACCTGCTCCTTCTCCCTGTGAACAGGGCAGTGATGTGGTCTGAAGCAGAAGACCGAATTAAAACAGAAGTGGCTTCTGATTGGGGGTTGGACCTGATGATCTTTCAAGGTCCCTTCCAACCCCTACAATTCTGTGATTCTGTGATTCCAGCCTCCTGGCCTGCAGAGACAGGGTCAGACCTGCTGACCTAGCTGCATTAGAGGTAACCTCTCTTTGTCAAGCCCACGCTGCTGGTTTTCACACTCGAGTGTGTGTGTTGGCTGAAAGAACTCATTTTAGAGCTTGCATAAATACTGTTACTGCTCTCAAAGACCTTGGGGCTTTTATTCCTGAATATACTATTGCTGGTAAATGTCATCATTTCCTGCATTGTGCAGAAGCTACAGTATGTTATGTTCTCGTTTTTCAAAGGCAAGGTCAGAATAAGATGACAAAAGGGATATGTTAAGTAACACTGTTAAATGAAAGCTGGAGCTACAGTGAACAGGGGAACAACAACTGCTGGTGGGGAAGATGGAGAGGTAGAGAGATGCCAGAATTTGCATTTGCTTCCCACAGCAGGAATATTACATCTTCATTTTTTGTAATGAAGCCCTTCGAAGGGTCTGTGCTTCCCCATCTCCTGCTGTGACAGAGTGTTACCCTAAGAAGAAGTGAGTGGAGCTGCTGTTACTTTTTCAAAACAGCCAGTTCAGGTGTCACAGCTTTGATCTGCATTGATGCTGACTCTGGCTCAAGTGTCTAGTGACGGTGAGACTTTTAATGTGGGTGACTTCAAAATTCCTTTTACTCTCTCTCCCCTCCTTTGAGAGCTTCTGGGGTCGATGTGGGGGGAGAGGTAGGGCATATTATTGACACTAAAGAAGGTCTGAGGTGGTCTGAACTCTGTGCCAGGGAGATGGCACTGCCCTGGTCAGTGTTGAGGTGATTTCTGAAGTGATGCATGTCTTCCCTGGCAAGAGAAAATGATGGTATCCTGGGGGGAAGCCACTCTACAGAGGGAAGTTATGGTGTTTAGGAACGCAAATTAGGCAACACAATTAACTGATTAGTAATAGCAAGGCTGGATTCTGGCCAAGGAGAGGTAGACTGATTTGTCTGACTAAAGCTGTGTCACCTCCTCTGGCTTGCACAGGCTGCTCCTTGCGAATGGCTCTGTCTGTGTGCCGGGAGCCTTGCTGGGGGGTGGCTCGTGCTGTGGATGATGCTGAGACCTTCTCATTGCACGTGGGAGCATCCCCCAGCTGAGTGGTGTCTCAGAGTAATTTGTCACTTGCATCTTAAGGGTCTAAGAGGAGATTTGAGAATTGAAGTGTCTGCTGGGATCGCAGCATCCTGGTAGCATTATCCATGGGGAAGGGAATCATGGAGGAGGCTGGGAGGGAGGGTGTCCTGCTCAGAGGGCATGGTGCTCAGCAAGCAGGATGCTTTGGCTCTGCAGAGTGACAGGCGCCAATCTGAGAGGTGAATTGGTTCTGTTTGATGGCAGCTTTATGCATGTTTCCCAGTGTCTTGAAAACTGAGAGTAGGCTGCCAGTGGTGATGCTGGGGAGCTATTGTCAATGTAACTGTGGCTCCTCGTGCCTCAGCCTGCTATTAGGCTCGTTTAGCCAAAGTCATTAAGGCCCTTGCTCTCTTTCTTTACCCACATCTGCCAAATTACACTCCATGCACTGACAGGGATGTTTCAAAAGCTTTGAATCAATTCTTCAATCACTCCGTATTCTTAGCTGTGATTAAAAACATGTGTCCCCTAATTAAGCTAATGAGAAATTGTTAATTGGCATAAAGCCCCCCTCTGAGTATGCTTGTTAATGTCACCATCACTTTGACAGGAGAAGGAATAAAAATGAGGGGTGGACGGAATTCAGATTGGGTGTGTGGGTGCAGGCTTTGTGTGTACAGTGGTGGGGGTCTGTCTGAGGGTAAGAGGTGGTGGGATGGGCTGGGGGAGGGCAGCAGAGGACAGTGAGGTGGTGGTGGTCTCCTCTAGTGCTTCCTCATCAAAACATCGCCTCTGGCTTTAAAAGCAGAAGGCATGACAGGGAGATGAGAGAGTTAAGGATTGGGGCTTCGTTTTTCCAGCTTCATCTTTCATTTTAGAAAAAAATAGAGCAAGTTAGAGCCAGTGTCTGCCATGAGCAGCTTGTGCTCAGAGAAGTGCCCGCTCGGCTCTTCTGAAGGAAGAGGTTAAGTTTTGTTTCATTGTCACTTGTTAGGGGCAGATTCAAAGATTCCCATGGAGATCAAAGCCCTGTCATGGTAATGGCTTTGCAAACACCTGAGGACTGTCACTTCCTTGAGAATGAGCCTGCAGTCAGCTCACGGAAAGTTCAGGAGATGCTCTTCATCAGTGTTTTCCCTAGAAAAGAGTGGGCCCTGTCACCAGAGCCTGGAAACCCTGTGATAAATTAGGTTTTATTGACATAAATGCAGCTTTTGAATGTGACAAGTTTAAAATATTCACGTTCTCAGGCTGGGATTTCTGGGGTTCTCTTGGAACTATTGTTCTCTCTGTGGATAAGGCAAACCTGCCCCAAGGATGTGTGGGGCTTGAGCAGCGTGCTGAGCATCCGAAGGGATGACAGTGAGTGTAAAAGAGCCCACAGCACCATGCGTGCTGCCCTGCAGCAGCTGTTGTCTTTGGCTGTTGTTGTAGACCACAGAGTGGTGTGGGTATTACGGGCAGGAGAAAGCATGTGGTGCTGGTGGCATCCGGAGTGAAGCCAGAGGTGTCAGCTGTGGGGTGTGTGGCAGGGACACTTGGCCTTGGGGTCAGACCCCCATCCCTTCCCTTCTCTGGGCCAGACTGGGATTTGTGCACAGCTGTCCGCATCTGGTTGGGGACACTGGCTTTCAGCAATGCGTTACCCCAGGCCAGCTCTGAAGTCCTGGTTTCCTAATTCTCAGCTCCCAGAGGGAGATTCAAAGAGTTAATCGCAGTGTTTGGATGCAGAACTCTGCTCCACTCGGTGGATGAAGGAATCCCAGTCCTGGCACGGCGCTCGCTGCCATATGCAGCCACGCCAGTGATATTTTCCTTCCTCATTTTTCTCCTCTGCGTGTTCATTTGAGGTATTCCTGTTCCAAGCTCATCTTCTGTCCAACACACTACCCAGGCTCTAGCAGCAGTAGTTGCCTCTGCTAAATGAATGTTTGCTAATAATGCCTTTCCGTCTGGATGCTCATCATCTCTGCTAAGCATATTTGTCATTTCTTCCATCCCATTTCCATTATCGCATAAATAACAGACAGATTGGAGCCCACACTGTCCTGCAAATTGGCAGTTGCTATTTTGACCGCGCTGCCTTTTATTGAGCTATAATAAAGTATGCTCTTTTAAGATCCTAGCCTGCAGTGGGTAAAGCCAAAATGACACATCAAGCGCGTGTCAATGGCAGTGAAATTTAAGCGCCTCACATCTTAGTCATGGGTCTGGGTCTATCAAGCTGCAGCGAGGAGAGGGAGAGATGAAACAAAGTGAAGGCAGGCTGCTTTTATCAATTGCTTGTATCTGGTACTTCAGGTCGAAGTCTGCCTAAGAAAATCTATCACTTTCATGCCAGATGCAATCACCTATTTCCTTCCATGGCTGGATGCACAAACTTCAGCAGTCAAAACTTGCTGTAGTCTCAGATCTTCTGACGGATGCGAGGTCCCATTTTGATTACTGCTGCACTACTGAGCAGGGCACACATCCCGAGGTACCCAGAGTGCTTGGAGTAAACACAGGTGCTTGTGAGCTAATCCTGGTGCTCTGAGTGTGTGGAATGCTGGAAATACTGTGATGAGGAAAATACTGTCATTCATGGGGGTTTCTATATGCCTGGGGTTGCCTGAGCATTTCTGTACCCAGAGATGTGTAGCCCTGGGGAAAGGCATGGTTGGGCTGTTATGGGTTATTTGCCTGTTTCATTGCTCTGGTGAATGCTGTTTGCTGCTCACTGGGTTTACAGATTCTGAGGGTCAGGGCTGCAGCCTCACCTCCTGGCTTGTGGTGTTCCTGTCGATGCTGCAGGTCCCTCACAATCCGGGGAAACATGGACTGGAGGAGGTGGGCAGGGTGTGAGGAAGAGCATTGTACCTCTTCGTTGCAATGAAGCAAGGAGGGAGCTGGGGCTATGAAACTCTCAGGTCTGAGAGCTCCACTGGATAATGATCTCTACAGGGAAGGGGGAAAAAATGTTTCAGATAGTTCTAATGTATTAGGTAAACTCCAGCTCTGAACAGCAGTGATCAGAGGGAGTGCATCCCCGTTACACCTCCCGACTGCGCCCAGCCGGCGAGGCACCTCAAACCCTGCGCAGCTGACAGATTTGTCATAAAATCTAGTCTGTTCTGTCTGGCTTGATAAGGATGCCACTCTACGGATCACTCAAGGAGAGGTGTCTCAGACACAGAAAAGCTCATATTTCTGTTCACTGAGGTGTTGCTGACACAATTTAGCATGCCGTATCCAGCTCATTTAGAATTCAGTGCTGACTTCATCCGCATCATAAAGTGAATCCTGTTTTACAATTCCCTTGAACATTCTCTAAATGATGGCATCTGAAAACAAGCAGCACAGTTTATATGCTGGTATTGTGCTTCTGAAATTAATTCTCAACAGCATAATCCAGGATATCAGACACGTGAGTAGAGGGACTGCAGTGATTTGGAACTGGAATTGCATGTTTTTGTGTGCGTGAGGTTGTTGCTGGCTTGAGTGGAGACCCAGGTGTCTGCAGCTCATCTCTGCCTTACCTCATTTCTGAACTCCCAAGACACGGATGCAAGATGGATTGAAACACATGCAAGCACTGTGTGGGGGAGGAAAAAGGAAGCTTGGCCCTGGGGTTGGGGGGAAATCATGTGAATTGAGTCAGGGCCTGGGGATGTGTGTGTCTTCCTGGGGGACAGTGGCTTTAAAAAAAAAATCGAAGCTTTTCTTGGGAACAAATTGGTTCTAATGTATCCTAGGTCTGTACTGGCATTCTTGGTTTAAAATAAAACAGGGAACCTAAATAATTATGTGTTGCTGGGAACAGGGGTTCAAAGTAAGATCTTCCATAGGTCAGAAAATGTTCTTTGCTACAGAGTGGTAGGAACTTTATCTGCATCTTGCTGCCTCCTTCCCTCCCTGGTGGATGGGGTAACCCTTCAGCCCACACTGAGGTGGATGAGGGAACTGGTGTGTTATTTCCTGAAGGTTCACAGTACAGGAAAACATTCTCTGCCCAGCTCAGCAGAGTTGTGTCACAAATCACCTTGTGAAGACACAATCTTCCTGGCGTTTAAGGTTTCTTCTTACCAAGTTTTTGATTCTCTTATTGGGCATTTCAGTTTCCCAGCCTTATGGAAGCCTGAGTTCAGCCCAGGCTCTGGGCTTGGTTTTGTAGCCCTAATCTGTGCCTAATTACCTTGTATCTAATGCTGCCGTTTCCTTGGTGCGTGGTCTTGGCCTAACAAGCAGATGTGTGTGTGCACATGGAGATTTACAGCCAGTCCCATTTGTAAGGCAATTTAGAACTTCCCATATTTTAATAATTCAGTGACAAAGAAGGTTTGGGTGTGACACAATCTCAGTCCCAAGAACACCAGCAGTTGGCCAGTGATTGCTCATCTGTGCCTCAGTAAATGATAGATAACTGCGAGTTAGCGCTAGGCCGCCGGAGCAGGTGCTTACGAGCACTATAAGCGCATCTCTCTTCTAATGTAGGCTTTATAAATTCTTTGCTGGGACTTTCAGCTCTGCAGCAGCCGAGGAGGGATGTGGAAAGCAGTCTTTACACCGAGATAAAGTGAAACGCTTTCATGGTAATAGTTTGTTTTAGAATTAGTTTTACATCTCATCTATTATGAAACGTGAAGGTACGCGTCTCGCTGCCTAGGAGCTGCTGGCAGGCAGGTGGGAGCAACTACAAAGCCCTGCTTTCCATAATTTTCAATCAGAGCAGGTGAGTTCCTTATTTTTGGCTTTGCAGGCTGCCAGTGTATGCCAGGTCCCCAATGGCAGCGGCGGTGGCTGCATGAGGCAGCACGTCAACGTGGTGCTCCAAGGGTAGACTGGAGCTGTTTGGGGAGGCTTTTCCCTCTGCTTACTGTGCTAAACCTGCATCAGATGTTTACAGGTGCTCTGCTGGGAGGAATCCCAGTGAGGCAAGGGAAGTGTGGGGTATCGGGGGCTTTGCAGCGAGAGTCCTTCTCTTAAACAGCCCCCGATTGTGGTGCTTGAGTGATGGTGGGGGTGCAGCTGAAGCACTGGGAGTGAAGTGAAACTGCTGTAGTGAGAGCATGAATTTGGTATGTTGATCGTTTCCCCTATGTATTTGTTTAACAGACACCTAAAAGGCCATCCTTTCTCAGGCTGCAGCATGGATGGGTTGTCCTCTTGAGATTTTCACATCCTTTCTTTCCAAGGTGCCTGCAGGCAGCGGGTAGCTGTGGATGCTCTTCCTGGGCCAGCCCCAGGTTCTCCCTGCAAACATCTGTCTCCTCCTGATAGCAGCAAGTGTTGTAGAAAGGTCTGACATCTGGCCAAAGCTGTACCAAGTCCTCACTGTGGAGATGTTGGCAGGACTCTTTCTAGCAAGTCTCTAGCTTCTGGAGGGTGGATGCTCTGAGTTGGCATAGAACGGTGCTTTGCTGGTATGGCCATGTTAAGCAAAGGGCATGTCTGTGGGGTAACGTGTGTTTCTATAAAGTTGTCTTCTCTGGGCATAGGGAGAACAGAAACCAGACATCCCAGCAGCTCTGATGGAGCTGCTGCCAGTGTTTGTGACACAGACCATGTGCTGCGACCTGGTGTGTGTAGTCTCTGCCTGTGAAGTCACACTTGCCAAGCAGCTAGTAACCCTTTGGGTGCCTCTGCAAGAGCCTCACTGCTGGCTCTGGATCTTGGAGATGCTCTCTGGGTCTTTGAGCAAGATGCTTCCTTTGAGGGAGGGCAGGAGCCCATGGGAGCTGCTCCCCACCGTGCAGCTGCGTTGCCCCGTGAGCTGCGGAACCAGATACGGCGTTTCAAAGAGAAAGGGGTGTGATTTATTCTCCTGTGACCAATAGATTACATGCAATTATTCCAAAATTATATCTACATTTTCATCTACTTTCTTTGAAAACAAATGGAACTCGGGGTGGGGAAAAAGGCAGCTGATTGAATAGTTGTGAAGTGAGGGAAGTGTCACTTACTCCTGATTGCATGTTTGTTCTGTTCTGGGGAACTTGGGAAGATTGTGGTGGAAAGTCAGGAGGCAAAGTCAATCCTTCTGACATCTTAGCACTTCAGGTATGCCTTGAGAAGGAATAAATTATGCAATTACTGATTAGTCTTTATATCGAAGATAAGTTCGGTACAAGGATGAAAATACTCTTAAGAGCTGAACACTCAGGGGTGGATATCCTTACTCGCTGTATTGGGTGCTAGTGATAAATGCTGCTGTGATGGGCAACTCAGACTGCTGGGCCTCCTTGGTATATCATGGTGCTGTGCTCGACATGATGACTGCCCTGAATAATTGGAGTATTACTGGGATAAATATTTAATGCTGGCAATAAAAGTAAAAAAACCACCAAGAGAACTCAGTAATTGTATTTCACCTTCTTCGGTCATTCAGAGGTGTACAGTCTGTGGGTATAAAATACACTTGGAAGGTCTTAACTCTGAGCTCTCTTGTGTCTTCTGTTCCTTTGGGAAAGACAGCTTTCTCTCCCAGGGAATTTAGGAGACAAGCCAAACCTTGTAGCACATAAGGCACTACTTGGACTGGTTTGTTAAATGCTTGGATGAAGCTGTTGCTGCCCTGGATGACTTAGAAATAGGAAATACATACAAAGCCTGGGAAGGAACCAGGGGCCCCAGGACTTGCCCCATGTGCCCGGTGCTCAGCAGCAGCACCTGGAAGAGAACCGATGTCTCATAGCTGGGGACATGCTGGGAGTGGTTGGATGTGCTGCTTGGATGTGGGGACAGAGCTGTTTGGCCTGGGAACCAGCAGCAATGTGGCTGCTGATTAGTTTGTCTCCAAGAGGATGCAGACTCAAGTCCTTGTACATAACCATTTTCTGTGCCTTTGACTGAACTCAGGCCCTGCATCTGATCTCACTGCTTCCCTCTTTGCTGCTCTGGTGCATTATTAGCAAAACCAGCTCGTTTGTCATGAGGACTTGGTACTTCTGTATGATTTGTTTGCAACCATCCCCAATGCCCTGTACTCTCAACCCAGGCACGAGCTGAGCATCGTGGTTTGTGCAAAGCCCTGTGTGTGCCAGCAGCGGGACTGTCCTGGAGGGATGAGCTGGTTTGGGGATCAGCACCCAGCTTTGATTCATCCCTCTGCACAGGGATTGCAGATGAGGAGAGCACGGGCTGATTTTCATGCAAACTATGAATCTGTTGTGATTAAAGGCACACAAAAAAATTAGACATCCCTCCACTTTTATCCTCTCTCAGCTGCGCAGACGAACTCCCAGCAGCAGTGATGATGGCTCTAATAGATTTGAATACCTCTGTCATGATCCCAGACACTGAAATGTGACAGAAGCCCAGCTTTCTTCAACTTCTCCCACAATTTTATGGGGAAAAAATGAAAGAAGTAGCTAAAGCTTTCTAAATCCTCAGAGTTTCTAGAGGCACCAACCCAGGGAGTCTTCTCTGGCTTTGGGCTGGGAGAAACTGGCTGAAAATGCCCTTCTGGTTATCACTTAACGTAGTGAGTGCCATTATCAGCACTGAACATCAAGGCTTCCAAATCAAATTCACCTGTTGTGTTCTCCTATAATGTTCTTTTGTCTCTGACCCTTCCTGTGAACTTCAGGTTTTTCTTCAGCACTAGACTTTACTGCTATACTTTCTGGGAGAATTGTCCAGGCTGTTGACATCTCTGTAGCTAGCTGGAGTGCTCCTGAAACAAAGACTGCTTGTCTGAGTGTTGCTTCCCATCGGGAGTGGCTGAATATTCACTTCCAAAAATGGATTTATCTTTTTTCCCCTAGTGCTTAGCACTACAGTACCCCTTGCAGCTGATTAATGAAATGGGTAGTGGTCCTGATGATACGAAGTTGATGAGCATCTAATAACAGTCCAGTGAGCATCAGAGGCCAGTCTGTCTTCTTAAGCTGTCCTCATTTGTTCCTGTTGGGATATAGTTTGACTTCTAGGAGTGTTACATGTAGAAGAAATGAAGGAAGAATTAATCCCTCTAGCATGAAGAGCAGTGAATTGGTACATATTTGAAACATCTTGTGTTTCATTCCTTAAGCTAGTTATTCTAGATAATGTGGTCAGAGCCTCTTCAGCGAGAGTCCCATAGGTAAACAACCAGTATCTAATAGAATGATCAAAGAGCTTTAGTTAATTTGTTTTTCCTATTCAATTTTCCAGTAGATACACCCTACAGTGTCCCCCTCCTGCGCTCGTGGGGCTCACGCAGTGAGCAGAGGGTTGTGTCAATGCCACAACAGGCAGAAATCCAGTTAGGAAGAATTTCTAGGCACAAACCCTGAATCCTGTAACTCTTACTGAGGTAAGTGAACAAATCTTGCTGGTGTTTGTGTCACATCCTGCCATTCTCTAATGGCTTCGAATCTTTTGTGACCAGTAATGCATTTTCCTCTGTGTATCTACATCTGTTCATGCTCATTCTTGAAAATAAGATTTAATATCTTGGATACTGGAACCTATCTATAAAGATAGAGGCATGTGCTGTGTTTTTTCCCTTTCATGGTTATGATGCATTTCATGATTTCTTTGCTTTACAGCATCCTTTAAAATGACACATTTTATCAAGTCTCTGGCTGGTATTGATGTTTTGCCCTTTTAAACATGTCATTTGATTTTTCTGATGTTCCTCTCTTATTTTCCATCTGTTTTCTTGTAATACTTCCATTTGGTGGCAATTTCTCCTTGGGTCCCCAAAGGTTTATTCCAGGAGTTGCCTGGAGCTTACCTCTTTTTTTTTTTCCCCCCTTTGTGTTTTGAAATGTTTGACACATGACTGAATTCTTCCACCACACTGGTGGTGGGTGCAGGTTCTGGTCCTGTCCTCACTGCAGTCTTATTGGAGTGTTTCACCATGCTGAGCACACACCACTTCTTGCCTTCAGGATCCCTGTAGATTCAATTTGAAGAACAATTTTTAAAAGCAAATGAGGAGAAACCCCCTTAGTGATATTTTAGATTGTGGACATGGTTTCTGTGGCTTTGGAGATGTTTCACTGAAAAAAGAGAATCCTAGGGTATTGCAAAAATGTAGGGAAGGCTCTGCTTCCCTGTGCCTCTGGTTTTCCTGTTGTGGGGATGGTGTTTTGCTGCTCTGATGCCAGGCTGATGCTTGCACCTTACAGTGCAATACTTCAGGCTGGCATGACATGGTCCTTTGGTGCTGTGCTGCTCAGGGCAGCGCTTCCCAAAAGCCCCTTTGTGGTCAGATTTCAGATGATCTGACATGGATTTGTCCTTTAAATCTGCAACTAGATACTTGGAAATATTGCCCAAAGTTTTTAGGAATCAGAGAAGCACTGGTATGATGCAGAGGTTTGGGGGAGCATCAGGAGGAAGCTGCTTCCATAGAGGGGAGCTTTCCTGTGTCAGGAGGGCTCGGTGTGAGTTGGAGGTACCACGGCTTCCTCATCTTTGAAATGAGCTCAAACCTGGGCTCCTTTAGTTCTCCTGTGCTAGGTGTGTTTGGTGAGATTAGTCAGAGGAGCTGATTTTTTTTTTTATAAGTTCCTTATATATGTGGCTGGCACAAGCCCCAGCCAAGGTCTACAGACTCTGCTGTGAAGGAAAAACCCTTCTGAAATTAGGGGGTGATGCCTCTGTGTGTGAAAACGCCTCATTTGGGCTCACCATGCCTGTCTCATACCTGAGTATAATGGGTTTGGGCAGAATTTTCTTCTTGGACCTGAGAGTGTGGCTTCCAACTGTTTGCTGCTAAATAGCCACTTTGGAAATTATGTTCAGAATGTCTGAGTAGAAAAGCTCTGAGAATGACACAGCTCCCAGTATGGCTCAAACAGCCCAAGCTGGTGTTTTTCACTAGGTTTCCATGCAGAGCAAGATGATGTTTAGGTAAGCCCCATATATAACCTCTGCATCATCTCAAATAGTCTTTCCAGGTCTGTACCTATCAAAGATGACTTCAGGGACAAATGATGTTCAGCTGCATTAACATAGCAGATGGAGTATTATTCCAGCCTGGATGGCAGGAGAACATAGAGTTTACCTCCAGACTCAGCAGATGTCAATTTATATTAACGAGCAATGGCAACACACGATATATTTTATTCTCCTTGTAACCTGTCTTCATTACAAAACATCTGCATACATTATACCCCATCCCAGATGTGAAAATTAATGCTGTGGCAAACAGCTCACATTTTTGCCTTTCACTGATAATTTTTTTGTCAGCGTAAAAATGAGGCCTGATAAAGATGAACCCCCTCCTGATGGCTCTGCCTGTGTTTGGGAAGGGAGTCTATTACACTATCAATTCCAGTGCCCTGGTGTGCTAAAAGGAGCAATAAGACAAGACGGCTTGTCACATATTTATGAGCTTATGAACCTTTTGCTGTCCCTTTTGTTATCCCTTCCCTTGGCAGTGCAGTGAGAACTCTGAACCTTGAATTAATGTGGAAAGGATGAGGAGCTCCTTTCTAGTACTCACGTCCCGGGTACTTGGCAGTTTGTAAATGTCACTATTGGAAACAGGGGGAAGTTGTAGAGTTGTAAGCCATCGAGTCTGTCATTGTCACAGGCTTCCTAGAAAACGTACTGAGCAGTAATGAGTAGCAGATAAAGGACATTAAGATTAAAGGAACTTATATTTTTCCTTATCTTCACAACAATCTGCAGATGAATTTCCTAAGGGTGCAATGCTAAATCTTTTGTACACAATAAGCTGTAAATCCTGAAGCTAGAGAGCTCCGGGTCAGCCTGAAAATAGCCTCTCATGTAAATACACAGGGCCTGAATAATGGCTGGGAAATTATTCAGAGAATAATTACAGCAATTGATCTTGAGATGTTTTGTGGCATCTTTCATTTTTCATCCTTCTCTTTCATTTTTCAGCCTTCAAAGCTCTCTCTGTGGTGTGGTGTCTCATTGAAACCACCGAAAGCAAAGCGGCTCCCTGGTCATTATTAAAGATGAATAGTTCACCTAATTATGAAGGGCAGCTACAGGAGTGGGTGGAACAAGTGTGTCTTCACCTGTGTGTTTATACATCTGTATGTGCCTGGGTGTTTGTGTATATATACACCCAGGGATGTGTACAGGTTTTCAAGGTCCTGTCTTGAATACCCTGGACCAGAACAAAGCTGCCATTCCCTGATAAGTGGTATCCAGCTGCTCAGGTGGTGCTGGGTACGAATTTAGGTCTGGGCTAAATGAATTTGGCTTTTCTTGACCGAAGGGAGGAGGTGTGTGCCTTCCCCTGAGGCAGCCTGGCAGAGCATTCTTGGGCAGGCAAGGAAAAGAAATATATCTTTGTTTAATTTAGTGTGACTTGATTGTTGACTCAATTGCAGGTCAGCAGCATACCCAGAAAAGTCATATAAATCTCTTTCTCTGCCATGTGGGGGAGAAAACAGATGGACACTAGAGTATATTAATGTTCATTCTCCTTGGGAATCAATAGGAATCTATATTTTATAAATGGGTCTACTAAACACAAGAGAAAATTCATGAAGCAGAGATAGAAAGAGGGAGAGAATGAAAAGCCAGCTAATTCCTTTGAAACAACTGATTATTATCAGCATCCTTGAGACGAATGTCCATTGAAGGCCCGATGCGGCAGAAGGCAATGCTGCTGCATTTATTTTCCCCAGGACTGATTGCATTAGCTATGCAGAGGCACCCAGCCTGAGCCCGTCACTTCTGGAGTACCCTCAGCTCGAAGTGACATTTAGCACCTCTAGGAACAAGGCTTCTCTCTCTTATTCCACACCGATTAATAGCAGGGGGAGATTGGGCTGACTGGGGGGAGCGCTGGGTCGGGTTTGTGAGGTTAAGAAGTGATTAAATGGAGGGTAAATAGAGACACAGGAGTGTGGGGTAGGAGAAAATGCTTTGGACAAGAGGGCAGGGAGGATGGTTTACAGGTAGTTGTGGTGGGAGTGAGATTTGATAGGGATGGGATTTGGAAGGTGGGGCTGGTTTTCAGGGCTGAAGTGAAGCTCGCAGGGAAGGGGAGGAAGAAGGCATGGATTTGTGGAAGACAAAGGTATGATGAAAAAGAAGAATAGGAGATGAAGGGGAGGGAAATGGTAAGTTGAAACAAAAATAAAAGGTGATATACGTCTGTGGATGGCTGAAACAATCCATTGCCATGTGAATGATAACGGATGGGTTTAATCAGGGAGTGGAAGTATCTCTTTTACACTTTCTCCTAGTGTAGCCTATTAGCAGTCCTGTTTAATTATGGAGGCCAGGGTAGTCACAGATGCATGAAAAATCCAGGGGTGCTCTCCTGACTTTCCCACAAAGTTAGAAAATTTGCTAAGACAAATGATCCCCTTCTCTCCCTGCATCAGTTTATTCATCTGTATAATGGTTGTATTAAATCCACTCCAGAGGACGATGACAAAGATTAATAGGGCAGAATTCCTGCCTGCACCACAGAGGTGATGGAAGGGAAAAGCTGCAGGTCTGCTGTGGGGATGCTGGGCAGCGATGCAGGATATGATCCTAGTGCTCCAAGATGAATATGGTGTGGTGTTTTCCACCCAAGTTGGACAGATGAGGAGGAGGAGCAGAAGGGAGTCCAGCACTGCAGGAGCCAGCGAAGTTTGGGATCCTTGGTCTGTGTTAGAGGGTCTCATTGAGGGAACCCGATTATCTCTGAGATACCATTTCAATCTCTTCCTAAAGCGATCCAGGTCTTTAATCATTATCCTGAAACCACAAAGCAGCTCCAAACACACACCAGCCTCGTTGAAAGACTTGTCAAGACTGAAACGGTAATTCACAAATTCACTAAAATTCCTTGCTCCACTGAGCAATGTGACAGCTCTGCCGACCGCAGTAACATTTCTATTCAGACTGGCTTTGGTGCTGAAGCTATAAATATCCCTGCAATATTTCCTGCTTCAGAACATAAAGACAGCTTTACAGTGCTGATAAAATAGAAATTACTTTCTCTCTGAGGTCTAGCTGGAATTTTAATGTCTGTTTTGCAATAAAGCAGCTCCTCCACAATTCGATTTGAGGGAAAGAAAACAAACGGTCTAATTTAGTTACAGTAATGACTCCTCTTGTGGTGTTGGCCACAGCCAAATCGGTGGTTGCAGGGCTGTTGGAGTTGGTAGTGGTGAGCACAGAGGTGATTTTTATAGTAATATGAATTGCTTTAATTGTTTAAGTGTATATATACAGCACTGCTTAATTACAGGTATGGAAAAATAAGGACCTGGGAAGAAAAAGGTCATTGAAGTTTACAGTGTCTAATAGTGTTTCTGTAAGAATTCCTTGTCACAGCTGTAAAGCTGGTGCCCAGAGATGACACAGATTAAAAAGCGTTCCTCAGCTGAGAAGAGAAACTACGGCTGCTGGTCTCATCAGTGCTGCTTTAACCATCCCATAAATGTCACCCTGGCTCTTGTTGGCCCCTTCAAAGGAAAGTGGGGGAGGGAGGCAAGAAGCTCCTTTCTTACCGAGTTCTCTGCTGGCTTTGTAGGTGGCAGGGTGGGGAAGAGACCTCAAACTGCTAAACAGGGTCATTCCTCATTTGTTTTATGGCCCAGGCATCATGCTGTGAGGCATGGGGCTGATGAACAGTCTCTGGGGGGGGGTTGGACCCGATGATCTCTGGAGGTCCCTTCCAACCCCTATGATTCTGTGATTCTCTAACACTGAAGAGAATCAGATCTGATGGTCTGGTGTGTTACAGGTGTTCCAGGGTTAGGTGTATGACTTGTGCTTGCAAAGGTCTGGTTTGGTGGCAGGAAGTCCTGACTTCCCCACACAATGGGAAATGTTCCAGAGCCAAATGGAGCACAAAGCTTCCTCCCTGCTGTGCTCTTGTGGGCACCTGTGGGGCTGAGGGTGGATGGGATGGGACATGTGTCCTTCCCCACACACCTTGCCATGCTGTGGCACTACCTGGCTGTGTATATTGAGCTCTGTGAAGTTTGCTTCCCCCTCCCTTCTCTGCTGGGCTGGTTTGATTACTGTTCAGTCCAAGCTCTCTTTGCGTGCCTGGGAAATGCCTAGCACACTTCCAGGGGTGTATAAATAAATAATAACTATTTAGAATCCTTTAAATGATACATAAGTGTATTTCTTTTCGTAAATATAAGCTAAAGTTAATGGATGACTTGATGGTTTTACTTCCATGACAAACCAGGAGTAGAACAGCTGTGTGGGACTCAGTGAAATAAATTGCAAATGTTAGACAAGATTTCTTATAAGAATTAGAATGTAAAGTGCTGGGTTGAATATTGATTTATGGATATTTAAAAAAAAATTCCCTATATATTTTTCTTACCTCAGAAGGGAATGGGTAATGATGGCTTTGCTGCTTTAGAACAGTGCAGGGTCGGGCAGTCTCCCCAGAATTGTATTTCTTGTGCTGAAAGTTGTAGTATCATGTAACAGGGAAAACTAATAAGACCTTACAAAAACATGTTGAACAGACTCGTGTTACCAGAGAGCCTTTACTGAATCCCAGCATGTAACTGGGTGGGGAAAGATCGGTATAAATCACAATTTCATGCCAAAGACTTTCTGTGTAAGTGGACCTGCTGATGGGTATGCCTCACAGACATAGCATAGGTAGGTGGGCTGTGCTCTGGAATGCTTTAAACGAGCAAAACAAATATCAGGCTCTGAAAGAAGTGTTTTTGTGTTGAAGAAATATCAAGAGGAATCTGGCATAGTTGTCAGTTTATAGGGAAAAAGCTTTTATTCTAGAGGCTAAGTGAGATCAGTGGATTCCTTTCGGCTAGTTGACTCTCACGGGCTGTAGACTGCTTCCTGGGGGGTCCTACCTGTGTCAACAAACCCCACCAGATGTCTGTAAGTACATCAGCATTTTACTAGATGGGCACCTGAACCTCCACGGGGAAAAGTGTAATGATCAGTAGGTTACCAGTAAGAAAGATGACAAAAATATCTCATGGAGAGGAGAAAGCTGCTGCCAAAAGTAGATTTGTTTTTTCAAGGTCACCCCAAAACAATGCCAGGCTCTGATCCTAGCTTGCTAAATCCAAGCATGTCCAAAGGTTACAGTCAGCCTTAAAAAGGAAGGATGAGTGCAACGTACCTGTCCTGGTGATGCCTTGGCTGGGAGATGCCTCACTCAAAAGTTGCACTTACTTGTAAGTTGAGGGTGCTGGAGACTCCCCATGGAGGAGGACTGAATCCTGGTGTTTCTGCCAGTTCTGCTTAATATGGATGTTCAAGGCTATCCAACCAAAATTGCATTTAGATTACATTACATTATACAGTAAGTGGCAAATCATCGCTGCTTCCTTTGACACTCAGTGTAATAACATTAACCATGATGAATTTCCTTTTACTATTCATGTGGCCTCCATACATTATTTCAGCTGAATTCCATTGTAATGTAGCATTAATTAATGTCTGCTGCTTATCGAGTGTTACCCACTTCTACCTTCCATCCCACTCTTTAATTCTTGAAGGCTTGCAGGTGGCAGCGCTGCTGGGGCTGTCACTGGTGCCAGGCAGTCTCTGCAGGGTGTAAGAAGTCAGATTACAGTTGATGCCAGTTGCCCCTGGTCCTCTTGTGCAAATAGCTTCAGGTTTGCAGGAAAACCAGGTTTGCTACAGGAGCTGAGACCTTTTTTGGGAGCGTTTGCAAGCAGGGGAGTGACTGAAGATGATACAGTGAGTCTCCACATCAATTTCCTCTATAACCTTCCACGTTCATCTCTGCCTACATAAGCACATAGCTGCCACGCTGTGGAAACCACTGTTCCAGGCTGAAGCAAAGCCCAAAGGCCAGCTCTGTGCTCCAGGCACAGCTTTTGGGTGAGCATACCCTTGCAGAAACACTGTGTGGGGAACAGAAGAGCTCATGGGTGGCTCAGACAGAGGGGGAACTCTCGGTCCTGGTGTGCCCAGAGCTGATTGCCAGAGCATGAGGAGTGGATTTCATCCCTGAAGAGCAAAGTCAGGGGAATCAAAGAGCACTTGGTTGAAGTTCTTCTTTCCACCTGCGAGATGACCTGTCCCCCTTGTAATGCGTTTGAGTCTAGCTTAACTTACTGTGTTTAATTAGCTCTTGGTCCTCTGACCCGTGCTACCACAAGATGTCATCCTTCCGACAGGTAGGGACTCAGCTCTTGTCACCACCTCTGTCTTCTGCTCTGGGGATCCCAGACCCAGGCTTCCTATTTCGGTGGTGTCTCCCAGCCTTGAAGGACCTCTGCAGTCATTCTCAAGTGATTTATGGTGGCAGCTGTTCTCCAGAAAAGAAAACCATTTTATCCCAGTGACTGGTTTCTGACAAGGCTTGAGAACCCACGACACAGGAGGAGAGGGGTTTCTGTCCAGAAGAACAACAGATGCCTTACAGCAACCAGAGCGCAAGAGTTAAACCACGCAAACGTTCCAATAAGCATAATTTAAGCCCATGGTTTTCTTTTTATGGCAGTTTCATATTCGGTGTTTTATATTCCAATTTTCCACCTTTTAGTCTTGCTTCTTTCCTTTTTTGCTGCAAAGCCCTATCTCAAATGGGAGGGCAATTACTAAGCAAGCGTGTAGTTCTTTAATTGAAGCACTTATAGGTGTACACTTAAAAACTATAAAGACTTTTATGGAATAGCAATGCCTTAATAGGCTCTTGTGTATGTACATTGTAATCTAATTCTGTACTCTTTCAGCATTGCTGGGGGAAGCTGTTAATTTATGGTTACAATGAGCAATAAAGCAATAATAGTAATCTAAAGGTGCAATATCCCTTGTTTAGGGGGCATTTATGGTTATGTATTAAAACTATAAATATATCAGGATGCTGCAGAACCGAACTGTATGAAGGGGAAGATAAGATCTCTCCCTTCTCCAGCAGAAAAGCAGCCACGTGCTCAGCCCAAACCCCTGAGCTCAGTGAGGCCTGATGAGAGTTTAACTGGCCACCTCCCCTCTCCCCAGGTGAACTTCCCTGTGTGTGGGGTGGGAAAGCAAGCCCTTGTTTGGATAGCCTTAATTTATTAATTAGCTGAATTGATATGTGCTAATAGCTCCCTAAACTAGCTCTCATTTGGGTAGCTTTACATACCTCTAGCACCTTTGTGATACCAAACACTTGCTTTCAGTAACAGTTCTCTTACTTTCTCTGTCTGTTGTGTCTGCAATCTACAGCCTGCTCTTTGGTCAGTATTAACGTGCTGTAGGCAAGATGTTTCTCCAGCAAGCCCTGTGGAGTTTAGTTCCCTCATCCCATTGATATCCATGAGAGCTGGGCATCTCCCTCCCTTGCTGTTCTGTGTCCCGGCCACAGGATCCAGCTGTAGAAAGCTTTCCCTGTAGGGATTTACCTGCCCAGGCATTAAACCCCTTCTCACTGATTCCTTTGAACAGAGACTGAAGCAGAGCTGAAGTCACCACAGCAAACTGCTGCAAATGATGTGGCTGCTTCTCATCCTTCCCTCTGGTGCCTCTGGGAAGAGCCTGTCAGCGTTGCCAGCAGCAGAGCATCCCAGCATGGCAGCATCTCCAGGTTTTCCTACTTTGCCTTGGGAGCTAGAAACATTTCCTAGGACGCTGCTTGACAGACTTAGTAAAAATGCTTCTTTTTAAGCAAGAATAAGAAAGGGTGACAGGAAGAGATAATTACCTTGTCTGAGCCAGGTCTCTGGGTAGGCACGGTGACATTTCAGAAATCCGAGGGGCTTTGTTGTGTTATGATTGGGAAGAGAATGGAGGGCAGAGCCCCTGACATTACAGACCACAAACAATTTCTGGGCAGTGTCCATTTCTCTGACAGACCAAACGCTGTCCCTGATGCTCTGTGGTGTCCATGCTGCTGCCCTGTGACTAAGGGCTCTGCCTGTGGACAGAGGAGGGATTTTTGGTTCTTGGTTCTGCTCTGAGCACTGTGGCTTTGTCCCCTGGACAGCCAAGGCTATGTCACGGTGATGGCCTGACTTTAATAAATATGGATGCTCAAACTTACCTAAACTGCCCCAAACCCCTGCTCTGCACAGATGGGTGAGCATCTGGGATGGGTGTTGCATGAAAATGGCACGAGATAAGGACATGTTCTGGCTTCAGAAAAGAACAGGAGGGAGGGATGAGGCGAACAAAGCTGCCACTAGAAGATGGACGTGATGTCGTTCGTTATGTGGCTAACATGGGTTTAATCTCTTACAGCCCATTGAAAAGAGCCTGCTAACGTTTCTCAGAGTTAATTATTCAGTTTCTTCTGCAAAGATCAGTCTTGGCTTATTCAGCAGTTGAACTGATCAATATTTTTCAATGTATGTGGGCCTTTCTTTAGAGAAGTGTGCAGAGGGAAGATGTGTGTGCCTGTTCTCTTTGTGTCTGCTAGCTTTATAGAGTTAAAATTTGTGAACCTGTCCTTCAGCCCTGAAGGACCTGAGAGAGGAGGGGCAGCTCTGCTCCTCTGTCAAAACTCACCACTGCAGCCCACTCAAGCTGGCTCAGAGCTGCCAGCTGGCTTTCTTACTGAGAAAGACCCCTCTTTGTTTGTGGGGACGTCCCTTCAGCTGACCCGGGGGTCTCTCTCTCCACCTGAACACCCCTACCCCTGTATTGTCTGTGGGCTCACTGCATGGAGCCAAGGGGAGATTGGGTACCCAACATACCAAAGAAAACCTGTTTTGCAGTGATCACTGAGTCTCTAGGGAGCATCTGCAGGGAGCAGGAGGAGCTTTAAGAGTTGTTCCTCCTGTAAACCTCAGCTGGGGCAGCTTTCTATCTATGTACCTGGAGCTGGAGTTCTGCCTTCAGAGCTTTGATGCAGGAAGCATGGCTTAATGACATTAAGGGAGCATCTAACTGGGGGTATGCTTGTCCAGAAGCCCAGTTTGCCTGTGCCAATGCAGGTGTTGGACAGTGTACGGCGGTAACAGCTCCCAGTGGGACCCGATGAGTGTGTATGTATGTGTACCTGAACTGCTCTGCTAGAGACTGATGGTGAACTACCCTCCGTGCAGGTGTTTGCCCTTGTGAAGTGGGGTTAATGATACGTGTTGTGTAAGTCCTGCTTGATTTAATATTCAAACAGAGCTTTGAGACCTCCTGGAGCAAAACTGTTGAAGAGCAAAACTGTCCTGTCATCACTTTCTTCTCCTTGGCTCCTGGCACCCGCCTCCCCGGTGAGGCTGGGAGGTGTCCCAGGAATCCAGCGCTGAAGTGGAATTTATAACCTGCAGTATGAGAAGGTCCAAAGGAAATCAACAGCTTAGAACGTGATGCAGGTTTTCTGTGTGTTTATTGAACAACTTTTAGTGTGACTCCATCGTTCCCACGTCACGCTGTAACGTGTATATCCATGGTGTGTTTCAGTCCTTCCTTAGGAGGGCTGGTGACAGACCCTCCCAGACCATGCCTACCCAGACCCATCATTTTATCAGCAACCAGCTGCTTGGCACAAGCCTTGCCAGCTCAGCAACTCCGTCTATCTTCCCTTGAGGAAACCATTCACCTTATCACCAAAGAGAGACGGGGTGGGAGGAGGGGGGTAAATTCCATCTGTTACAGCTCAGAGCTGGAAGCTTCATAATTGCACAGGATACACAGGCTGCATATCAAATTTTTTTTGTTTTAGGAAGCACTTAGGGAGCATTCATTCTCCTTTTATTGTTGTTCTCTCCCTTGCAAGTGACTGTATTTCATCTCCTCTGGGATACAACGCAGGGGTTTCTGAGCAAATTTGTGGCTTAATGATGCTGGGGAGGTGTGTGGAACCACAAATGCATCCCAGAAAATCTGTGTGCTCTCCCGTTGTGTGAGCTGTGGTGGACTGGCATGGTGGGCTGCAAACACCACTGCTTTCCTGGGTCGGCATCAGCAGTGCCGTGTCTATCAGCCATCCCTCCACATGAGCTTCAGTGGGGCAGCAGAGGGGTACAAAGCTATCCTGGAGCTTACATGTTTCCAGACTGAAGTCTCACTGAAGGAATGTATGTAAGAAGCGTTAATTTCTTGGAAATTTTTCTTATATTGACCAAGTTTGTTTTATAAACACTGCTTTGTGGAAGGACCTCAAAGAGAATTTTATTGAATAATTCCTGTATTAAGTATTGCTGCCCATCTCCTGGTAGCATCAGCTTCCTTGGGCTGCCTGGGGTTTGCAGTCATCTTCCAGCCACAGACCCATGAGCTGCTGTTGCTGCTGACCCCCTTGGTGCCCACTCAGGTATCAGGTCCAGCTCTAGGAATGGCCTCATCTTCCCACACCCACCTGGGAGGGCAAAAATCATTCCTGAAGCTGTTTGTCGGTATTATCTAACCTTGGTTTGAAAGTCTGAGCAGGATGTGTGTAGGGACCTGGGTTTGTGCAGTTTTCCTCGTGGCTTTGTACCAGTTCAGAGAAAAGATGCAATTTCCAGAGGCGACTCCTCGGGTTCAGCATCACCTGTCTGGTTTCCAAACGAGATGCTCTGAGATGCTCTGGGGTGATTAGGCCAAGACACCCATTATTCCAAGGCACGGTGTAATACAAATGTATTCCTGAAGTGCCTTGAGGGTCTCCACCCTGTCTCTGAACCTGGGAGGATGACTGGTCCCCTGGGACAGGCGCTTGCTTTGTCAGGAGGTGTGAGGCATATTCTGAGGTTGGGAAAATGTGCCTGGCGGTGACAGGCTTCTGGAGATCAATCTGATTAGCTTATCAAAGGGAAGATTAGAAAGCAACCTGATCGTGCTGTTTAAATACATCTGCAGGGAGGGAGTACCAGGTACAAAGTGTTTTTTAATCTAGTGGGGAAAGGTGTGACAGGAGCTGATGTTGGGAAGGCTTAAAAATTTTTTCCAGTGGTTAATCAAGGAAAAAAATGTGACAGATTTGTGCAAATCATGGGGCATCACAGCTGGAGTAACTCCTCCTGGGTACAGCTTACAAAGAGTAAATGGTGTAGGAGTCCTTTTGACAAGAGTTTGGGCTGAATCCCTTCGCCCCTCGCCGCTGGCTCTTGGCTTGTGTTGTTTGCAGCCCTCAAATCGAGCAGTGACTGCTTCTGTCTTGTTTGTTTTTGCTGCTGCCAAAAGGGGGGGAAATAAAGTCAAAGAATAAACAGTGGGATGTTTGCAACCTTCTTACATTAGGCAGATTGAACAAACTGGCTCGCAGTTGATTGTTTTTCTTCAGATCAGGCGGTGCCACCGCGGGTTTATTTGTTTAATTTTCTGTATGTTCTTCTGGGGCTTTTGTTTTGTCTGGGCTTGTTTTGCAGTCGTGACTTCTGGTGTGGGTGACAGGGTTACAAACAGCTCTGTTTCCTAAACCTTGGTGCAGAGTTTAGCAAATACTGATTCTCAGGGTAACAGAAGTAGCAGGAGGAATGAGCGTTCCTGCTCGGGGATGCAGAGTTGTTAACTACAGGTTACAAAGGTGCCTGTAAGAAAACTGGGGAAGAGCTGTTCTTGAGGGCACAGAGTGATAGGATGAGGGGTGATGGTTTTAAACTAGAAAAGGGGAGATTTAGGTTGAGTATTAGGAAAAAGTTCTTCTCTATGAGGGTGGTGGATCCCTGGCACGGGTTGCCCAGAGATGGGGCCTCTACCACCTCTCTGGAGACATCCAAGGTCAGGGTGGATGGGGCTCTGAGCAACCTGATCTAGTGAAGATGTCCCTGCTCTCTGCAGGGTGGGACTAGATGGGCTCTGAAGGTCCCTTCTGACCTTACACACTTTATGAAATAACATAGAGCCTGATTCCCTCATCTCAAGGCTGGCAGCTCTGGGCTGGACAGCAGCACTGGGTTGCTGCAGCAGCTCTGCCCACCCTGGGGAGCTGGGCACCTCCTCACCCCAGGCAGGACAGAGGGACGGACCCCAACGACGGGCAGTGAGGGTCTGGGGATTTGCACAGTAACTGTCTCTGTGTGGTTCAGTACTTTGAGACTCCATCTTGTGCCCACTGATGGCAAGAGCAAGTTTCCTGTCACTTCAGCACTGCAGCATCCTCTGTTCCCTTTCCGTAGAGCTGCTCTCGTGGCTTTTTCCCCTCTGTCAGGCCTTGAATCTGCTAAACAAGTTGAGATGAGCAGACCCTGCAGCTTGCTCTGGGCCTGCATCTTGCGATGAGGGTGGCACAGGCAATGCATCACTCAGGGTTGTGGCTTTTGTGCCTTCCTTCCCCCCTCCAGCGTTAGCTGTCCGAGGACGTGGGGGAGAGAACAGGGCAGGCAGGGGTTAGACTGGTGCTGTCCTGGTGAGTTGGGTTTTCTTCCTGGTTTTCTTCGAAGGCAAAATGTGTTGGAGTCGTGAGGCTCATGGGGAGGGGGAGGGAAAGGGGGGGAGGAAAAAACCCCCGTCTTGTCAATGCTTCACAAATGCAAACAGGTTGTGGCTATTCCCCTTATGCAAGGGTGTGCTAATTGCAAGAACACTCATTAATTATGCATGAAGTGCACAGTTCGGTTGCCCAGAAGAAATATTTTTGGATATTGTAACTGGAATATTTCTTTAGCTTCCCCTCACTGTGTCGTGGAGCTTTAATGAACATATGGTGCTCCATCAGCTAGTGCAAGCCCCTGTTCTCTGTAACTGGGTAAGTCTTTCTTCCACTAGTTATACTAGATAATATTTACACTGTGCACCGTGCTGCTGAACATTTAAATGGGTGGAAGTGAACGGGGAGCTGGCTCCTCCTCTCTTTCTTATGCAAGTGAGTTGTGTCTGTCTGTGAACATCAAACGCTGCCATGGACCTGGCTGAAGGGCTGACTGCTGCTGAACCCACTGCCAGAGCCAGGCCTTAAATTCAATCGATCTGGAACTTGTAATGTGTACTAAGCTAATTTCCAACTCCCAGCAAGTAGAGAAGCCGTTGATCTCCGAGATGTCTTTAGACATCACACTAATACGAGCATCTTCAAAGGATTTGGCTGTTTTCTCCCCTGCCATAACACATTGTTTTAAAGCTGATCTCATAATTGTATTGATTTTTTTGTATTATTTTTTTTAGTTCTCTGCGTCAAAGCACTTATTTAATCAAAAGTAAATGATGTAAAGGCCGTTAGGGTCAGCCCAGCAAGTAAAATGCAAACTGCAATACATCATTTATTTGTAAATGTCAGGGAAATCTGCAGATCGATATCCTTCCTGATGTGGGTGATGGTATTTTGTGTAAGTCCTGTGGCAGCTGCTGGGTTGGGGTGGCCCAGCAGAGCAATGCAGGGCCGGGCCAGCTCTCCAGTTGGGATAAGGGATGTGTCTTGGCCCCTGGACCATTCGCATTTGCTGTGTTGGTGGCAGATGTGGGCATGGGATGCCTCTGTGGCAGATGTTGGGGTCCCATCCTGCCCTGCTGTATCCAGCCCTCGGAGTGATGCCCAGCACTTGGCTGTGTGTTGCCTTTTGTTGCTTCTATGTGCAGGGAGAAGCCAAACCTTGAGTTTACCAATAGCTGTCCCCATTCCCTGCCTTGTGACCCTCAGCACAGACCCCCCCAAACACCAGTGGCTTGCACTGCTGGCCCTGCTGAAACCTGAGAAGGGTATAGGCACAGGCTGGGAAAGAACAAGTCGATTTTGGGCTTTTTAAACTCCATCTAGTGGCAAAAAACTTGCTGGTTTAGGATGATGGGAAACCTGGAGGTCCAGGTCAGAGCTGGTCTCCCCCAGACAGATGAAGCTGCTCTGGTGTTAGCTGGGAACTTGACCCACATTGCTCCTGAGCACATCCAGACGGCAAGTGGGAGAGCAGCCATCCTTGGAGGGGTTAAACCTGCTGTGCTGCCAGATAACGAAGGTGGGGGTGTAATAAAGCAATCGTGTCTCTGCTGCCTTTGGGGGAATACTTGCTAGGTGGTAGAGCAGAAGCTTTCTGCTGGTGTCAGAAGTATCTGTCCATCTTTTTATAGACTTATATTGGCCCGTGCAGGTCACCACGTTATCTGAACACTGTAAAAGGAAATGAAGGGAGGATATAAGGCCAGATAGGATCTGAGCACTGGTTTCGCTCTTAAATATTCAAAAGAAATTTTATGAGGGATGGGATTAAAATTGAGAGATTTTGCTGATGCTCTGTGGAAAAGATGTTTATAGAAACCAACAATGTGCTGTTGTCCTGTGCTTAGGGGTTGAGATGCGTGTGGCCGCACAGCAAGGCGGCAGAGGGGTGCACAGTCCTGCTCTGGCATTGTGGTCTGCACCCTGCAAGCTCCCTGGCTCTCCTGCCAGCACATCCAGCCTGTCTGTACCGAGTCACTGGGTGGAAAACTGCCGAGTTGCTTTTAAACAAGATGTTGGGTGTGTTTTCTTTTGGCCGATCCTGGTGCGAGCTCTCTGCTCCCTGCTGCAGCCTGGTCGTGGTCTGGGGCTCAGCTCCATCCCTCCAGAGGGACAGTGTGGCCAAGGGGCTCATGTTTTGCTGGGATATCCTCCCCCAGATCCTGACTGAGGACTTGTGTGGGTTTGACCAAGCCTCACTGTTAACATGAGATAAATCTCAGTGTTTCAGCCAGCGTGTTCCCTTTGCCATGCATGGACAAAGGGCTCTTCCACAGTCCAGAGAGACGGACCGGTTCCGAACATCTCTGGCAGCCTTGCAGCATGCTGGGGGAGGACGGGACCGAGGGGGCTCTTATGGCCTTTAAAAACCAGGCCTCAAGGCACAAAGTGTGGGTGAGAAGAGGCAGGCAGGGATGTTACCATGGTCAGACTGTGGGTAGATGCTGCCTGCTTTGGTGATCATGCAGGAGCTGCTGGTTATCCTGGAGTGCCACATGAGGAGAAAGGCGGGTGGTCTCGGGGGTGCAATAGCAAGAGGTGAGGATGTGGTTTGGCAGATGGGGGGGACCTTCTATGTGACCGAAGGGACGGCAGCTCCGCAGCTGGAGGTGTGGATGAAGGGATCCACCATGAGTGGTGAAATGGGAGCACAAAGGGGAACTCGGCACTGCTGCCAGGGCTCGGGGTGGGTAGGGATGGGGGATGGGCCAGTTTGACACCCGCACACGCAGTAATTACGGGTGTTGGTTAATGAAGGCAGACGCAGAGCGGCTGGTCTAATTAAAATATGAAAATGGTGCGAAGCAGGAGGAGGGCTTTGCCTGGAGCAGGGGGAGGATGCTGTGTGTGGTGCTGGGCTGGCCCCTTTGGGGTTAATCCTGATGACTGGCTGGCAGCAGAAGGGTGATGCTGGGGTGATGTGATGACTCCAGTGTCTGCGATCTGGGCTCTTACCTGTGCTTGGCTCCAGACCTCAGCCCCAAGGTGCCCAAACCTCGTGGCAGGTTCCCTGCATGGAAAAGCTCAGGCTGGTGGGGTGGCACCAGCCATGGAGCCCCCCAGCTCTGGCCTTGGGCTCCCAGCAGGGGAGCAACTTTGTCTTACATTGAGGAAATTATGCTGTGTTTTTCTTCTAATCAACTTTGCAATCAACAGATTGAACATGGTGTGACAACCACGAGCTGGAAATCTCTCAGTTCTGGTGGGTTCCCAATGATGTCTCTCCAAGGCTATTGCCTGCCTTTTTGAAATAGAAAAGGGAGAAGGAAAGAGGGTTAAAAGCCTGAAACTATGATTCCACTCAGGATAAAGCCTCAAGAGCTTCTATGAAGTTACTTTAAAAAAAAAAGGGGTTGAGAACAGCTTGGCCTGGAACAGTATTTCAGGCATGGCTAGCTGTTAAAAATAAGCTAATTCAGAAGCGGCACATTTAAATAAATATAATGCAAAGACAGAATGGCACAGATAATAGTTTTGAATGGGGAATTCTAATGACTTTGAGGGCATTTTACAGGGCAATTAATACACATGAAAATGCTGCTCTATTCAACTGATGAAAAAAAAGGGAAAATAAAATAAAGCAGGCAGAAAGAAAAAGGGAGATGGTTGTGACTGGTAAAAATAGGGTTTGATTTTCTTTTCAATAGGATCACTGCTTACAAACATAATAAAAGGAAAAATAAGCATGTCAGGTTCTATAATGTGGCTTGTAAAATCCCGAATGATTAGTTTCTAAAGAGGGGCAATTAGGCTCCTTTTGCATATGCATGTGACTTCTGTGGAACGGGGCTTTCTCTGCTCCCTTCTTCTCCCCCTCTTTATCAGCAGTCTAAAAATACATCTCCCCCATTAAACCTCCAGCATCATCCGGCTGAATTCATGGAGGGGACCACGGGCCGGGGCTCTCTTAAGAAATAATTAAGGTTGATTGCCTCCGACAGCCATTAGTGATGGAGGGGAGCCCGGGCTGCCTTGGGTCAGGTCAGGATCAGGCCCCAGGGCCTGAAGCGAGGGTGTTCCGTGTGGGATGGGTGTTTGCTGGCAGATGGGAGCCGGGAGCTGCCAGGGAGCAGCTTCTGCTGAAAATGCAAACTCCTCCGGAGCAAAGGGGCTCGTTGAGCCGCTCCAGGGGAACTCCCAGCTTTTGTTCATCTCTCACATCACCACTGAGTGCTTGGGCCTCCCCCAGCCCTGAAAGGGGGTGGGAGGGGGACAGCAGCAAGGACTGCTCCTAGAGAGGCTGGTCCCACGTGTTCCCGGATCTTTCAGCGCTGGTTTGATGCTGCTCAGTACATCAGGGGAGGGAAGGGTGTCCTGAGCAAGGCAGCCCCGTGCTGCTGAGCAGGCTCTGCCTCTCCGGCTCGTCCATCACGAGCTGCTGAACTCACTGCAGGGATGATGGGGAGACGGGTTCCAGCTTGCTGAGGTCCATGCTGGGGTGGACTGGAGGCTTGTGGTGGTCCTTGGGGGCTTTGCAGTCCATAAAACTCCCCCCTCCACGCTTCCCTGCCCACGGGCATTGAGCTGCCCTGTCCTTGGGAAAGAGCCTGTCCTGATCTGTAGCTGCCTGTTTGAAAATGTATAAATAAATATTACATATGCTAACAGATGGTTCATTAGCCAGTTGTTATGGCAATCAGTGCTTCAGCCAATTAAAATACTTTTTCATAGCTTTAAAAATGTCAATGATGGGAACATTTAAATGCCCAAAGAACAAACAGATTCACTGTAGCGTGGCATGGCAACAAAAGGCATTTTGTCCAAGTTTGCAGGGGAGGAATGAGAAGAAATAGAGGAAGATTTGGAAATCCTTCTTGCTGAAGCACAGAGGCACTGACCCTGTGTGTGTTAGCAGGAGAGGTTGGTCAGCATCTTGTTACTCAGATTGCCTGGAGTTTTGGGTGATCGCTTGTGGAGCAGTAGGAATTGCTCTGAGCTCAGCATCCATGGGCAGGGTCAGACTCTTGGGGTTCCTGAGCTCATTTTCAAGGACCCAAATGGCAGGTCCTGGCATCCCTTGGGCACGCTGCCTACCTGTGCCCAGAAGGATGCTTGGCTTGAGTTGAGCACCAAGTTCAGGCCTTGCAGACTGGTTTTTCTCCTTAGTAGCTCAGAGTATCTAGAGCAGAGGTGGTGATAATCAAAAACAATTTAATTTGGTCTTGTATGCATGCTGTGATGCCTAATGGTGGTGGAGTATGGGGCAGTTGGAGGGATGGACCCGGTTGCAGCTTGCATTGTAACTCCTGATGTTGGGTTGTGTTTGCTTTGAATAGCAAATAACACTGTTTAGGTCTTCAGTTCCTGTGAGCCACCTTGTCTCTGTGTTGGCTCGGTACCTGTGTGCTGTCAGTGCTTTGCCTCTCTGCCCTGGGATTCTGTATGCAAGAATAAAGTAATTCCATGGGAGGATGAGACCTTTCCATCCCGAGCTGGTGCTTGTAGCAGGACCCTCCCTGGGGAGTGGGGAAAGCCTGGCCTCCCCTAAAGCATCCTCTGCCTGTAGCTTGGAGCAGGTATTTTAGGAGCCTGTGTTCCTTGTGTACGGATCCATGAGGGTAAAATTTTTCAAGCCTGTTGTTCACAGAGGGCAAGACAGAGCTTCTTCCCCCCTCTCTGCTTCACTGGGGGCTTCTGCCTGCTTTGGGAGCCAGCACAGCACAGGAGCCTGGATTTGATGAGTCACAGCCCGTAACAGGGTTGATTCTCCTTTTCTAATCTGTGCTGTCTTTTGCAACCGTTTAGAGGAGCAAAAAATAGCTCCCCCAGACAATCAGAACAGATTATTTTAATGAGAGCTCAAAAATGAGAAACAAATGGCTCAAATTGAGCCTTTAAACATTTCTACATACGTCTGCAAGGAGCTGTGTGATGCTTGAATCAGCAGGTCTGCAGCAGGAGACGGCTGCTGTCAGGAGTTTAGTTCTCAACCCTCTTCCCCCCACCCCCAGTAGCTAAACTGAACATCCCAAGTGAAAGCTGCGTGCTATCAGCAGCTCCATTTTCTGCTTGTAATTGTCTTTTATCTGCTGGAGTCGGCAGTGCCCAGCTTACATCTGTTCCTGATTCACTCCCTGTAAACGTCAGAGGGGGAAACAATCATTTCTCCCATATGTGCTCCAGCAGGCAATAGGTAGAATGAAGCTAATAACCTTTCAAAGCTCTTTCCTTGCTCTCTAGATTGTGTCTGCTGTTTTGATGCCCACTCTTGGCTTACTAATTAGTTCTGATTATTTTTTTCCTGTGCTGTAAGTACAGAGTATGCTTTTAGCTGCTCACATCTAGATGGAGATCAGGCCAGAACTGCAGTGGACTGCTTGTGTTTGTAGAAACAGATTGTTTGCTTCAGGAGGGAACAGAGAAGCTCCCTCAGACCCTGTGCACTTGCAGCCAGCACCCTCTGATCCTGTGTGCATCCCAAAGGTGAACCCTGCAGCCAAGGTGGAAACTCTACGAGCAGTTCTGTGTAACAGTGTGTTACCCAGGGAAGTCCCTATGGCCAATAAATAAATATTCCCTCCTTTCACTTCTTGCATTGCTTTCAGTTTGTGATGGTGGTTCCAAAAGCTTTAGAGCTGCTTCTAGATGAGCGTAAAAACACCAGGAGTACTTGTTTAAACATCAGAAAGGTATTAGCTCAATTTTGCACTTCAATGCTACCAAGAGTGCTTAGGCCCATTGGGCATGAATTTAATTTTCTTATAGGTTTACAGAGAGAAGAATCAGGCTCCCTATCTTAGCATTACCTGCTTCTCCCTGCCACAGCTCAAAGCATCAGCCTTTCTGGAGCCCCAGGTTCCAGAGGGCTCTAAGATTGGGAGTCAGCCCTGAGCACGTGGATGCCCTGAAGGCTCTGCTCGGGGCTGTCTCTCACCCTTGCTCACCATGTTTCACATGAGCCCTGTGGTCCTCTGCATCAGGAGCCCCCAGGAAATGTTAAGAAGGAGCAACATGCCTGACAGCAGAAAGGCAGTGGGGTTACAATAGCGAAGGAATTGAGTCCAGGCTGGACATCACCTTGCTGCCTGGGGAGGGCAAAATCCTGCCTGGCTTCTTACCTTCTAAATCATTAGGTCTAAAAGGATAAAATCAAGTTGTCTGGTTTTAGTAGCACATTGGGTTGTCAGTTATAGAAGTAAACAGATTTTTTAATGAGGCTTGTTCATTAGCTCATGGTCAGCTCGATGTGGGTGCCTCAGCATGCGTGTGCACAAGTGATGTCAGCCTCTGAAGATGTCAGGCCATCAACTACCTTTTTTTTCCAAGGATAGGGGAATGTCAATAGTCCTTGTCACACATGGGGGAAAAATTGCCTTTTAATGGTCAATAGTAATAACCAGTCTGTTTAAACTTTCATGAATAAGATATATACAATCTATGGCCTATGAATTATGCACGTCTCTCCAATGGCTGGGAGGTAGGAAACGATCCTGGCTCAGTTCCCCTTTGCTCACTGTCCCTGTTTCTCTCTGGTCCTTGTTTGGCTCTGGCTGGTGATGGCTGCAGTGCCTCTGCCTGTCCCACCCCCAAGCAGGGGATGATGTTCCTAGGGTCTCGTCCCCATCTTGGCTTTGGTTCAGATCCTCAGCTGAGGGGTCATGTTGGAGCTTCCCAGGCTACATCCTGATTTGTGTTTGGGAGATGTTTGCTGTGTACCAACTGGAGCCCTTTAGGCCAGCGGTGACCGTGGAAACAGCAATATTTCTGCTGGCAAAGCCCGATGCCGGCAGCAGTCGGAATAAATACTGGCAACGTTGTGCTTGTTTGCTACACTTTCTGCTCTAAAAAACCTCCTTCTTTTCTGCTTCCCTCTTGCCCACGAACTGAGGTGTGAGGCCACAAAGGCTTTATGTTTTTGAAGGAATTTCCAGCTCTAGCTGCAGGCATCCAACCATCTCCAATGAAAGCGTGCTCGTAGGGAACTTGGAGCCCAGATTTAGAGGCTGCGCCGAGGTTCAGATAAGCCTCAGCAGAGCATCCAAAAATGACAGATTCCTTTCTGCTCTCTGCCCAAACATCAGATCCTTTGAAGCTTGCCCAGGGCTGCTGGGCAGGAGATCAGCTGGGCTGAGATCAGAGCCACGGGGGGAAGGTTCTGCATGGTGAACCTGAGCAGTGTGTGTTCAGACAAACAGGAAGAAAGGCACGCTCCAGTGCCACCAGCACCTTCCACCATCTGCACCCTCGCCGGGATGAAGCCTGTGTGGTTTCATAGGGGACGAGGTGCAGCTTGCAAGTGCCTTTTGGTGCAGAAGGATCTTTTGGATGCTGATCAAGATACGGGTGGAAAAGGAGCCTGGTGGCAGTGAATGATGAATAATGTTTTTAAGAGCTGAAGGGAGTATGTAAAGATGCAGGGGGGAGATGAGGGAGAGCAGGAGGAGTAAAATCTTTTGAAGTAAAACTAATGAACAAACCTGAGGCTTTGGGGAGCCAGGTAGATGGTGAGCTGGGAGAGGATAATACCACAAAGAAGTATGTGATATACTTGTGTCTGGAGGCAGGGTGTCATGGGGTGAAATCGGTAGACGATGCTCTGAGGGGAGATGGTTGGAGTGAGAAACGCTGTCTCTGCCGCCCTGGCTGGTGGCATGTCCCTGCAGCAGGCTGAAGCACCAGCTCTCCTCAGCTGCACAAGGTGTACATCTTCACTGCCCGTCTCAATTGCTGGCTCTAGAGAAGGGAGCACACAAGAAGCTGTGGAAGTGGAAAGTCCTTACAGACTCATAACTTTTGTCTTTTAAAAGTAGGGCACTTTCAACACAGATACACGTTACTCATAAAGCAAGCCCCCAAACTATCATTTTATCTCCATGCCAAATCATAATCCTCTTCCAGCTCCCTGGGGTTCTGCTGAAGGTATTTGATTTTTTTTTCCCTTCCTCTGTCCCTTTCTTTTAAAACCCATTTCATTATCAAATGGCGTTAGGGGAACTGATCTGTAATGAGGAAGCTGGCACAAGTCCCAGAGTGATCAGAGGGGCTGAGATTCAGCGAGGTTAAGCTACTGCTCAAAAAAAATTGTAAGTAATTAAAATTAATTAAAAATCATTAAACAAACGTTCGTGCTTGCTGTTTCACGTGCTGCTGACTTGATGGTGGGCTGTGCCGCTGCGCCGGGCTGTGGCACTGCAGTTTCATATGGTGCAGTGGGATGAGTGGATCATGTCTTTGGGTGGCTTTAGCAGGGACTTACACCACTGTGCAGAGATGGTTTGGCCAAAGAGTAGATTTATGTGGTGGTGGGGTTGGTTGTGGTTGTGAGGTCCTGTTAGGAGGGATGGAGCTTTTGTGCCTGGTGTTGGCACAGTGTCCCTATCTGACCGCAGGACAGTGAGTTAGTCTTTGTGAACTTGAATTTGTAGCTGTGAAAAGGTGAGTTGTTGTTTTTCTCTCCAGATTATGCTCATGTACAGTGTGTAATGTGCAGCAGCTTTGCTCTCACCAGGGCTCTCCAGCACTCTGGCATCGCTAGTCCTAGTACTAACATTGCTAAGGTTAATGCTGACCTGCGGGGTTGTTGGTTTAAAGGTGAGGCTTTGTAATTGCCTGTAAAATTCTGTCTCATTCTGCGGTACAAAGAGGATCAGCACATCCCAGGCCAGTACATCCCACTTTGAAAGGTGACCTCCTGTGAGCAGGGCTGGTTAAAATCTTCACGGCAGCATTATGCATGACCAGGGTTTGTTTCCTGCAGGAGCCTCCAGCAAATCACCTCCCCCAGAGCCCCACAGAAGCTGCAGAAACATTTGCATTGCTGAGGTCCTTGCTGAGAAGAAATAATAAAACCCCCCAGAAATGCTGTTGCTGCTCTGCTGGCAAATAGGGGTGTGGGGAGCTGCTTCTGCTGTCACAATATTTGATGATTGGTGTACCAGGAGTGACCTGAAGTTGAAGCTGTCACACGTCGTTACCATGCATAAGGAGAGCTCGCTCCTCCCGTCCTGTCCCTCGCGGAGCCAAGGCAGATGATTCAGCCCAATTGAACGGCAGTGACAGTTTTGGCTGGGGAGAGGCCTTTACCCGGTTTCCATGGTGATCAATTTTCCTCTTTCATTCTAGGCCAGGAGGTTAAAATCATTGATGAGGCCTCTCCAACGGGTGTGTTTGCATTTCATCTCACTGCTGGTGTATCCATGGGCTGGCATCAAAGTACCCTGAATCACAGTGCTGGGTGTGAGCGCAGAGGCTGACATCATCATCCTCCCAGAATTATTTGTGATACACGGTCAGACCTCATGGTGAATGGTATAGCAAATATTGCCCAAATATGGGTCTTTCCCCTAGTAATTGTCCATGTGAACACAAGGTGAGATGCAGGAGGAGACCAGGAGATCCACCTGTGGGCCATCTCATCCTGGCCATGCTCAGAGATAGGCTGGAGCAGCCTGGGAGATGGGTGATAGATTTCCACCAGCTCATCCTGTTCTCCAAAGCTTAGAAATTCACCATCCCCTCAAAATGCTTCTCTCAGTTTAGTAATGTTTACTTGCTGTGGAAGAGCCCCAGCCCTTCCATCTGTGTCTGCTGGTGACGGTCTGTGGTAGTGTTGGCTCCCATGGAGCCCATCTCTGCCCTCTGCTTCCTAATTTCCCATTTGCTTTAGACAGTACCTGTACTTGGACATGACAGTGCAAGGTGATGTGCTCCCTCCTCTGTACCACCCATTCTTTTATCGTGGGGGGTAAAACACCTTGGCAGTTGGTAGCCACAGGCAGGAGTCTTGCTGGGAAGCACTGGCCAGGGGCAAGGCGAGTGGGTCCCTGGGTGAATTGAAGGGGTGGCTGCACTGGCTTGCCCGCTGACTGGCTTCCCCAGGGCTGTTTTACAGGAGCAGTTCAGTGTGACATTGAGCCCGGTTGTTACATCTGCCAGGTCTGTCTCCTTCCCCTTTGAGCATCAGGAACATCGATAAACGCTGCGAAAAAGTCTGCTGTAAATAACCAGTGTTTCTGCCTATTCTAATCAATAAAATATTGTTTATAGAAGCCCTCACAGCTCTGGTTAAAGGTGTTTTTATAAACCTGCTCTGAGGCGGCTGTAACTTGGCGGCTCAGAGTGCCCCTCTGCCATGGCATGGGTTATAGACTGTTCGGATGTAAATCAGCTTAAGTTCTGTAGCTCTGGTTCTGCTGTTTCTTTAAAGCACAAGTGGCTGTATATAGCTCTTGGTGTGTTTTTCCTTACTTGGCTGTGGCTTAATAAAGGAGGTGCAGAGGGTGGGTGGATGTGTGTTTGCAGTTAAACTATATCTATGTCTCCTCATATGTAGTGAAAATGAAACAAGCAAACAAATAACAGTTTGATAGATTCCCACTATCTGCATTTAAAAGCAGAGCACCACACAGAAAGCACAATAACTACATTTCATAACTCTCCCGCTGTACAAAGCCGAACTGGGCAATGCTATGGTAAATTATTTCCTCCTGCTGCCTACATTTCAGACTCTTTATTTTTCTGGATTTCATATCTCTCGGCCTTTTCATATCGCAGCAAACTAAGAGTCAGGGCGTGCTGCACGCCGGACCAAATCCCATCTTCAATTCTCACAATATTAGTTCAGTCCTTACAGCGATGTTTGATTTATGGAATACTAAAAGAATATAAATAATTTGTTCTTGTTTTCACAGGATTAGTTGCCAGATGCGAAGCTAGAAATAAGGGATAAAAGGTCTGTGCTTGCTGTCGGGCATAAAAATCCTTTAATCATTTATTAATGTCAAGATTTTTATTTTCCATATAGGCCGTTGTTATATACGTGTCTGTTTCCTTACACCATCAAAGGTCAGCGTTTGAAAAACAGTCAGAGATCTTTAAAAGGGCCCAAGAAGCCGTCGGTGAGCTTTGGCCTTCGGAGTTGTTTGAAGTGCTTTTGAGATCTCCAGCTTATCAATGCGCCCGTCTCCTGCCCGCAGACCCAGGGAGGGAGGTTAAGGAGCTGGTAGGATAAGTGCCAAGTGCTCGCACGCTTTGCTGGCTTCACAGGACAATGAACCTGCAGTGTCTGTGGGAAAAGTGCCTGGTTTGAAGGCAGTGCTGGTGGACCTGTGCCTGGCAGTGTTATCTTCTCTAGTGTGGTTATTGCCTTTGAACTCAGACAAGAGCTGTAGACTCCCCTACAGGTTGTTAGAAGTCATTTACTGGTCCTGCCTGTACGACTGCTGTTCTGTGCAGGGGTTGCCATTGTAGCTGCGAGCGAAGGACACTGTTTCCCTCCATCTGTTCATCCCAGGCTGTGCACTGGCCATTCCTCTCGGCATCAGTGGCTTTTCCTTCTCCCTCATCTTCAGCTCCCAACCCGATAGTGTTGCTGCCCAGCGTTACTCTCTTGCCAGCAGTTAATTCTTATGGGTTTGAATTATCTCCCCCTCCTGGGACACGTTGCATTTGGTTTCTGCTCATCATAGCTGGGCTTTTTCTCTGTCACCTCACAGTGATAAGCACTCCCTGTCAGTCACCACTGCAGGGATGAGGCTGCTCGAGGTTGGGGTGCTCGGGGTGTACCAGGTAAATGCCGGGAGTCATGATACACACGAGCAAGAAGGCAGAGTGGCTTTCAATGAGCAGATTTTGGAGCTCCTCTTGACAAGCTTTTCCCAAGGAATACTCACTTTTAGCACCACCAAAACTGCTTCGGTGTTTTCATGATTGTTTATTATTACAGCTTCAGGAGTAAGTAATTAATCGGGTCTGAAATTGTCTTGGGCTCAGATGTGATAAGGTGCTTAGGGTGGTTATGTGAGAGATGCTCCCTCTTGTTGGTGTGGGCTAATGACTCTGTCAGCAGTGGCCAGCAAAGCCATTGTGGAGAGGTTATCAGTGCAGCCTTTTCATCTTAACAGATAGAGTGTGTGTAGCAGGTCTGTCATCTTTAAATGTGCAACTGATTTGAGGGCCAAGGGGGGAGGCAGAAAAGGAGGCTCTGATGCCATGGGTACCCTGTGTGTGACAGCAGAGCTGCCTCCTCGCCTGCAGCATCGCATCGCTGTGAGCCTGGGGATGGGAGGCAGGAGTCGCTGCATGGCTCGGATGTGCAGGGAAAGAATGCTTTGAGACCCAAACTTGATATTATATGTGACCTCTGTGGAGCAAAAGCTTTGATCAAAAGGGAAACAACATCATAACCCAATCTCTCTGGTCCTCTTCTGGTGCCTAAGACAGGGAAACCATATTAACCCACAGTTAAGACACTGCCAGGGTCCTAGTTCAGCTAGGAAAAGCTGCTTTGCTCATAGTCAGGGATTTATATCACTTGGTTCCAGGGAATGGTGAGGCACTCATGTTTCTGGGGGAGATGGCCTCTTGTACCCTCAACTACCCACCCCCTATGGCAGTCTTGGCAATGTGTTATCAGCAGGTCCCCCCATTCTGGGTTATCTCCCTGTCTTTCTCTGAGCGAGGATGCACATTGCTGGGAGAGGATGGGGGGGGGTTCAGCATCATTACCTTATTCAGCTGTAATTCACTAAAAGTATTCTGGGTCAGGAGATCAGCTGGAAATATGATTAACTTACGGTGAGCTTAGCATATAAGCACATGTAAAACTTCAGCTGGTGGCTAACTGCTTGCCTGCGTTGGGACTTAACCTTTAGACTTGTTGCTGCAGTTGATAACAAGGGCCCACTAAAAGGCAATTGCTGCGGGTTTTTCCTGGCCCTGAGATCAGAAATGCTGAATGATTTCCTGCAAGGCACTACAGGGATGTGGGGCTGTGGGCTGGGCACCTCTGGGGACAGGCTCCTTTTGCTTCACCAATGTCTCTGAATCATGCAGCCTCTCCAACAAAACTTCCCCAAAAACGTACTGGTGGAATACAAATGAGCCCATTAATGATGTTTGTGAAGCAGAAGCAGCAGATAGGAAAATAAATGAATTTATTATCTGAAATAGTGAGAGTATGGCAGGATGTCTGTGTCCTTTGCTGCTTTCCTCCTCTGGATTAATGGCCAAATTTCTCATAATGAATTTCCCAAAGCATTGCATCCAGCCAGCAATGCTGACTCAAGTGTTAGACGTATTTTTGAAGGACATGTGTTATCCTAACACCCTCACAGAGATCCACTCAAAAACTCCCTCACATAACAGCGCAACTGTAGGACAGGAGCTCCAGAAGCAAGTGGAGCTGTTGTCTTTCTGTATGTGCAACAGGGACAGAAAGAAACGTTTTACAAGTAATTTATATTTGCAAAACATCCAGTATCTATGAAAAGTGTGTGGAAAATTAGAGTGCTGAGCAGCTTTGTCTGACAGCGTAACTAAAAACCTATTGACATGGAAATGCCTGTTTAAGCTATCAAAAAGGGCAGTGTTCAAATGAAAAACCTTCCTTTTTCATCATGGCAAAACTCTGTCCCTTGAAGTCAGTGGGCTTCGAACAGTTTCGCAGCTGTGTTGTCTGGGAAGAAAGGTTTTTGCCTGTTAGAGCCCAGGTTCTGTTAATGCCAGTTGTCATCTAAATAATTCCATATCATCAAGCAAAAAAATAATTTCTAAGGATGGTGGGGGGAAATTCAGCAGCTTAATGTCTCCGATACAGTCACCCACAAAATTGCTTATGAATGTGCTATTAGTTTGAGCTAAAAGTTAATGGAGAAGCTGGCTGGCCTCGGGGGACTAATAAATAGGATACTAAGGCTTTCTGCTTTAGGGCAGTGTTTCAAAATTGGTCCAAGCCCACAGTAATTTGAAAGAAGTTCCCCTTTGCTTATTTGTTGGTCAAAGTCAGATAATGGTTTGGTGAGTTTAAGCATGATTCAGAGTACAAACCAGTTCCAGAGGTATGATTTCTGTTATGGAAACACTCAGAGGCCACGAGCTGTATCTGTGATTATAATTCCTGTACGTGGTACAGATCTTTACCCCAGAGTGTACACAAGCTGAACACCCATAAAGAAACGTGGTGTTGCACATGCAGCCAGCCACAGAGAGGCCATGCTGTAAGTAAAGCCGGGCATGGGAGCTGGGATTTCCCTGCTTACTGGATGACCATCATCCTGCCATCTGCATCCCTTTCAGCTGGCCCTTTGCAGTGTTGAATGGGCTCGTTTCCAAACCCTGCCTGGACCCCCCCAGCCCACGCCAATGCCTGGTTCCTGCGGGAATCAGGCACTTGTTATCCCAATAACCTGCTAGCATTACAAACAAAAAGCACAAACCATCACGTGTAAACTGTGGCAGGAGGAGGATATGGTGCCAGGAGTTCTTACAAGCTACCCTGGATGCTGGTTGGAAATGGGTTTATATCTTACCAGTCGTTATTTAAGGCAGGCAGTCAAAGCAGGCACTTCGTCGCTCCTGACCCAGGACTCTTCCTCCCAAAGCCCTGGGTGCTGGGATGCTCAGCCATATTTCTGCTGTTCTATTTGAGTTGGGAAACTTAAATGCTGAATGTCTCTTCTCCTTTTGGTTGTGACATATGTGGGGTTCACACTGCAGTTAGCCTGGGACGTCCCTGAGGCTGGCCCGGAGCACTTCTGTGAGCGACACGGTGACGAAGGACAAACTTCATTTCTGGTGCTTGTGATACCCTGTTCGTGTTGGGTTCAGAGATTTTTCACTGTCTTGGAAAGACTAAATAACACGGCCAACAGACTCCTGTATTATTTGCAGTGATGAAGCTTAATGGAGATAGTGATGAGATGAAACCACTCCTGAAGCTCTCTGAAAGCCATAGTGGAGGATAATCGCCTCACTCCAGCACTGGGTGAGGACAAGAGAGATGTCAGGGAGGAAAAATACCTGTAATTGCCCTGCAAATTCCCACCCTGACTTAAAAACTCTTCAGGAAGAGGCAGAGCTTGGTGGGTTTGGTGTACATGTGGTGCTCCTCCTCTCTGCAGTAATTTATCAATAATTCCGTTGCTCAGAGGGCTGTTGAGTGTAGGCTGTGGAGCTTTAGCACGAGCAGGGGGAAAAAAAAAGGATTAGATTAGAGGATTAGACATTAGACATTTATATGAATATGAATAGTCTTTGCAGCTCCATCAGCTAGGAGAAAATTACATGGGGCTGATAATCTTCATGCTTCAGGGCGTAAGCCGATCATGAGAGCTGGTCAAATTATTTGTTGTGAGCCATTTATTTGACGAATTTAGCCCTTTCCTGTTTGTGTGGGGATCATGATTTTTATTAATACACTTCTCATTCAGAACTGTTTGACAGCACTTTGCATGGCCAGGACTGAGCTGTAAAGGGTTTATCGTGGATATTCAATCAGTCACTTCCTATCCAGGGTTTATTCTCTGGGAGGGATGGTGAGAAGACCCATCCCATGGGTAGCACTGAGCAGTGAGATAGAGCTGAGTCCTCTCCCTGCAGCCCTCTGCTCGGGCTCTATGAGGCAACGTCTGTCTATCCATCAAACATCTTTTCTGTGGTTAATAGAAAGCTGGAGACTTGGTGCTGGTTAGCATTAAGAAATTAAAAATACTGATGTGATCACAATGAACAAGCAATAAATTGCCGCAGACATGCCAGAGCCACACCAGCAAATAAGCAAATGCTTACTGCTGGGGGAGAGCCAGCTCGAGAGTGGCTTGAGCATTTCAACAGTGACATCTTCTCCTGCTTCTTCAGGGTGCTCCCCTGGCAGGGGAAGGACCCCCCTGTGCTTAAAAAGCAGACCCTGCTCTGGGTGATGAGTCCCAAGACAGAGCTGCTCTGCGCACGGGGGCTGCCCCAAGCCCCCACACCTGGGCTCAGCCAATTTTAACCAGCACATGCATATGTATTAACACAGCTCTTTTACCTTTCTCTGTTTCCATGAGATGCTGCTCCTCTTGGCACGCTTCCTGACCTGCCGGCACGGGAGGGATTGGTGCAAAAGGAGGGAAGATCAATACAAATTAAAAGCAAATTAAATAATGTGCAAGGGCCAAAGCGCATTGTTGAAAACCCATTAGCCTCTGATTTATAGTTTTGTGACCCATGATTGTTTGCTGTGTGATAGAAGTGATCACAAAATCTATTAGCTTCCTGGGTCTGCTTGGAGAGGCTCCTACAACCACGGGAAACCTTCGGTTTGGATGAGGCTGAATAAACCCCATGTGGCCCATGGCTCACCTGTAATTAAGGGGTGTCTCTTGCTGCTGCCCAGCAGTGAAGGGAAAGCTGGCACTGGGGTCACTGGAGTCCTTGAGCTCGTGGTGGGTGGCAAAAGTGGAGGATAGGGAGGAAGGGGTGAGAAGCATCTCTGCTTCTGGACCCTCTGATTCTCAGACCCCCCAGGCCAGCTGCTGCATGAAGCCTGCAGCTGGTGCAGGGAATGTGAGCATCTAGCTGTAGCTGTATGTCCCTCAGCGATACCTCTCTGTCTCATTCAGGTGTTTCCTGGTGCGTTTTATAAGTCCAAAGGTGTTTGTTTTCCTTGTGTCAGGCTGGTTCTGTTCGAGCCTTTGATTAATAGCTCTGAAAAAAAAAATCACACTCCGGTTGTGAAGAAGTTTATGCAAGTGACAGTTTTCCTAACACGTCTGTGTAGATTCACAAAACATTGTAGAGGAGAACTCTGTGTGTGTGTATGACTGCAAACAGCCGTGTTCCCCACATCCCCTTTGCAAAGCCACACAAATGCCCGGGCAAGATGCTGCCCCTCATCCTTGCAGCGGCTTTACCAGGTGTCCCTGGTGCTGTGAACCTGTTTGGTGCCTGTGGGAACATCAGAGGATGTTTCCTGGCTGTTATGCTGTGGTTTGTAGCAATACCATTGTCTCAGTACGATGTCTTATCACTGTTTTAACAGCCCAACGTGTGAGTCACCTTGTGTTATTGCTTTGATGAATCCATTAAGCACTGAGGGCTTCGAGAGCTGGGTGTGTTGTCAGGAAGGGGGCAAACCCCTGTCGCTGCTGGCCGAGGGTGAGTTGGATTTGGTGTGTTTAAAACCTTCAGCCTGAACACCCAGCCAGAAGCAAGCTGGTGGGGATATCCCATGGGTGGGAATAATGCTGTGCCTGACAAAGCTGATACTGGGCATGGGCGTAGGGACTGAAGCACCCAAAAGCAGCAGGAAGAGGTGGGTGTCAGGGAGGAACGTGGCTGTCGACGCCTGTTCCTGTCTGGGAAGGGGGAAGGCTGCACGGGAGCAAGGGGACTCTGATGCTGTGATGGGTCCCTGACACCAGGACTCAACTGCTCGCATGGGTGAAGTGGAGCAGGCCTGGTGAAGCCCAGAGGCATGGCTGGGGTGGTTCCCGTGGGACCTTGGCCTGTGGAGTGTCCAAGACATCAAATGTAGTGATGTTAAGTGTAAAATAATGCACGTGGGGAACGGAGCCCAGATTATGTACAAGCAACAAACAGCATGCACGCAGATTTAAACATTATTGCTCAAAAAATCGCCGGGGACCTGTTTGTGAATAGTTCTCTGAAATCATAAGCTGAAGCCTCAGCAAAGGCCAAAAGGCAAGAGCAGAACTGCATGAATTATTGAGGAGGAAAAAGCAAAGGAAACAAAAGAAACCTTACATAGCTTTGTAAATCCTTGCTGTGCTCACAGCGACAGAACCGGCCTCTGTTTGGGTCTTCCACCTGCAGCACCAGGAAGTGGAAAAGACACAAAGGGCAGCACCAGGGATGCTGGATCAGAACCTCACCTGGCAGCACCACTGAGGGATGAGGATATTTTTAAACAGTGCGTCAGCAATGATTATTCATTAATTCTTGCATAGCAAACATTAGGAGACACCTGCCAAAATTACCCATCAGTAAGTTTAAAGCAACAGAAGGAAGATGTTCCTTTTACATAACTCATCATTAAACTGTGGTGCTCTGTGCCACCAGGTATCATAGATGCTAACAGCATAAATGGGCTCAAAAAGGGATGAGAAGGATCCATAGAGTCACTCAAACCCAGTGGGAAGCTGATGGGATGTGCCAGGGAAGGAGCATCTGCAGATGCTGCAGCCCCTGACAACTCTGTAACACGGTGTCTTGAGGGAAACCGGTGCGGGCCAGCGCATGCTCCCAGGGAGGAACCGGCTCTGATGGGATCGCTGATGGAAAAGAAAGGCAGAGGAAGACAAACCAGCACAGGATTCTGCTGATGCCAAGGTACCTTAACACTTGTGGGCTCTGGAGCTGCCACGGCGCCGTGAACTCAATGGTTAACGAGAAGAAAAATGGTGTTTCCGCTGCTCCACAACCTGCTGCCGTCACATAAATTGAAACCGACAGAATTACCATTGATACAAATTAAAAACAAATAAAAAGGGTACACAGAACTGATTCGCAGAGTTCAAACTCCATTACCAACTGATTTACTGTGCAGTGACCTGTGATTGTTTGCACTGAGAAAGTACTGCGCTCGGATCCTATCGGCCTTGTGGCTACGTCTCACACCAGTCAATAAGCTATTTAATTTAATGGGAAACAGTATTGACGGACCTGGAATGCAGCTCAAAAAAAAAAAAAGAGAGAAAAAAGATGCAGCTGCAAAGAGCAGATAAAGTCTTCAACTCCGGCGTTCACTCTTTGGGTGTTTCCCCTTTTGTTATCTCATTAATTAAAGTCCTGAGAAGTCTCAGCTGGATTTGGGAGAGTCAAAGCCTTGCAGGAAAGGTGCTGAAGGCATGATTACTGTGAGGATGGGGGACGCAGGGAAGAGATAATGCCGAGTACAATGTAGTACCCTGACCTTTCCGAATAAACAAATCCGGGAAGAAACGAAGTTGTTCAAAAGAAAAATCTGCCAGAGCAGTCAAAGGAGAAGGAGAGGTGTCGCTTGAGAGCCAAAGTCCTTCAACAAACATGATTTTTCCAGTGCCTTTTGACTGGCTTCTTGATCCGAGGGGTCTGGTGCAGGCAGCACCCAAGTCACTGGTTGTCCCCAAGTCACCGGTCGTGGCCTCGGGTGTTTTCTCTGTGCTTTCAGCAGTGTGCTTTGAGAAGACACGCTTTCCAGCATACTCAGGAAAGGAAAAAGAAACAAAACCAACTTCTGAGGCTCTTGAGATCTGGCCACAGCTTTGGGAAGGAGCTCTGGCACCAAGAGACCAAGTGGGGTCATGGGGTCCGTGGTCCGGCCCCCGCTGCCGGCTTCCCCGGAGTGTTCCTGGTTACTCGCACGTGTCTCACTGCTCGCCTGTGAGGTGGGAGTAACACGGCTTACCTGGCCCACTGAGCTGCCAATTAGTGATTAGTATGCAGCTAGGCCGTGTCCTAAGGAGAGGCTGCAATAATAATGATTATTATTATTATTATAAACACTCATTTAGCTATTTAAGCTTGCTTTTCTGAAGGAGGCACACAGCTTTCTTGTTCCAGCAGCTACTGTAATTTCTGCCTGTGACTGTGGACACACACGTACACATTTGCTAGTCAATTAATCATGTGGACTGAGGGGGTTTCTCCTTTGTCTGGGTGCAGGAGCTCAGCCTGGCTGGAGTCCATCCCGGAGCATCAGGGACACCAGGAGCAGGGACCAGCCCCTGCTGAGCATTTCTAATCCCCGAGGGCACGAGCTAACAACCCGATGACTCCCCTGCTGCAATTTCTATGGCAACACTTCAAGTTTCCAAGATGAAAGTTGTATTTGCAATGTCAGTCACATCTCAAGAATAAAAAACAACCAACCAACCCACCGTGCACACGTGCCCAGGCACGCACACCCCGTGTGCTCTCTGGAGCTTTGCAATTAGGTGGCACAGTGGGGTCGGTCTGGTGCTGCTTTCAGAAATGGCCAAGAAATGGTCCACAGCAAAATGCAACGTGGGAGAGGGGAGATGCTGAGAGAGGCTGTGCCTGGGAGGGATGTCTGCAGAGCTGGGCTTCTGCTGCTTTCCAAGTGTCCGGTGCCCCTCGTGCCACTGATGTGGACATCACAAGGACTGAAAAATCAGTTGAAATTCAGAAAATTTGGAAAAAAATGCATATTGAATAAGATCCCCAGGGAGCAAAGGTTTCAGGAAGAGGCAGGGTACTGCAAAGAAACGTGGATGCTCAATCAAACTGTGTTTTAATGTTCAAATTGGTCAAGGAGCCTTCCTGGTGGGCAGCCCTCTCAGGCTCCGGCATGTCCCTGAACACAACTGCATGATTCAATTTCCAACTTCATTAAAGTTCACCGCCCCCTTGGAAATGAATTCACAGCTAACGAAGTGATATGTCGATGCATAAACTTCAGTTGATTGCTTCAAGTTTTCTGTAGTCAGTAGCCTGTAAAGAAAACACACATTTAAGGAAATTAGAGTAGCAAGACAAATGAGGTGGAACCATTGAGAGGAGCAGAAGCTGGAGATAATCCATATTTTAAAATTTTGTTGTGGCTTTGCAGTGTTGGGAGGGAGAAATACTACGTGGGATTTATGCAGAAGGCTTTGGGCCTCGTAGTTCTCCTTTGTGATGAGCAACCAGAGAGGGGGAAAGCTGGTGCCTGGTGCTCTGGATCTGCCCAAGACCTGCGTAACGCAACCGTTGTGTTACTGGTCAATGAGAAGGACCATGGGGAAGGAGCTTTATAAAACAATCACATTAATGATCTGAACCATGTTGTACGTTTCCTTAAAGCAAACAATTTGCAGGTTTGATGCAGCACGGGTGCTAATCCCTGCAGATGGGAATTGGGGAGGGTCCCTCTCAGATGGATGCTGTACTCCCTTCTCGGGGCTTCTACCTCTTCTCTTTGTGTCTCAAAAAGAGGAGAGGGATGAGGAGGAGGACAGGGCACTGTGTTATTCCAGCTCAAGGGAGGGAAACAAATGAGGAAATTGTGCCACAGGCTGTGAATTGATTTTCTGTGCTCCTGGAGAAGTTAGGTGTGCAGAGGGTGGGCGGCGTGGTGCATGGCTCCTGTGCCAGGCCCCGTGCTCTGACCGGCGTGGACTAAAATCCAAACGATGCAAATTCTCCTTATATTAGAGCTATATTGTTTACTTATCTCTTAAACTACATCACTGAATCCCACTGGTGTGTGGGGAGAAGGTGGAGGCCTCTTGATGCTCCTTTGCTGGTAAGCTGGGCTCTGGAGAAGGACCACCAGGCAGCAGAAGGTACATTGCCACGAGCCCAGGGTTTCTTTTTCTGTGTGGGGGCTAAGATTTCTTCCATGGGAAGCATTATTTTAAGCAAAAAAGGCAGATTGGGAATGCAGACGCAGAAAAGCATGTCAAATGAGAAAAACTTTGATCAAAATTCAAATCCAACTCAGCCTCTAGCTATCTTCTGAACAGCATGCATTCTCTGGGATATTTTTTTCCCCCCTTTTTTAAGAGCAGGAACAGGCAGGAAGCAGTTGGTGTGAGGGAGGTCAATAGGCACACTGCATTTCAATTTAATCTCATTTTCCTTGGCCTCGGTGATTTGCTTTTCCAGGTTTGGTGGACCCTTGAGAAACAGTTGATCCTCTCCTTTCAGGTGCTGGGTACAGCGGTGTTAAGAGGAATTTCCACTTGGTGGCCTAATTATGGAACCATTAATTTTTGAGTGGGCTGTCGAGGCTGCTCTTGGGCTGGCTCCCTGTTCGCAGCTCCCAACAGAGGCTCCTCACGAGGTGTTATTTGCAGGAAGCTAAAATCAACATTCCCTTTGCTGTCACTTCATCCTGGGTATCCCAACCTCCAAACTCCCACCGGATCCATATCCTATGATCCCACCAGCGCTCAGCTGGACCAGGCTGCTGCCTCATGCCCAGCAAAGCACTCACTTCCCAGTGGGCTGCTGGAAAGCCCCACGTGTTCAATAACTCCCAAGGCTGCCTTGCTTTAAATTGTAATTACCTTGATAGGAGGGAGAGGCTTGCACATCCCGCTTTGACATTAAGCTACATTATGCTGCGACAATTATTCTACTTTAATGAAGGGGGAGAAAAAAAATTGTTTAAGATATGTGAAAAATCAGCCTGTTCTGACACCCGTCTGCAGTTTCACGATATGTTAGAAACATATTGGAGTATGATTGCAAGTGTGGCTGAATATATTTCCTAAAAGCCTGAAACCTAGCAAACTTTGTAAGACAGAGCAGTAAATACGTCCTCGGTGCCGCTCCTTAGAATAGCAACAGCCTGGCTCTGGAAGAGCAACAGGAGCTGTGCTCATTTTTATATTTCTTTCATTGCAAGAACAAGAGAGCACCCAGGGAAACTCTCAGCCAGTGGGTATAGCACAAGCCAGAGGAGGTCATTTGTCATGGGATCTGTAATTACATGTGTGGGGCAGAGCTGGCTGCTGCTGCCATCGTGCTGGGAGCAGAGGAGCTTGGAAAGGAACAGGGCAAGTTCACAAAGAATAGGTTAATTGTTGGGTAGTGAAACAGCTTGGGTGTTATTCTGGGGTGAACCGGTCCTGAAATCAGAAGCTGGATTTGCATAAGAGGAAGATAACAGTGAGTGAGCTCTGTTCTTCCATACGGGTCTGGGTTTGTTGGAGAGCTCGCAGCGGGACCTGACACAGGGCAGAGCATCCTGGGCTGGAAGGGCCCTCCAGCCATCACCCAGTCCAGCCTTCCCCGGAGAGGGAGCCAAGCCAAGAGCCCCAACTGCAGCGCTGAGTGGGGGACAGTCGGGTTTTGAGCTGTTCCTTTATCTCTGTGAGGAGGCCTGGCAGGGCTGCTGGTGTGGGCCGGTGCACAGCGATGCCGATGTGCCGAAACAGGGCCGCTGGCTAGTGGCCACCCCAAAGGAGAGCACTTGATGTGCCCAGCACACAGGATCTTAACTGGGTGTGGGGGCTGTGTGGTCCAGCTCTGCAGATTGCTGGGAACACGCCTCGAAACGATGTGTCCCAATTAGCTTTAAGTCTGCTTTTGAGAACAGTCTTCAAAATTCATTTAAGACAGTCTGTTTCCAAAAAAGGTTCCTGCTGGCAAACTTGCTTATTGGAGACAAATGAGAAAAGGATGAGAGATGGATGCGATTATGGCTGGTGATGTCATTCTTTTATCCTTTTTTTTTTAAGGACAATGACTACGTGTTGGCAGTGATTTACTCTGGGTGATCCTGCTCTGGCAGGACTAGATGCTCTTTCGAGGTCCTTTCTACCTCCTAACGTTCTGTGATTCTGCCATTCAAGATACAACTTCCCATTCTATAATCTGGGTTTTTCAACTTCAATGAACTCTTGGAAATAAAACAAAGTACAGGAAAAACTTTTCCCATCCTCAAAAAGCAGTACCCGGAACAGAATTTTATATAAAGAGATACTTTTTGCAGGTGGGCAACAATTGCTAAAAACTATCATAGATTTCACTTGTACTAAATAGCCCTGAGTTATTTTAGGAAGAAAAACAAAACAAATGGGGTTTGATGAAAAAGGAGAAGCCTTGGCTCTATTTTCTCTCTTCAGAAACTAATATCCTGTTGTGGAATTGGTAACAGAAGTGGATGTGATTGTCCTTGCAATTTAGTCTCTCCTGCAAATGGGGCAGGGAAATGCTGCATCACAAATACGCAGACACTCAGAAATCACTGATGTTTCTGGGAGTGAACTCTTGAAATACCCCCAAAAATACTTTATCTGTAACAGCATCGTTCACTCAAGGGCATGTGGCCCTTCATGAGGTCCGTCCCCAGGATCTCCCAGAGAAGTAGGTGATTTTATTCCTGTTTTGTGGATTGGGAAATGAGAAGTGGAGAATTTAAGTGCTTTGCTGTAAGAGCAGTGAATCAATGCCAGATCTGACTGAAGCCTCGGACTTCCCTCCCGTGCTGTGACTGCAGGTTGCTCTCCCATGTAGAGTACTGTCGAGGGCATAATTTAATTTGGCTTTTCCCCTGAGAACCTTCTGCAGCCACAGATGTGCAGCAGAGATTTAGTCCCTTAAATAACCAGATTAAAGGAGGCTCCTGTTTCACGCAGCCTGGGCGCTGCATGGGACGGGGGGGATTTGTTCCCCCCCTTGCAGAGTGTGGTGCAAGTTCTGAAACACACTGGAGGGACGTGGGGGGGGTGGCTTGTTTTTCTCTGAAGCCCCATGTATTCGATGTTCCTGATAGTGAGACAGCATGCTCCATCTGAGAGGGAGCTGGCCAGTCCCACAGGCTGGTGCCTGATGTGCTTCAGAGATCAGAGCCTGGTTGTGGTTTTGGGTTAAGCCAGGGAGTGATTCAGGATTACTGGGGTTTCTTCCTTTATTTCTTGCCAGTGGTTAATGCAGACGTGTATGTAGATACGTGTAGATATAAACCCTGGGGATCTGGACAGTGTGCTGCTGGTACTCAGGCTGCTCTCTCACCCCTGAGCATCTCTGCAGCCTTGGGGCATCTCAACCCAGATGCAGTGTCCCCATGCACAGCCCCAACCTCCAGCGCTTGCTCAGCCTTGGGGCAATGAATATCTCCTGAAGGATGCCAGGGTGCTGGAGCAGGGATTGAAGTGCCATCCCCCCAATGCCAGGCTCTTCTGCAGGGCTCTGAAAAGGGAGTCAGCCCTGAGCCTGACATCCATCCCACCATAAACAGGCTCTGGAGAGGGCAGCAGGAGCTGCAGTTTGCTCCCTTGCAAAGCCTGTGGAGTAAAGACTCTTTGGCACAGAAACATTAAGAAGCACTGAGTGTCCGGGGGCCCCTGCCAGTGACAAATGTTCCCTCTGAAGCTGTGGTTTGAGCATCAGGGACTCCTCCTGTGCTGTTCTTATTAACATCATAACTCAAGGAGCCTTCTCCCATCTCCAGGAAAACGTGCAGTGAAGTATTGAGGCTGCAGGCTCGCAGGCGAATCGATAGACTTTGGTTTTAACAAAAATATGCTGTGATCAATATTTAAAGAGGATCCAAAAATACCTCTTCCTTTCCAGGCACCTGCCAAAGATGGAACGGTGGGGAGTGGGAGGGAGACAGCGTTCCTCAGGGTGTTATTAGCAGTGACCTGAACGAGCCTTTCTGTGCCAGGGGCAGCTCAGCACCACAAGATGCTTCTGCAGGAAGCAGGATCTGATGCATGTGTGGAAACCCTATCTGCAGCAGCAGCACTGGGGTCATGATGCTGCTCGGGGTGGTGGGGCAGGGATGTGCTTCAGAGGAAAGGCTGCTGCAAAGGGTCTTTAAAGGGCTTTATTTTTATTTTATCTATTTTTCTGCCACCTGAGAGGACAGCTTTTGGCCAGTTTGTGTTTTTTACCTCGGTGGGATGTTACTTCACATCCAGCCACCTTAAATGAGTTTCTCTGATTGTGTCTTGGGCAGTAGAACAGCAACCTCAGCCTGATGATTTCTTCTTGCTGACTTTGGTCGTTTGTGTCATGTTTCAGGCCCATCTTTCTAAGGCAAAGTTCTGGCTGAATTGCTTTCAAAGCAATATTCATCCTTAACTTCATCATAAAGCATTAAGGAGAATTTAGATAATCAAATCCAAGTCCTCATCTCCTAAGAGATACGTACAATCTATACGGTGTAATTACTTCTCTTTTCAGAGGGTCTGTCATCATTTGATTAGTTCAGATTAAGGCTGATCCTGAGATGCCGGCGGGTGAAGATGTCCTCCTCTGCCCATCCATCTTCAGGCACCCGACCAGTGCAGCGGTCCAGAGGGAAGGAGCACTTTGCCAGCAGATAGGACGCTGTGTAATCGGATAATACAGTAGGGAAGGGGAAAATGGGTGAATATAAAGGGGAAAATTCTCACACTAAAGGCCAATAGCTTGTGAAAGGGCCTCCCAGGGGAAATGAGGAAATTTCTGTCAATCTTGAGTAATTTAATATGGGGCTGACCAAAGCAGCAGCTACTGAGCAGAGTGAACAACATGGTGTTTGCTAGGAAAGTACTGGGGACTTGGAGGTGTTTTTAATGCACAGGAACATGCATTTCCCTGTGTAGTCCTTGAAACCACAAGGCTGAGTGTATACCTTCTGTAGGGCATGCCTGGGGCTTTAATGGTGGAGGGGGTTTGGACCACGGTGTGTTGCACTGATCAGGGTCTTAAATGATTGTCAGACACTGTGGCTCCAACAGAGCCTCATGGAGACCCTTCCCACCAGGCTGGCTGTGCTCTGGCTGTCACGGCTGGGACATCTCAGATCAGGAACCTGGACTGAGGGAGCCAGGGATGGGGCTGCCCCGTGTGCTGCGCACCCAGCTCGGCCCCCGTTTGTTAAACAAGGACGAGGATACCCACCCACACTGGGGCGGTGGGGATGAATTCATAGGTCTGGAGCACTCAGCGAGCCTTTTGTGCCAAAGGGATGAAATAAACACACGGTTTTATTGCAGGGAAGTTCAGTGGTTCACCCTCCCATCCCATCAGGGAGGTTTAGCAGCTCCCCTACGGCTTGAATTGTCTGCCACTAGAAGAGTAAAGTTAGCATAGCTTGGTGTTTGAGTAAAACTTCATTTCATTGTAACCTTGGAACAAGAAGAAAAGCATTACTTTGATTTAAGATGCTCTCCCAGGCAGCTATTTTTTATTGTAATAACAACACAAATAACTCCCTAACTCTAGCCCACTTCTTTATTTAGATTGGAGAGAAGCAAATTGATCAAATTAAATTAGGGCAACCCAAACAATTAATATTTATTAATATTTTAGCTTAAGAGTCGTACTTGGAACGAAAGCTTGGTTATGGGTTCAAACCTTGTTGTGTAACACCTGACCTCTCCCTGCCATGGGGCTGCTCTTCAGCATCCCCTGAGCAGCAGAGGCTGAGGTTGGAGAGAGCATGAGGGTTTGAACTCGCTTGCTGCCGCAGCTTTACTTGTCTTGTAGAAAATTCCTTGAATTTCTGGCTGGGGAAGGGGAAGAGGATGGGAATAAATAGGCTGGAGTAGGAATATCTGTGGGCAGGAACATATTCTTGTGCTTGCTGGAGAGGAAGGTTGTGGGGGGTTCTGATGGCGGGGCGACAGCTGTGCGGGCAGGACACAGACCTGTGCCCATGCTGGGGAGAGATGTGTCCTGGGCACAAATACGGCTCCTTGGTGTGACCACATCATTGTCTTTGATATCACTGTTATCAGGAGTAGGTAATAGCTGCAGTAGCAGCAGGAGGAGGGGAGTGTAAATCAGAAACATGGGCCTTCGTTAGCCAGGGCGATTAGTGCTGTATCACCCGTGTTTCTCCATGGTGCAAGCAAAGCTGCTGTGGAGCTTTGTGGTTTAACGGCGTTGCAGTTGTTTGCCCTGAGCTTCTTCAGGCCTTTGTTTTGTGTGTCCGTGTTACTGGAGAGAGGGGTGAGGGGTAGAGTTTGGCTGTGGCTCCGACCCACCCACTGGACGCCCACAAATGCCCAATATAACATACACAAACCTCTGAGGGCTGAATGGAGATAGAAAGCGATTGACTGTGTGTCTGTGCTGGTGACAGGGATTCTCCATGTCTGTTTTCATTCCCTGGGCTTTGCCTTTTCTCAGTTCCCCTGACTGGCGCAGCATCCTCGCTGACCTTCCTCTGGGAGCCCTGCCCTCTCTTTTAGGAATCAGAACTGTGCCTAGCAAACATGAGTACCATGAAACAAGCCCTCACAGGTTACTCCTGACCCTTCCCACCCTCCCCTTCCTCGCCCTGACTGCTGTATTGGTTGTAGTTTGTAACGTGCGATTGATTTTATTTCTCCATCCTTGGGGTACCGGTGCTCTCTGGTTTGGTTTGGGGGTGGGTTTTTTTGGTTTTCTTTTCTCCATCAGAAAAGAAAGCACGATCTCCAAGGGGGAGGAAAAAAATATGGGTGGATTTAGAAAAAAAACACATGGTCTTGGCAGTTCTCTCCTGCCTGGACGTTCTCCTGGGACCGCTGCAGAAGGTGGTCACCACCACCGTGTTTTAATTAACAATCTGCACGCGTTCCAGCTGTTTGACAATTGTAGCTGAGCTTGTAGGAGCAACAGGGGGGATGTTTTTTTTTCACTCTCCAATTTCCACACTTAAATCCTTCCCTGCTTTAACTGTGCCCACATGCAGTTGTACACCTGAGCAAGCCTGATACTCACATTGAATCAATACTGTGATTTATGCATAAAAGCCCAGAAACCCTGCAAAACAATTGTGCAAGTAATTTTTCATGAACCAGACTTAAAGCGCTTGCCAACAGGCTAAATTACCCTCTTGTTAAGTGTTGTATTTTGTTCTTCCTTCTTTCTTCTTCTCCATGTATGCCTTAATATTGATAAGTGTTCTCTAGCATGAGAGAACATTTGCATTTTCTGCTAAACATCATGTGGTTGAACACATCAAAGGATCCTTTTGTTCTCCCCCTGTTGCATATTCCCTCAAATTCAGGACATGATTTTGGAGATAGCTGCGTGTGTCATGGCTGGAGGTTCTGTGCTGGGGCTTGTTAGTCAGACTCAACCCTCGGTCGCCCCTGAGCAGTTCTCTTAAGCACACAGAGCGCTGTGGAAAGCCTTTCCCTGTGATATCTGAGTAAGATGTTTGCATTGAGGTTCCCCTTTGATTCTGCGCCGCGCAGAGCTGACTCGGTGGCTTCCCTGCCTGTGGTTAGACTTCAGCTACCTGCTGCAAATGAGATTAGTGATACTCATCATCCCATCCCTTCCTCTCGTGGCTGCTTATGGATCTGGGCTGTTCTTTGTCTTTGAGGATTCGGTTCCTCTCAGTTCCAGCTCCAGCTGTCAGCATTTGGTGTCTGTCTTTGCTTGCCGTTTGTGATGTCAGAGAGAGAAAGTGTACCTGGCCTGGAAACAGGAGTCACAGGCTGCATGTGCACACACATGTGTGTACTCCTTCCACCCAGGTGTCCCACACCCCATCCTGCCCTTGGACCTGCTTTGAGAGGGATGCTGTATTGGACAGGATACACTCTGCGGTTGGGTTTGGTCCTCTGTGTGTGCCAGGGGCTCCCCCACTGCATCTCTGGCACTGGAGGGAGCGCTGATGTGGGTGCTCAGGCACCTCCTGCTGATGGCTACAGGCTGAGCATGAGCGTGGTGTTTCCTTGGTAGTGACTTCTGAGATGCTGTCCATCAGGAGGGGCTCCGTGGCCATGCACCTGCACCTTCCCAGGAAGTGTGTAACCTAAACCCAACAATCCAACGTTTTTCTGCCTGGCACTTTGCAAAAACAAACAAGAACATGTTTTGGAGATGGATTCCCTACATACAAACACCAGCTGAGGGAGACAATTGAATGCTTTGAGCATCCTTCTGCCTTGGTCCCTGGCAGCCGATGTGGTACCCCATTCCCCTGCCCTTCCCTGGTGATGGGGGTCCAGAGCTCGGTCCCAGCACAGCCATGAGCAGCAGCCAGAGGGAAAGGAGAGGTTATGGCTTTAATATATCTACTCTCTCTCTAAAAATGCTGCCTGTTAATAAGAATAAGACTTTAACAATCCTGTCTGTCAGAAACAAATTGCTACCACAACACCGATGTTCCCCAGCTTAGTTAATGTTTATTTAAATGACCATTTTCTACTGGCAGATAAAAGATTGAACTGTTTTGTTGCTATTGTTGTTTTAAAGTCCTCGAATATGAAGGTGCCTGAAGCCAGCATTTGATTCTCATTATGTTATGACATTTTTTTTCCCCTACATCATTTGAATAACACTCTGTTTAACTCAACAGCTGGAGGGATATGGCTCTTTCCTTAAATTTTAGAAAGTGCAGCTAGTTCTGTAAGAAAACCTCCAGCCTTCAGTGAGACAGAAGAGGAGGAAGTCTGGTGTGGGCAGCAGCGTGCTCATTTTCCCCCAACACCTTTACACAGCTCTGGAAATTATCACCCAGGGTTTTTATTTACTGCAGTGTTTAGTATAGCATAACTGCTCAGACAGAGAGAAGTGGTGAGCACAAAGGGGGCACGCACACCTCTCCATTAGGAAACAGATTGATAGTTACCCACTCTTAGATTTCCCCCTCTTAAGGGATCATTACGATCAATTAGCCCTGTCTAGCGCAGGCTCTAGGGTTTTGGCTGGTTTGTTTTGAGTCAAGCTTACATCTTACTGCTGGAACTGAAGCAGATCTTTCAGAGGCAATCCTGTCCTGTCTCGATTTAAAGGCTTTTAGGTAAATTCCTTTCAGGCATCCCTGCTCTGCGCTGCTCCTCATGCCCTGCCCAGCATCAGGAAGCACTCAAGGCTCACTGCAGACCCACCCCAAGCAAAGCTGCTGTTGGCGTTGCTGCGCCCAGGCTAAGGCAGCCCATTCCTCACCCTTCATCCCACAACTCAAAAGGGCATCAGTTCCTTACAAAGTCCAAATCTCAGCAGGAGCCAAATGGATTTTTATCCTCCCTAAGACAGCACTGTGTTTTAAAATGGGATTTCTAGGGCACTTCAGGTTTTTTTAGCACCCTCCTCATGCCCTAAGCACAGAGCGTTCCTTCCTCCCTGGTCATATGCAAGTTGAAATGAAAGTCAGATTTGATTCAAGTTTTCTTAAATCTCACTTCTTACTGCTCCTCTGGGCACATTATTGAAACTCCAGACACTCTTCCCCATTTAAGGAGTTAACGAGAGTCATTTTAAACCCTTGAAACATACTCATGGTTTACCTGCTCTTCAGGATTGTGTTTCCAAGGCCTCCGAAACAGCTCAGCTCTGGTGCCAGGCTGGATAACCATGCTCCATGTCTGGCATTGCTGCGCTTGACTTTGCCTCTGTGTGAAAACGTATGTCTTTTGGAGTTCACGTGCTCTTGGAGAAGGTCACTCAGGACTGCCTTCAGCCTCATTAATGATTGTTAATTGCATCCGGTCACCTTAAAGCCAAGGGCAATACAGGGTGATGCAATTTAGCTTTGTGTCACCTCGTGCCTGTCTGCTGGCTGGTGTGTTTTCCTACATGGGAGTGTTTCCTACATGCAGGAGCAAGTGTCCCAAAGCCATAAAATAAGGCTGCTCACTGGCAGGACCATGTGTCAGTCTGACAGCAGTTCACATTCCCTTAAACCACAGGAATCAGAGTTTCAGGGAGCAGCAGCCACCAAATCATGGGGGAAGCAGAGCTGGAGGGAGCAGCACAAAATGCCCGCTCTAAGGGATGGCTTTCCCTGCCCTGCACTGCCAGGTTTGGTATTGCTGTTTATTATCATGACTTGCATGCTGGACCTCAGCTGGGCAAGTGTGAGGGAAAAATCAGCATTTTAAATCTTAAGGAGAGGAGAAACTTCCAGGTGTCCAGCGCTGCTACTGCAGCAGGCTCAGAGTTCGCAGGCCAGGTCTCAGGATGCTGAGCCAAGTGCTCTGTTGGTTGGCAGGACCAAGCAAGGTAGAAGTCTCACCTTCATGGGGGTTTTGATAAGATTTCCAGCTCGTCCTGCCAGGGTCAGCCCTGGTGTGTGCAGAAAGAGCCCTTCTCACATCACTTGGGTTTTCATTTCCATTCCATGCCAGGAGCCTGGGAAGTGTTAGAAGATGAACAGAGAGTGAAAATTATTTTTATCCAAATTAATCTGAACCTTACAGCAGGGCTGGATTCGGAGTGGGGAGGTCCCTCATCTGTTTATATTCCCTCCTAAGCCGCTGGCTCAGAACAAAAGAGGTCAGCAGCCATCATTTCCATGACCTCTGAATTGCTAAACTCTTCTCACTTCTGACTGTCTCTTGCTGGCTCCAGAAAAATAAAAGGTTTCATACTAAATCCTTTGCAGGGCAAGAAAGAAATCTGTCCCCAGGGAAGAAAAGGCAGCAAAGGAGAAAATAAACTCTCAGATTAAATTTTAAAATTGCTTTATTAACACTTTTTTCTTTTTTTAAACCTTGGCTCCCCCGTGAACATTCACATCTCGAAGCCCTTCTATTCCTTAATAGCACTCCCTCATTTAAACCACAGTACAAAGATAAATGTTGAGGGAAGAATGAAAGTGTCTCTAATTCCCCCTTAACCCCTGACAAAGTTGCTATGGCAACACCAAACATCGTGTTTCAGTGGTCATCCTGTGCTCGTAGGGACAGAGTTGGGTGTCCGCACGGCACGGGCACCTGCTTCAGAAAGAACTTGTTTGCAAAGACACCAGCAAAGCACTGGTGAGTTCATGACACTGAGAGCCTGGCTCACCCCCACCAGCAGCACCAACTCTGTTCTTGCAACACCCCCCCCAGTAGCAGTGGCTGTTGGAGGTGTGATGGGCTGTCCCTGCATTTCTGTAATTCCCTCTGAAAGGAAAATCATGGACACAAATTCATTCATGGTGCAGAGGGGCTCACTGCCTCTGGACTGAGTTAAGCCCCAAGTCTTTGCCCAGTGCAAATGAACCCCCTCCCCTGCTTTTTCTCCTGGCCAGTGGCTGGAAATACCTTGAGCTATTTACATGGGGGTTGTTGGGATTGCAGTGACGTTTTCTGCTTTGCAGGCACCTGAGCAGATCAGTTATCACAGCACAAAGCTGCTCTGGGCACTGAAGCAACCCTAATCGTATGATGGTCAATTCATCTCTGTTTGCAAATGGGTATTATAACTTCATTCATTCCTCCTCTGGGCACACGCCCTTTGGGGTGACTACAGCTCTTCTGCTGCTGGGCTCAGCTGATCCCCCCACTCTGGATTTGTCCTTTTGCTGGGGAGACCTCGGCTCCCTCAGCCGGTGGGTGACAGCCACCTCTGTGTCACTGGTGCACGGTCCTGGTGTCTGCCTGGGGTGAGAGGCAGCCTTGGCCCCCACATCCATCGGCCAAAGCTGCTGGGCATGGCCGCGGTGCCATCCAGCACAGCAGGGCTGTGGCCACAGCCACCCGACACTTGCTGGTTCCTAACCAACAACACTCTCCAGTCCTTAAAACATTGTAGGGTGTGTGTTTGTTTATCCTTTCATTTCCATTGGCTGTGTGTACCCTACACACATCATTGACAGTGATTAATGTCTTTCACAGTTTGATTCCGTAGAAATTGCCTGGGCCAGGAAGCCCGATGTATTTCCTTAAACAAATCAAGCTCAATAAATATTAATGCACGGTGTCCTCGCTGTACATTAAGTCTGGATCTTTGTAGCTAATGATTTGAATGGCTGATAAAATTATGTTTAAATATTTTATGCTGAAAAAGATCTGTAACTCTGCACAAGAGGCGGTGGGGGCTGGCGTGTGCCAGCCAGTCACGTGTGGGCACTGTGCTGGCAAAGTCCTCTCCTTGCATCCTGCTTTCCCTCCTACCCCTCATGTCCATCATTGATGTGACTTGTGCTGGCTGCAGGGTCACCATGTGAAGTGTCATGCTGCTGGTTTACATCACACTGCAGCCTGTGCTGAGAGCACCTTGCAGGGGTTCTGCCCATGCGATGGGGGATGCTGGCTCCTTTCTCTGAGTTGGTTTCCTTCCCAATTATTTTAGGAGTCCTCCCCACCAGCAGCCACGGGTGAGAACCAAGACAGCACAGTCTGGTTAGACTGGGCCCTGTACTGGGGATGCCTTGCCCAGACTGGGGATGCTTTACTGTAGCCTTCCTGGCCCAGAGTGGGGCTGCAGCTCAGTTGTCACCTTCTCACACCCTTTGCAAAGATACTAAACATGGAACATGGGTGTGGAGTACGAATCAAAGCAGTGCTAGGCGCCAGGATCGGTCCCTCCTCTACAGCCTTGTTGCTTTTCTTTTCTTACAGGTTTCCACAGTCAATGGATTCATGGTGAACCCAAGCAGAGGAGGAGGAACACTGGGTATAGGTTGGGATAACAGAGTACCTGTGTGGGAAGCATGAGCCATCCTTTGCTGAGCTCTTCTCTGCGCTGGGAACCACCAGACTGAGCTTTGGTATGTGGGGAGATGCCAGCTGCTGAGAGGGGTGAAGTAAGTGGATATTTTCTTGAGAGGCATTGCAGGCAGGAAATGTCACAGGCTTAAATCCCCCAGATTTCCTTGGCTCTCAGGGTTACGGGCTTAGCTGCAGCTTTGTGGCTGGTCCTTGATACCCTAAAAAATACACCACGGGGGTTTCAGATGGGTCTAAGTACAGGCCACGTTTGTCAGTGTGATGGAAGAAGGCAAGCACAGCAATGCACTCACTTTAGCACCACAGTATGCTCAGCAGGGTGCCCTGTGGTATGCAGTCCCCCTCTCCTTTAATTTTGGATCCATGTTGAGGATTTTTTTCCCCTCTGTGATATATTAATTTCAAATATTGACTCACCAGATTCTGTGATTGATAGAACTCAAACATATTAGTCTTATTACATCCTATATACTTTAATTAACTTCAGCAGGTGATGTTAATCAACTTGAATGCTGAGATGTGCAGCAGCTAAGTAAATGAAAGGGAGATGAAAAAATATCTCTGTAGGTTATCTACCCGTGTGAACAACTCCTGTTTCCAAGCCAGAGACATTTAGAAGCTTGTTTCTGAACTGAAATCTGTGCATGGGACAGGTGATACCAGGTTGTTTCAGTTGAAACTCAAAGAGATGCTCGGCAAGCACGGTAGTGTTACCAAGTTAAATGAAACATTGAAAGAAGCACTGTTTAAAGCAGCAATATCTCTAGGGAAGTGTCCAACCTCAGGGAATTCAGTGCAGGCTTGTGACTTTGTAAGCCAGAGGCATGAACTCCCAGGTAAGCCTCATGTACCAAAATTCTGGGTTTCTGAGATCAACAGCTAATGGGGAAAAGCAGAATCAGGATGATGTACTGAGCAAACGGTGTCTTTAGCTTTATAATCACCATCAAAAGTGAGTATAAAGAAAATGCAAGTTAGCCCCCAGCTGTGGAATAACACACACAGGAAACATGATGTAGTATTTTGAGGTGGCCTTGTGTCCTGGCCATCTTCCCTCATTCTACTCCCCTCCCTTGTGCGCTCCTCCTAGCCATATAGATGTGCAATTGGCAGTTAAAGTCTTGCTAAGCTTTCAGCATTGTTAAAGACATCAGGATTCCTACCTCAAGACAAAGAGCTAAACACCTTGGTCTGGTACAGCAAACATTTCCAGCAGGTGATGCGTCTCTCTCTTTGGGGGATCCACTGGGTTCATTAGCTGATGTACCTGGTTCAGTAGATGGCACATTTGATTAAATAAATGATGTATTATCATTCCAGTTCTAAATGAATGATGCATTTTTCCATTGGATAATTTACCCACTGCTGAGTAGCTGGTGCTCGGTTCATCACGCAGTGGGGCTAGTAGCTTTTCAGGGAGCCTTACATCAGTATCAGCACTAACTCCAGCTGCTCCTATGGGTAGTATGTCTGTGGTGTTACCAAACTCTGCACTGAGAAGCACTTGGTATGCAAAAATGCAATGTGAAAAATGTCCAATGTGTTATGCAGATGGAACTGGCTGTTGCTGAACTCACAGGGTGCACAAACACGAAGATGTCGTTTGCAATTTATTTCAATTTTAACAATCCTTGTACAGGTGAGATACTCAGCAAGTCCTGTGAAATGCCTTGTCACGAGGTCCCCTCTGCACCTTGTGCAGTGCTCACCAGGGAGCTGCTTCTCCCATCAGTGGAACGCAACAGGGTGTGAGGCAGCAGCTGCTCGGATCCTGCAGCCTCCGCCGGGCTGGGATCTGACAGCTGCTTCTGCAGGGATTCCTCACCCAGCCCAGAGATGCTGTTGTTGCCACGCTGCCTTTCACAAACAATATCCTTCAGTGTGACACAATGCACAGCTCTGCAAAAAATTAAATAATTAAATAACAAGTGAAGGAAACTGTTACACACAGGCCCAAGCAGGAAGATCTGTTGGGACTGAGTCAAGCAGAGGTTCCTGTTGGAATGTTCCGTCAGCCCCTTCCTCCTCATCCCCAAACACGACTCCTCTGTCTCCAGCTGTGCCCTGGATGCCCAACTCCAGTCCCAGCTGCTCGTGGAGCATCGCTGGTCAGAAGGACATGGCAGTTGCTGGACTGCACCTACAGCCCTTCATCCCCCACGGTACAGAGCAGCCCCGAACACAAGGGTGTAATGATAAAACAGGGACAATATTACAGAGATGGCCAGAACCAGATGGTTCTGCCTTCACCTGCTTACCTTTCAGTGCGTTTGCTGTGGATTTGCTCTTTCCAAATGCACTGAGCAGCCTCTCTGCTGCTGCTGCTGGGGTCATGGCACCCAAAGCAGTCGCTGCCCCCGAAAACGGGACATGACAACCAGCAACGCCAGTCTCTGGTCAAGATGGGGAGTGAGCTGTCCCCAGCCCCGTGGATGTGTCAGCTGGAAGTTAGATGGGCAGGGAGATTGTCTGTGCTGGAGCTTGGCCAGGATGCTGGGATGAGCCAAAAATGCATCTCCCTGGGACAAACGGTTCCAATTTAGTTTGATCTGCTGTAGCCAACTGTACCCAGCCCAGTAACAACATCTCCTCGACATCTTGCAGCTGTATAAATCATTCTGCCTGTAATTACTGCAACGTGGTATTACATCCATACAGCATAGGGTAATCTCAAATAAATGGAACTTTGTCCTGAAATTAATACTTAATCTCCTGTTCTGCTGATTTTTTTCACCCCCTGAATGCTGTGACCTTGTAGTTCATACCGTCCGTGGGACTCTGCTCCACATTAGAGGCTGTTTTCAGGAGCAGAAATTGTGTGAGAAACCCGGAATTTTATAGCAGGGAGATTTAATTTAGATAGCAGGGCCTGATCATTGAGACGTCTTTTATACAATACTAAACTTCCCACGTTCACAACCAACAAGCAAGCAGCAGCCTTGGAGCAAAATGAATGCACGGCACGACAGAGAGCAGCTCCGGCAGGCGCAGTGGCTCCTGGTTTGCGCTTCCCACCGGAGCCACGCGTGTTCCTCAGCTCCAGGAGATGGTTCCCAGGGTCTTGGGACCGTCTGCCGTGGGGTGATGAGGCTGTGGGGCAGGGACTGGGGGCTCCATCCCACCACTGCCATGCAGTCGTCTCGCAATTTCCAGCGAGTCACTCAATCTCACCTTTATCAGAGAGACACCATCCCTCTCGCTTCCGCAGCCTTGGACTGTCTGGCTTTTTTTAGAATATGAATTATCAGAACAAAGACTGTCTTTTCCTATGTGTATTGAGAGCATCTGGCACCAATTATGAATCAGGCTTCTCAGTGCTTAAATACTATAAATGCAAACCAAAACTGCCAAAATCTCTTTTTTTTTTCCCTCTCTCTCTCTGCAGCTGGATGAATTCCTGCCATCCTGTTATCATAAATGACCTTGGGTTTGTCTTGGTGATTTATTTGACACAGTTTTAGTGGGTGCAAAAATAAAGTCAAGTCCGTTGGTACTGCCTTATGAAGTGCTCAGCTCTGCATATGAAACACTTGCCCACACTTCTCCTGATTAATTTGCCTGGCAGCCTGGAAGCTGTCAGTATTCTGGATCGGTTTGATTTCAGACCTGGAGATATAACCATTCTCCCAAGTTTAACCAAACTTTTTTTCCTTTTTCTTTTTTTAATCTTTGTAATCAATAAAATGCAATTGATTTTTGCAGGCATAAATCATAAGTGCCTCTTAGTGCTCGGAGAGTACATTCAGTCTTGGTAATGAGACTGAATGATCTACTCTTTGTTTTGCTATATGAGCTGTTTGTCATGTTGAAGAGGCTGCTGTGAATGACTCACTTCAATTTGAAGAGAGATTTATTTTTATAAACCATTATTCCTTCCCTTGCACAAACATCTCCACCCCCCTTCCTGGCTTGGTGGTACATTTTAAATTCATGGTGGCTTGAGGCTTGTGGAGGGTGCGACCCCAGGGTACCTGTCCCTCCTCCCCAGTGTCCCGACTGCTCTCACTGGGGTTTCTCCGCTGTGTAAATGCTGGTGGGACCTTTGGCTGCATGCACACAGGTACACAGTATCCCGGCACATCGCTGGAAGGGCTGGCATAAATTATTCCCAAATGGGAAGAAGACTAGGCAGTGGTGGTATAAAGTAAGAGTATAATGTGTTTTCTGCTCTAGTGATACAGTTTATATAAACTTATGTATATTAAACCCCACCATTTTCCTTCCCAGCCTGTTGTAGGTCATCTTCAGCCTTGGCCCAGGCGCTGTCCACGGCCAGTGCCACCACAGCCCAGCCCAGCCCGTGCTTAGGGCACAACTGCTGAAGATCATAGCTGCGTGTGGACAACCTGGGACCTTGTACCATGGCATGAAAAGCTGTCATTTGGAGGGGTGAGTGCCACTGATTGCTGCAGGATGGGGATGCAGGGATACAGGGATATGGACATGTGGGGATGCAAGGATGCCGGGCTGCCGCTTCCCAGGCTGGAGCTGACTGGAGCCACAGGTGAGGGTCTCCGTGGGGCCGTGTTTGCTGCCAGGTATGCTGGGCTGCATCAGCCTGCTCCTCATTTACACCCTGTTCAGTTGCTTTTGCAGTTTGGGTTTCCCACAGCCCGTGGAGAGCTGTGAGCTTGGCTGCTCTGTGAAGCTTTGTATCACAGAGCCGTCCGAGTGATGTAGTTCCCGGGGCAGATGGGAGCGTATGTAGCCTTGGACTTCAGCAGCTCAAGTTGGTCATTCCTGTACCTCCTGCTTCTGAGCTCTGCTCAACAGAAACACCTCAGCTGCTGCTCTATGGCCACCAAGTTAGTTCAGTGGTCTGTTTTGGGTTGGTTTGCAGGTTTTTGTCCTGTGGGTGTAGGACTTTTGTCACGGTGAGAGCTGGGGAAGCAGGCTCTTCTTTTGAAATTCATTTATATAAAAAGCAATATCTACCTTGTCTGGGATCTTCTTCTTGACAGTGACTTATAACTGATGTTTCAAAAAATATGCAAAAATTCCTGCAATGTCTCTAGCTTGTCAGCAATATATGCAAGAAAATTGCTTCCTGACCTCCATCATTTCATAACCTGAAGCATGAGGACTCATAATCTCAGCAACTGTATACGCTACAGTTCCTGAAGCTGCAGATTCTCATCTTATTATTATGGACAGATTGGACGCCAAATAGTTATAGCTTAATTTAAATGTCCATTCTAATCTTTACTCTTTACTTCCTCTCTAGCTTTTATTGAAGTAAACAATCTATTTGCAAAATGAAATGCTTAAAACAAAATGTGAGGGTTTTTCTGTGGGGAAATCTAGCCCTAGAATTATTTATATTAGCTGGTCAGAAATTGGTTGCAGTTTTATTTGAGAAGTTAAAAGCTTTTTAGACAGCTTTCTTTCCCTTCAGAACATAAATATCAGAACAGAGATCTGTTTGTCTTAATGTTTTGCTGACGGGAACTGATGGTCTTATGGCTTTGTGCTAATGAAGAGTATATTAGAGGTGTACATTTAATTTTAGCTGGTTGTTTTCTCAGGGTTTTATGTTTATCTCCACCCCATGCATCATTCAGAACAACATCTCAGCACTCCGTGCTGGGTTTGGGCAACTCCTGCCACCCTTTTGGCCACGTTTTGTTCAGTGTTGCCTGCTGTCTTCCTGCCAGGCCTGTAGGTTTTGGGGAGCCCTCTTGGACCATGTTCCCCCACTCCCTGTTCACACCCTGGTACTGCAGCTCCTTGTCCCTGTTCTGGTTAGTGAGGAACCTACAAATTGATTTCTGGTCAATATTTATGTGTATTAATATTGTTTCCAGCATCTAACTGCTGGAAGATGTGAATCTTCAGCCTGTTCCCCTACTTTTTCCTTCTTGGATGGCTTTTTAGTTCCCAGGCGTGACCGTTAGGGAAACTTTACCTCATTTTAGGTACAAACCTTGGGAAGTCTGGGTTAACAGAGCTGAATAAATCCACCCAAAGACCTTCCTCCTTTCCATTTTTCTAATCAGGAATGTTGTCATCTTCTGTGACAGTTTATTAATGCTACACACAAGCATGTAATAGAGATTGGTTTTTTTATTCAGGGATTTCTGTCCTGATAAAGAGACTGGCAGAGACAAGTTACCCCAGTCACTGCATGAATGTTTGCCTTCAAACCCAGCCAAACTCCTGAGAGCCCCTGGCCCCGAGCCAGCAGCCCCCTGTCATCGCTCCTGGCTCCTCCTCTGCAATCCATCGGCAGTGACCCAGCACCCCGGCAGCTACCAGAAGAAATCTGGCATCTGGCGCATGTTTTTCTCCCAGCCCAGGTCCTGGTGTCTGTCCTTTATCTCTGTGTCTGGCTCAAAGCTGCTGAAGCAGAGGGGGATCTGTCTGTTGAATTTGACAAGCTTTGGGTTGCGCTTGATACCTCCTCTTGCTGTTTGGTTTTATGTTCTTTGGTGTAAGGGAGCAAAAATGAACCTTGCTATTTTCACTCTGTATCTTCACTCCATCTCTCCTGGATGTTGGTTTTACTGTTTATTTATTTCTAGCTGTTTATCGTGAGCTCAGTGTTTCTCATATTGTGAGGTGGTTTGTGAGGGCTGGTAGCTGATGAGATGTGGAACACTTTGCAGCTGGGTCAGTGGTTTGGTCAGCCTAGTTTAGGGGTGAGTAGAAGTTATAAAAATCTGGCCTTGATGTGGACCAGAGCTCTGGACTCCCCATTGCCATGGAAGAGATGATTTGGGTTGTAGCACAGATGGGGACATGGTGGGATTCAGGCACTGCAAACGTGACTGTCCCCAAGTACAGAGCCTGAGAAAGGTCCTCTTCTCTCCCCTCTGCACCAGACTCCTGCATCTCCCCCTGGTCCAGCTCACTGAGCTCCAGGAGATCTTAAGTGCAGGGAGAGCATCTCCAGCAGCAGAGCCCAGGTCTGTGTGCATGGAGAGGGCTGGGGAGTGCGAGGCAGTCGGGCTCCGCAACGGTGTTTTCTGCTGTGATGTGTAAGCTGCTGCTTTAAATTATTCATTCATTTGCCATAGTTTGTTTGGTTTATATTTAGTTTGACATGGTCTAGAGGTTGGAGTAATTTTCTAACTCACTGAATGATCTTTTTTTACTCTCTTAAGCACCTTCCCTATCACACGAAAACAATTTTCAATCACAAGTACAAAGCTCCTGCTCGCAGCCAACGGACTTTATTTCCTGTGAATATAATTTAGCAGCTTTGGGTACATTTCATTTAAATACATTTGCATGGCAAGGCCAGGTTAGCCTTTGACTTAGGCTGAACCAAACTCCTTTCCATGCAAATACTTACAGAAGGGAGTGACCCCGGTCGCATCCAGGTTAAATACACTTTTGCATAATGGTGTGTGCTGTGAAATGTAATTAGGATATTTCTGCCTCCCTCTTTCTTGCCTTTTTTTTTTTCCTTTTTTTTTAAGGAAAGTAATTTAAGTGAAGTGCCTGACTGTTGTGAAGGGGATTTTTTTGTTTGGGGATTTTTTTGTTTGGGTGTTTTTTTGTCTGACTGACTCACACTGTAGTGGGAACTGCCAGCCTGATCCAGGCTCCTGCCCTGGGTCAGCCCAGCAAAAGAAATGCCATGATGCCACTTTCCTCCCCAGATTCTCTTCTACTGAGTAATTTATTAATTACAGCATGTACGTTGGAGGACAAAGCCTTGGCCTAGTTTTGTTTTGAGTGTCACGTGGTAAAGAGTAGCTGGGACCAGCGACTGGAAAGGCCAGGCTGTGAAGGGACAAAGGGGGGTTGGAGGAGCAGCATTTGTTATCCTTTGTGTAAAGATCTCAACACGCCTTTAAGAGGAGGGGAAGGACCCCTTCACAGGTCAGAAAATGGAGACATGGGGAAAGGAAAGGACCAGGTGAAGGTCCTACAAGCAGCAAGTTACTGTCAGTGATCCCCAGGGTATCTGCCAGAGTTTTGCTGCCATGTTCATCTTATTTTCTGTGGCTTCAAAGAAATGGTGAGAGAGGGTGGAAGTCTCCAACCAGGCTTGTGTAAGAGGTTAGATGCAATAATTTCAGATAATTTTGCCCTCAAAAATCCACAAATTAATGAAATATCATCTGGGCTGAGATGGAATCCAGGCGTTCCTGCTGAGCCCATCATGTCATGCAGCCCGCAAGCCTGGCGCTTCGTTTCCAAAGCTGCATTTAGATCCTTTCAAGGAAAATTCATTTAAAATGTGTTCAGAGAAATTATTTATGCCAGCAGTAGTTGCACCCAAACACAGGGCAAGAATAACATCCCAAATTAACAATGTAATCAAAATAGCCCATCTTTGTGGAGAACCCTGGATGACTGAACCGCTGGTATAAAAACATCCCGGTGAAGCGTGTGAGAGAGTCGATGCATCAGAGAAAATCATCACCTGATCCTGGAGAGTCTGAGAGAAGAAATAAACTGGGGAGGAAAAGCGACGTGATCAGTTACTTTTAGCAAATAATTTGCTGAGCTGACTCGTGTCTGTGCTCTTCAGAGGAGCACTTAGAGGCAGTGGCTGTCTTTTAAAATGGCTTGTGTGTTCAGCACCTTCTGCAAAAGAGGTCTGAGCTCTTGTCAGTAAACACTAAATAAATTATAACAATAATTAAGAACCTGCCACTTTCCATATAGCCTCACATCTGCTCCACTTTTCCAAAGGTGGGAAGAAGGCTGTGGCTGTTTTGTGTGTGGCTCTCACAGGTCTGAGCACAGACCGGGCTCTGGATGTGCAGGTCGGGGAAGCCCCCAGTCTGAAATCCCCCGACCCAGTGGCTTTGTGAGTTCAGGGAAGGAACAAGCTCTTTTCTAATTCCTTGAATACCAGAAGGACAAATTTCAGCTCCTGCTGGTTTTACCTGCTGATAGAAACCTAAGGACCTTGAAATACCTTGAACGTGGTGCTTTGCTGAGAATTTCAAGCTTTACCTCATAACCTGAGGATTCATTTTGCTCTAATGTGGAACACTTCAAATTCCTATTGTTTCTAAAATTACCTTGGGTAACTCCTGGCTGTCTTCATAAGCCTGGAAGGTGATTCACCAAAGGATTCACCACTTAAAGGCAAGCCTGCTTTCCTTCCGCCCTGGGAAAGGTAAACGGAGGCTGTCAGCAGCAGAAAATGAGGGGATTGTGCTATGAACTGGTGTGGCAATTGCAGTTCCTCCTTGAAACTGCCATGCATTCCAGCCCTTTTGATTTCATAATCCATGGTCTTCCAGTGGGTCAGCTGTGTGACCCTTACACTCAGGAGGGATCCAATACTGCAGGTTTAATCTGCCTAAAACTGGCCAAGTCTGAAATACTGAGTCAAAAATGAAATACAGCTAATCTAATATGTATCGATTATATTTTTTATTTTTTTTTTACTAAGCTTGTCTAGGAAATGTAGGTTTTCAAGAAATGTCTGGGATGAAATTCATTTACTCTTTTGTTAGAAAACCTCAGTGATAGATGTGCTGTAACGTCAGTGCCACATCCTTTCTGCCAGTACTGAGCAATCAGGAGTGTTTTAAATCCACTTCAGAAACAGCGCTGGATCATTTCAAGCAACTGCTTTCCAGAGCTGCTTCTCTTGTCTTATTTTGTGGAAGAAAAGGTGTGTGGGGAACCGCAATCCCCAGGATCTGTTGGTGGACCTGAAAAGAAACGAGTTGTTTTCCAAGAACTGACAGGTTGGGTTATGTTGCCTCCGATGCTGAGGGTGTTCAGATCTATGGTTAAAGTTTTTCAGAAGCTATTTACTGAAAGTCAGAGTGAAATTTGGCATCCTAAGCTACAGCTGTGAGAAATACACCCTTTGGGGATGAAGCTGGGAGAGGTCCCACTTACCTCAAGTGTTTCTGGGTGATAAGCACTGAGGTTTCCAGTCCATCACCTTTCTACCAGCCCTGAGCCCCAGCACGGGAGATCCTCTGCAGGCTCAGGCTTAACATGAGTCAAATCCCAGGGAAAGAATTCCTGCTGTCAGGAAACACTTCCAGCAAGAGTTGCTTGATTTTTATTTTGTGCTTATTTGAAATAAAATATTTACAGTTGTTGTAGCCAGGCTTCACACCAGCCAGATCTAACGGCTCCAAAACAGACAGAGCAAAATGACGTGAGCTCTGAGCACACGTGAAAGCAGGAATGCTGCTTTCCATACCCAGGCACGACCCTGAGCTCCAGCCCAGCCAGAGAAAAGACAAAGAACTGGCCCAAGGTTCAAAGAAAACCCCCCAGTGCATTAAAATGCAGAGAGATGTGTTGATTCACACCAGGTAGGATTTGATCCGGGGCATTAGCTATCTTACTACTTACCCGACCCACGCAGAAATCCTACCCAGAGATATTCTCATAAAGAAGAACGCTTCTAATAAATTGGGTTTCTGCATAGAAAGATAAAACCTTTGAGAATATTTTGCAGCGTGTTCCCATGGAATGTGAAATTTCCCCAGATGGGAAATGGCGTAGCTATCATATTTAATTAATCTTCTTCCTCAAAGAGGTTCTTATCCTCCCACCTTTGTAATGCAGTTCAGGTCACTCCGCTGGGATTTCCCCCCCTTCCCCATGTCTGGTGTTAATGCCAATTCAGTGCATCGGTTCAGATGAGAAGATGGAGGAGTTCAAACCGGAGGTGAGCTGGGCTTGTGCAGTTTGGAAATGCAGGAGGTCTTTGTTGAATATAGATACTGCCTCCCAGTTCAAAGTCATAGAGGGGCCTCGGCCCACTCATCCTAAAAAAGGCATCCCTTCACCGCGCCAACCCTTCCCAAGCTCCCTCTGCTCCCCTGCAGAGCAGGCTTTGCAATGTCGTGGATATGAGATCTTCCAAATATGGTGCAATGTGCAAAAGCAGAACAAATGATAAAATATCTTCCTAGCCATTTTTATTTCTTTTCTTTTTTTCTGTATTTTAATTTCTTTAAGCCTCTCTCCTCATGTGCAGCAAAGACAGATGTTTCCAATGGAGCGTGTGCTCACCCCAGTGATGTATCCCTTCCTGAGCCACCATCCCTTAAATACCTGCACCCTAACAGACCCTGCCTAGCCTAAAACCTGAAGTGCATTAGAGTGATGGGGATCAAATACAAAGTTTGGATTTGATTCAAGTTCTGAATCCTTGCTACGCTGAGCCTGTTTGTATTTGAGCTTTTAGTTAATGCACTTAACAAGGAAAAATTCTGCTGCCGTGGCTGCTTTCGCCTGTGTAGCAGCGAGAGCTTGCAGCACTACAGATGCATTGCCTTGGTAGTCACCTGCTGAAACCAAGTCTCTTTTTGCCTGTCCCCAGTTTTCCAGCTGCTGAAAGAAGCTATGAACACAGTGTTTTATAGCCTGTGTTCCAGGCAGCATAGCTGCTCGGTAGCCATAAACACCACATCCAGACAAAGAAACACTGCGCTGCATCCTCCCTGCCCTGAAGGAATATTGCTGTATGGCTCTTCCATACTCTTTTGCAGAACCTGGAGATAGCTGCTTCCTCCTCCACTAAGGGGGCCCTTAACCATTGTGTCTAAGCCTTTAGTATTTCTCTTGCTCATTTATCCTGGTTCTCAATGCCCTGGGACGTGCAGAAGGCAGCAGGCATGTGTTTGGTGAGCTCCCCTTTCTCTGCGGTGCCTGCTCAGACCAGCCCGGCAGTGCCAGCCCTGATGTGGCTGGAGTGGCACTCAGCATCCTGCTGCTCCTCTGATTCAGAGGTTGCCTCTGACAGATTCAAATCTAGATTTATTTGCTGAGCTCTCAATAAATTATCCCAGCATCAGCGAAGCAGCTGAACTTGGAACACTTGGGGAAATAAACAAATAGGCAATGACAAATGTATGCTCCTGCATAAACTGTCAAATCCCCAGGTGATTTGTGGCTGTCTAAATATGGGTGTTAATTGTTAGCTTCTCTTAGGCTTTCTGTGTGCTGATGATGGGGCAGCAGAGCCCCCCAGAGCGGTTTTATAAAGTCTCTTGGCAAAGGTTTAAGAATCTGGCTCTTCCTGGCAGCAATATTCCTGTGGATCATCAAAAATATCTGTTCCTAGGACACTTTTGTTTCGGCAGCAAAGGGTTAAAACCCCAAACGAAGCCTTTTCCAGGGCGGATTGGGACAAGGAGCATCTAATTTATCAAATCTCTGTATCCTAAAGTTGGCTGAGCCAGTTACACTTCTAGGAGGAACCCGTGCGCTGTACCAGGGAGGCATCTCATCTGTTTGGAAACTCAATTTTAATAATTTTTTTCCTGGAAATAAAGAAGGTCCTTCCACACCCTTGATGCTGTCTCCCGCTGCAGAAACAAATGCCTCTGAAGAACCCTGGGACCTTAGCAAAATAAGAAAATCAATGAACTTCTTTTTCCCCACCGATATCTAAATAGACATTTTTATGTGTTTTTACATTGGTAGCTGTTGAACAAAAGGTCACTCCTGATTTGAAGTCAGGCTTTATAACCCAGCTGGCTTTCGGGAGGGGGAAAAGAGAAGGAAACACCATTTCTCATTTCTTTGGCTGTTCTGTTAACAGAAGGTGAATGCAGAGATAAAAGAAACAAACGTATGGATGTGTGTGTTGCTGTGCTGAGTCACTGCAACAGCTGCTGACCAACTCGGGGTACAACCGTGACAATGAACTTGTATCGTGTTTGCAAGTACAACCTGCCCGATCAGTCCGAGTGGCACCACTCTATAAATCACAGGGATTTATGGACAAATGCTGTAAGAGAAATAACCTTTCTTCCTTGTGAGATTCACCCCTTGGTTCATGCTGCAGCAGTGGATTTCTACCATGAGCTGCTCTTTGGGAACGTAATCTGTCACACAGAATCTGTGACAGGCGCTCCCCAGGCCTGAGCCAAACATTAAAGAGGAACAGGCTTGCACTGAAGGAGGCAGCGAGCATCAGTGTGGCTGAACAGATCCTACCACACCACGAATAGTCTGCTGTTGGGATTGCTGCAAACGGAGGTTTACACCTGTGAGCACATCCTCCCAGGTTACTACAGGGTGAAGTGATTGATGCTGGTTATGAGCAGTGGCGTTGTGTGACGAGCTTGGAAACCTCTCTGGAAGCAGTTACACCAGAGGGAGTGATTTGCACTAGTTACTGTTTCTCCTGTTGTCACTCCAGGCTGTTCCCAGGCTTTTGTACCTGGGAACAATCTGAGGTATTTGTCTTCCCAGGCAAAGCTATGTCATGTTTCCCAACTGATGTTCAGTGGTCAGACAAGCAGGAGGACCTTCCAGGAAGATGCTTTCCTGACACAGTGCACACACCCTTCTGAACTTTGTGCTCTGTGTCAAGGAGGGTGCTTTAGACATGAGGAGAAAGTTCTGATCTGAAAGGCTTATCGGGCACTGGAACAGGCTGCCCAGGGAGGGGGTTGAGTCACTGACCCTGGATGGATTTAACAGATGGGTAGTTGAGGTGCTCAGGGATATGGGTTAGTAGAGGATGGGTATGTTTGGCTTTGGGGATCTCAAAGGTCTTTTCCAACCTGGTGATTCTGTGCTGCTCTGCTTCAGCCCTTTCCATTCAGCAGTTGGGTTTTGCTGGGACTCTCACTCTGGGGGAGGCTCCTGCAGCCATCCCAGTGTCCTGGTGCAGGTACCCTGTGGCAGGAGGGTCCCCTCCACCCTCAGGAATAGAGATGCTCTACTTCCTGGCAGCAAGAAAAATATGTGAGACCCCTTTTAATTTAACTAATGCCTATTTTATAAACACAACCTGGGCAGAAGCAGAGAGGGATTCATGACTGGGGGAATTTTGGTGATACAGGGAAAAAATGGTAGTTTTCCACTGACTGCAAAACAGCCTGAGTACTGCCCTGGAGTGTCTAAAGGCAGCACATCCTGTGGTGGCAATACAGCAGAAGACCGGGGTGGGCTAGTAAGCTGTCCCTTCTAAGTGTCAGTCAGTTGGACCATAAAAACCACTGTCTGGGCTCCAGTGGGACACCCCTGGGGATGCTGGATTCAGAATCAGGCTGGAGGGAGCTGCCTGCTTGTCTCAAGCAGGACCAAACCCCAGTAAACGTTGCTGATGAATCTTTGTCTAAGCATCACTTAAAGACCCCTGGGGATGGGTATTTCTTAGGCTCCACAAACAGTCCCTTAATAACCTGCTATGAAATGAAAAGCAAATTTAAGGAGGACTCCAGCAGCTCCCAATTCAAACATCACTTTAGAAAGACAAAGCAGTAAAAGAATTGAGTCAATTTACATCTTTTGGCAGGAAGGTGTAAATCACTAGGAGAGAAAGGCTTATGGTAAATACACCCTTACTATGTAGTAAGGATGGGAAACTGGTGTAGCTGTGTTTGCCAACTGAAATGTCCAAAATTAATCTTGTTGAAAATATCAGATACTAGTAATAATATCAGGCAGTAAACTATAGGAATAAACATCAAAGAGGCTGCACAAAGTACGTCCCAGGATGTCCTGGGGTGGCAGAACCATGCCCATGGGCCAAGTGACTGTGTGGGAAGGAGGAGCATGCTGGGCAGCTAGAACAGAGCTACAGCTGCCATAAAAAAAAAAAGCTCTTCCAGGAGAGAAAATCAATGATTTTTTTATTGCTTTTATTTAAATTAAAAATAAAAAAAAAATCTGCAATAAGTTATAACATTAAAGGGATGAGTGAAATGATTCTTCGCAAAGAATCCATTTGTGACATCTTAATGTGTCCTAAATATAGTAGGCTCTGAGACGCGTCGCTCGCTTACCAATAGAATCAATGATATTAATCACTCTGGTGATGGGCACGGGACAGCTACGCTCAGGACTGGCTCACTCCAAGATGATTGCTCTGTCTGGTGGAAAAAAACGAGTTTAATGTGACATCATCAATCTAAGACCAAGAATGGGATAGATTTTCTGATTACGGGGTTAAGTGATGCATCAAGAGAGAGCAGAGCTTGGTCATTGCTAATCATTTGAATTTAGGAAGACTGAGGACCATGACATTATTGGCTGGCATTAAAGAGCAGCGCTTTGCTATCAGCCATTTGTATGTGTCCTTTCTTCTTCATGACTGTATTTATTATCCAAGCAATAGGAAAATAGGCTTGGGAAAGTGATTTTGCTCAGTCTTTTGGTCCTTGGTTCTGTCTAGCTGACAGCAGCCCTATGATGTAACCCAGAAACTCAAGAGATCCTTGTGCAGGCGTTAGTGCAATCTCACCAAAACCAGTGGAGAAGAGGCAAGTCCATCGGGCATGGAAGGAAATCTGGCACTCACTAGCTCTGCAGACCTTGTCACCTCTGGGTTGGTTAACTTCAGTGCGTCACAGTTCTCTTGTAGACTCTGGGTTCGGTTTCCAGTCAGATTTAATCTGTATTATGCAAAATAAGGGCAGTCTTCTGCAGGAGTAACGTGATGGGCTGAGCTTCCTTGGCCTCATTTGGTGTCAACAGGTGCTGGAATTTCCTCCTTGAAACTGTGGAGAAGCTGATGCTGGCTTGGTCTGTCTGTACTTGGGTGGGGAAGACCTGTTGCTGGGATCTAGGTGACTTAAATCCACTAGTATTTAGGAAGATGCTCAGTAAGGCTCTAGACAGATTGCTAGGGGAACATGTTCCCTTCTGCACAGACCTGTCTGCTGATGAGAGCCGCTCTCGAGTCACGCAGCACTGTAAATCACTGCCTTCACCCCCTTCTTCTATTAGAAAGGTGGTGTTATTGATAGCAGGATGAAATAATCTTGAAAAAGGCTGATTTAAGCTTCAGCCAAGCAGGGAAGTAAAGGGAGTGACATCCATCGGTACACATAACAGGCTGGTCCTTTACACAGCTTGTTCTTTATACTATACTGGGTTTGAATGTGGCTTGCAGCCTCCAAGAGCATTCTCATGTTTCCATCCCAGCTCTGTCTGCACTGGTGTCCTCAGTACTCCATGTGCTAGGCCTCGCTCCGTGGCTGTGCCTGGGAGAGCTGCTGCTTTGCTGCTTGGAAGAGCAGAGCAAGACCCCAAATGAGCTGTTACTGTTTTGGTCTTATTGCTGTGAGACCAGAGAGCAACCTGGGGACAAGCAATCCTCTGAAATGTGATTGTCCCCTGCATTCGCTCTACATTACTCTTTCTACATGATATAACTTCCTTCAAACCAGCAATTCCCACTAATGCATGTTGGTTCGCATTTTCTGCTCTCAGAACGCCCTGCCTGCTCCCAGTGAAGCCCCTGGTCCTCAAACTTCAATGAAGTGAGTAGATAAATCAGAGCAGACTGTCCTGCTGAGGTGCTGACTCTGTTTCCCTTGGCAATAATCCCGTCATTAAACCACCGCTGCCCTAGTTCAGGATGTCGTGTCTTAGTGGAGGATGAGATTCCTCTTTCATAGAAGAAAAAAGAAAGGCAAGGTTGGACCCTCAAGAGCGATTTTTAATTATTTCCAGATCTTCTGCATCATTAGGAAGATGAAAAATGGCATCAGTTAAGATGCAGGGCACACTGATATAATGTAATTGATTTTTACATATATTTAACTGATGATTCATAAAATGTGATATGGCTGAAGCAGCACAGCCTGAAGTGCAGCCTGAATACGAAAGGTCCAAGCTCATAATAGAGAGATTACCGGGTCTGCCACTTCTGAAGGTGAGAGCCTGAGGACGGGGTTCCTGACATTCATCATCATTATCCTTATTTATTATTTGCGTTGCGGTGATGTCTGGAGGCTGGGTCCTGATGCTGATTGTGCTGGGTGCTTGCAAGTAGAACAGAGACATGAAATGCAGGAGCGGCGGCATCGGGATGGCTGTTGGGGTTGGGATTTCTCCCACGAGCCTCGCTGTTGCTGTGTGCTGGAGGGTGCTGTCCAGAACCTGTCAGATCATTGCTTTTCTAAGGTTATACCCCTCGTTGCTGGAGAGGCTCACCAGCCCCACCAAAATGTTCTGCAATCTCTAGATGATTGAGGTGACTCTGGCTTCCTGCTGTCCAACCTGCCAGCAGCCCAAAGCAAGGGCCCTCCTGGGCTGCCCCCACCCACACCACCCTCGAGATGGGGGGCTGTGGCTTCAAGTGAGTGGCATGCACAGCTCCTCCAGGGTGCTTCTGCAAGGGGGGGGGTGGTCCAGTGGCTTCGCCATGACAGTCTCCCACCCCTGGACAGCATGTAGCTCGCGGGACAGGGGCAAGCTAAGCCCACCTTAAGTAATCTGTATCACAGCCACTATTTGTCAGGCTAAGGACTCTGAGGATTAGATCTGACAGCCAGGCTGGAAAACCTGTGCAAACCCTCCTCATCTGTGAGATGTTCCAGGCTTTGATAGCTTCAATTTTTCATTTCAGGGACTTATATTGATTGCTTTAAGAGTTACACACACACACACACATATATACACATACACACACACACAGAGAGCACAGGAAAATCAGAGCAAACTTTTTCCCAAACAGCTGTGTCCCAAAGGACTGGGAAGGATTGATTTTTACACATTTGGCTTTTAGGCTATTCACATCTCAATCCAGACAATTTTCTTTCAAGACAGTCCACTACAGTCCACTTAATTGTGTTTTCTAACCAAGCACTGGAAGAGATTTGTTGGCTTTACTGTCCAAAGAAGACACAAATCTTTTTTTCCAATTTTTTCCCCTTGTGGTGATAATATACTGAGTGAATTTCTGACCCTAAAAGCAATAAAATACCAAATTGTTGAGCCCAACTCCACAGGGAAAAGATTAGTTCATGGAGGAATTTAACGACTTGGAGAGGAGGACCTGGCTGTATATTTTTCTATTTTTTTTATTGGGCAGTAATTACTTAGAGTATAACTTTCCAATTTGGTCAGGACAGCGTGCTAGCTCTGACTCTGTGCTTCATAATAACTCGGAGAAATAATCTCAGTATGAGTGTTAAAAAAACCTTCTTTTATATATTTTCTTTGGCTCCAAGTTTAATAGTTGGATATGCTGTCCTCAACCAGGTTAGGTATTCCAATGGCATCTTATAAATTGAGTTAAAAATACAGTTTTGTCATGCCTTGTGTCCCAAGTTTCCAGGTTTATTTAGGGCTCAGGTGTTATAAAATAATCAGTTAAAATAGGTGGCTTTACTTGCAAGCTGCATCACACCTCCCTTACCTTGGAAGTACAACCATGAGCCACGGTTGCTGCTCAGAACGGTGCTGCTTTGCCCAACAGCAGCTCAAACACAATTATCTCATTACCTAACGACTTGGTGCAGTGCTTCACAAGCTGAGGAATGAGAGAGCCAACCACTGAAACCAGTGAGGCTGCATGCAGTGCCAGGCGATTTTAAAGTCCCCAGGGGCTGGTGGCAGGGGAAGCGGCGGTGCTGGCATCCCTCCTCCCGTGACACCCCAGGGACCCAGTGGTTGTGGGGGCTGCAGTCACGGAGCACTGCTCCCTGCTGACTGTTCTGATAGCTAATGGTAGGTGAAATGAACCTAGTCCAAGAGACAACAGGATGCTTCTTGCATGAGGAACACAGGCCAGTTCAGACCAGATTTCGACAAATTCAGAGCTTCAGTTCAAGTGATGCTTTTCAGGAATACTTTTATGGAAACAGGTTGGTTTAAAAAGCACAAAACTCCCATCATTTTGCTCTGAGTATTTTGCTGGTCAACCAGTACAACTCCGTGCTAGACCTGCTCACAATTTCCCTAGCTGACTGAGAAATTTCACTTCCAAAAATAGCTTGCTCTATGTATACCACCTGGTAAAACCAAAAGTAAACTTTCAGCCCCGCTTTGTCCCTTGAAGCAGATGTCAAACCCCCTCAGGGAAGAAAAAGTGGGGTGTGTGGAGCAAGCAGGCACTGACCCTTAAACGCAGCGTCGCAGGCATGAAGTTGTAATAACGGTTACTGTGAGTAACTGTTTATTCCATTCCAGCAAAACAAGCAAATAAACTGCCGATGGTGGTTTGAAACTTCATACAGTGTAATATTCCTGTAATGGAATGCTTTTAGAGAGGAGCAATAAAAATAAATTGGAAACTGCTTTTCTGCTGGATACAGCTGGCATAAGCACCATCTGAGCAAACAGGATAACACGAAGCTTAACGTAACATCTCTGGTTTTATTGCTCAGAAGCGACAGGTCTTATAATAGTATAAATTCACTTAAAAAATGGACTTTTTTAGAAGCCCTCTGTGTTAATTCTGAGCGGTATAATTACAGGTCTTTTTATGATTTAGGTTAGAGACCAATTAGCTTGCTTCTGAGACTCTTGAAAGACTGCTCTTCCCCTTCCCGTGCAGGTCTCGCTCTGCTCTGAATTCAGACACATGTAGCAGTAAAGTGAAATTGTTCATAACCAAGGGAAGTAACTGGCTTGGCTGGCTTGGCTTGGCTTTAAGTACATTTCCTGCAAGAAGGCTGTCATAAGAAATGCAAATCAGCGACGAAGCACTTGCTTCTCTGAGCCAGAGTACGTAAAATGGTTGTGTGGTTCTTGGGGGTCTCTCCTGGACTCTGTGCACTTAAATGTATATATATATATATATATATATATAGTGTCTTGCAAGTGGTTTTCCAAGGAGTTGCTCAAGTTGCTCTTACACCGTTTTGTGCCTTGCACTGAGGAGTCCGTGCGTGGGTTGTAATGTGGGTGGCAGAATGGTCTTACCTGGCGGTTTCATAGCTGGCTCAACTTATCATTGTAAAAAATGAAAACCATGTCCTGTTATAAAGGCCACATAAAACTAAAGAGGATTTCTACTTACAAATCATGCTACTTAATTTTTAAGCCAGACCTGCAGCTGGTATAAATGAGAGGTACTCCGTCTATACTCATCCCTCTTGTGCCGTGCTTCCTGCAGCCTGCTAATGACTCTCCTGGTGTAACACAGTGTCTGGACTCACCTTAGTGAATCCAGAATGGGATTTTCCCTTCAGCTTTCACTTGAAAACTGTACAGAAAGAGCACAACCTGAGCGCTTCAAGTTGCTCCTGCAAACAGAGCCTTTCCTCTTCACATTTCCCTTTGGAAGGTCACAAGGCATAAAAGCTGCGATATAGCCCAAGGAAACTACAGCACACCAGGCTCCCTCGCCACTTTGTTTACTAAGCAGCTGCCTTACACTGTATTTTCCTTGCCTCACGCTCGATAGTACTTGATGGTAATCTTAATTTGTGGTGTTCTTTGAATTCTAACTAAAGAAGACATTACATCTACATTAAGGGAGTTGGTTCATCACTGCAATGCAGGGCGCTCTGGGAGAGAATTCCCTGGCTGCTTAACAGTACCAACACACAACCGCTCTGGACATGAAGCGACAAATCTGTTAGTAATATATGTCTAAGTAGCCCAAGGGTTCGATAATGTCTTTCTCCTCAAGGTCACCAGTTCAAATATAACAGGAGCTAGAAGTTGAATTTATTACCATTTGATGGCTTTTTGTTAGTCTGTGTGAAATTAGGAGTGCACATCCTGCACATTAATGGACTTTCTGCAGGATGTAGCTTACTGTCGTGTGCTTGGAAGAGCTCTCAGACGTGCAGGAATGATGGTCCTTTCCTGGTGAGCGCACACTTCACTCTTCACTGGTATTGCAGAGCTGATGGCATTACTTGCTGTTTCCAGAGGTGCAATACCGACCTGTTGTCTTCTCCGTGACTTGCGTGGCTCCTGTGTGTGAGCAGGTTATTGGGGATATATTGACTCAGTGTTGTACAGGGAAATGCAGGATCACTTTGCCTTCTCTCCAAGCCTTTTGATTTGTCACAGTTCACTGAAACTAGTAATTCTACTGAGGTTTGGGCTTGGTGAGATGCTGTTACACAGCTGCCGGTCATCGTGGTGCGCAGATGGGCCTCGCCTGCTTGGGGTCATCCCATCATAGTGGGAATAAAATCCCCTCTGATGGGACGCTGGTGCTTGCTCCCACCAGACCCACCGAGGCAGACTCCCAAGGCAGCCAGACCTCCCTGCCCTGCAGTCCCTGGAGCGGGTGGCAGAGCAAACCCACCATCACATCATTGTGCTGAGAATGGCTGCAGCCCTCGTGCAGACCCAAGCTGCCAGCAGGCCCGGGCAGAGTCTGCCTGCTTCCCTTTATCGCTTTTAATCGGGCATGCAGCTCCGGTGATTGGGTCTTTAATATGTGACAAACATCTGATCTGTTCCCCATCCCTCAGGCCTGTCTCGTTGCCTTTCTTGTTACAGCAGAACGATTACGGAGCACTTTGTCAATAATCCAGCAAACCTATCATGCGGTCAATCAATGGGAGCTGGGTTTGTCCAGACTTGCCTTAGCTCTGTCTGAAGAATGCCAAGGGGAGGGATATTGCTTCGCTACTTATCAGGAGACATTACCCTTACAGATATTCCTCTCTGTCTCCTTTGTCTATATAAAACCTATTGTTGCCGATTGGTATCGAGGAGCTTTGCATCAAAACAAATCCCCTGAGCCTGCTCCTGCTATCCATCAAGTCCTGATATGATTAGGGCATCGGTGCATGGGAGTGCATCCCATCACGTAGTGCAGGCACGGAGCAAGCGACAGCCGCTCCCCGTATGAGCCACAGTGGGGGAAGGATATGAAGCTGTGGGATGGGCCCCCCCATAAGCATCCTGCCGTGAGATTCTCCTGCTTCATCAGAGATGCCCATGCCAAAAAGAGAGAGACATTTCCAGAAGGTGATTCAGCCCACCTGTAACCAAAGAGCTTCCAGTGATGTCTTGCTGATGACTCCACAGCTAGTAGCCATTGGACTTGCAACTTGGAAACCTCAGTGGAGTGCTGGAGGTGGGGCAGGGCAACTCCAAACCTTTATGTTGCCATTTTTAGTCTTTAATCCTCTTATTAATCCAGGATCCTGCTGGCAGGGAACAAAGGCCCAGGGAAGTGAAGCTACAGCATCTCTTGTTCACTGATAATACCGTGCGGCGGTGTCCTCGGTGATGGTATCTGTGACCTGTATTCACTAATCACCTCGGTGCCGCAGCCTTCCTATCTGCAAATCAGGAGGTGAAAGCTCTGATAGTGTCTCCAGCTATATACTTGTTGTTTAACTTAATAGGCATTTTAAAGAAAAATATGAGTGAAAAAGCAGAGAGAAAATACTTGTTGGGTGGTAACTCGCAGAAGCTGTTGCAAAAAGCTCCACCTGACAAGGCCGTCAGGAGTACGTGGGTGTTTCTCTACCACAGAGGGCAGGTGGGAATTTTATCCCATTTGTTTAGTCGATCCATCCCTGCTGGAAGGCCCTGGCTTTGCTGCTGAGGTTTTTCTCCATCATTAGCTGTGCAAGGAAGGTGCCCAAAGGCTTGGCGGGGGTGTAGGTTGCTTTCTGGCTGTGTGCTCCTTTGCCCTGGGTGCCTTTACCCACCATGGTGGCTGGCACGGTCCTTGTGTGTGCACTGCAGAGTTGTCATCCTGCTCTGATGTTCTGAGCAGATCAAAGTGTTGCTCCTGAAAAACTAAGCTGGTGGGTCTAAAGGTTTACAGTGTAAAGTTAGTGGGGTCACTGCTTCTTCAGGGTCCAGAGACAAATTGTGTAAGAGGAAGATTTGATATCCAGGGATGCTGGCCAAGGACAAAGCGGTTTGACCTAAATTCTTCTGTGTAATGGCAGGGCTTGTGGTAATGAATTCTGTCTTATCTGCATGATGGGGGTATGATTTGCAGACATCAAAATCCGTAGTTCAGTGAATGCAGCTCTAAACTTGGGAGGGTGGCTAAATAAATAAATAAGAATTGTCAATGCAGAATAATATGCTTGCGCATGGTTAGCAATGGCTGGGCGACTGTATATCACAGCAAAGAATAATGTCAGGTTTGGGAATCAGATAAATTGCAAATAACGATGCAGAAAGTAACTGAGCCTTGAGGAGTATCAGCAGCTTGGCTGGATGGGCGGCTGCAGAAAGCCTTTGTTTGGAAGGGAGAAATAGAGACCAGGAAGATGGGAGGGGGGATGAGGGAAAGGGGAGGGAACAGCAGGCCTGAGAGCTGTGATCAAGTGCAGGAGAGATGGTAAAAGGCCATGGACAGCCCAGAAAACAACACTAAGCAGCAATAAAATGCAGCGCTGGTGGAGATAAGATGATAATTTGTTCTCCTCAGCAGAGCCACGTGTGCACCAGGGCTTGGAACAGACTCCGAAGCTACGCTCAGTTCTGCCTTGCACCTTGTGCAGTGAGTTACACCATGGTGGGGAGGAGGAAAACCCTCCAACCAGTGTGTAGGCGCATTGGTGTTTGTACCTCTGTGTGTGTGTGCTTTGAGCAGGGGAATCTAGTTCTGGCAGAGCTTAAACTTATCCCTCAAAGGGCTTGTATCTGTAACACAGGCGTATGTGTATCATAGGTGTATGTGTAGTACAGGTGTATGTGTACCGCAGGTGCATGTGTATCACAGGTGAATGTGTACTGTAGATGTATGTACATGTACCATAGGTGTACGGGTACCACAGGTGTACCTGTACCACAGGTGTACATGTGCCGCAGGGCAGAACCACATCCAGGGCTGTGGGCACCAACCTGAGAGGAGGAGCTGGGCTGGGGAGCCTGGGGTGGGAGCTGCGTGGAGCTATCTCTCAGCTCCATCTCTGCATCCTCCAGCGGCACAGGCATTGTTCAGCACTTTTCAAAGATGCTGATAACAATGATACGGATCCCTGGTACTTATTAAGCTGATGGCTTTTAAACATTAAATCCCAGCTATAATCAAATTAACTTAAATTGTTATTTAAAAAAAGAAGGAAAGAATTCTCAGCACTCCCCAGTAACATTTAAAAGGTGAGGGAACTGCCTGCAGGCCTAAATAAGTGTTGCTGCAGATTGCATCCAGGATTAATTTGCCAGCTAATGACTGAAGTTGTAGTTGGGAGACTATGGAGCAGAAGGGGAGGAGGGAGAAGCTTCCTGTCTGGGGAGGATTTTGTGGTGGTGTTGCTGTTTTTCCTGGAAAGGGATTGCAGGGCATCCTCTTGCAAGGCCAAGCAATTATCTGCAGAATGACATGATTGTCCTGTTAGTCAGGGAGTGGTTTCTTATTCAATTTTTTTCCATTCTGAATGGTTTTGTGTGATCCTCCAGCCCAGACCTCTGCAGCCTTCCCTCCATCTGTGCAAGGACAGTATGGCTGGGGACAGCTATCCACCATGGGGGAAAAGCTGTTAGTCACTGCAGAGATTTGGGTATCTTCAGGAGTTTCTCATCCTCTCCATCCTGCAGCCAGCCTTTGGGAGGAAGGAGAGTGCATGGGGAGAAGGGAAGAAGTAGGGTTCAGCTCTGCTGAGCTTGAATCCTGTGGGGTCTGGCAGAGAGAGGAGCTGGGTCCCTCTGGCAGCATCACACTGCTGCCCTGTGCACGCTGTGCTGCATCCTGGGGATGCTGCGAGGTGTGGTCCTGGTAAGAGCAACCTGAGATGGGATTGCCCATCCATCCAGCATGGCTGTGTGTGGATTTCCACAGGCTGGGGAAGGGAGAGCTGTGCAGCAGCCTCTGCTCACCTTACTCTGAGCGTAGCCAAGCGTCAGGCTCCTTTGCAGGCAGCCTGGGGACTCTCATGAGCACAGAAATCCATTTTTAAAGAGGAGAGCAGAAGGAGATGACAAACTAAGTTACGCAGACTCAAACCCAGCTTGCTGTTCTGTATTTAAATCCATTGTCATAGCCCAGGGCATCCTTGAATAATTACTTTTGATGACTGGCTCTGATGGGCTCTGTTCGGGTCTAGATGATGCGCACAAGGGATGCCACAGCTCTGCAAGTCCAGTAATGCCCGTGGTGTCTGGGCTGTGTCCTACCTAGCGAGGAGGAACCACCACTGATGAACTTCTGCAGGACAAGCCCCTGAGACCCCCTGCTCCTCAGCTCCCGTGCCATGTCTCTTCTCCCCACATGCATGTTTTACACGTGTGCGTGTCCTGGGCTGTCCTTCAGCAGATGGGCTGCCCCAAGGCAAGGGCTGAGCTGGGTGAGATGGTTCCTCAGGCAGCCCCTGGCCCCTTTGCTGCAAATTATCAGGCCCAGGAGAAAACCAAACCCAGGGCTTTTCATCCCTTGTGTCCATGGCTCAGCCGTTGCATCCCTGTCGCTCCTCTGCATAGTGTCCCCTGCGCAGGCGTAGGTCCCTGTGCCTAAATCTGGGCATCCATGGGGACAGCACATGGTCTGGGCTGCACCAAAATTCTCTGGGGTGTGTGCGCTGTACCAGTGTCATGCTTGTGAATTCAGAGGGTGAATTTAATCTTCTCAGCTCTCTTGAGTTAGGTGAGAAGCAAAGGTGGATGTCAGAATCTGCTCTTCAGTTTGTAGCAGTGGCTCTGAGCTCCAGCACATGCTTTTGTCAGATCCCCTTCACCAGGATCACCTCGACAGAAACCACTTCTGAAAGACATTTAACATTTCTGTGGAGGCTTTGAAGATCTGATTAAACCACGTTCTGTTTTGAAGGAATTGAAAATATACTTGTTAATTTAATAGATAGCTTCCATTGGTTGCAGGATCCGTCCCTGCTAGGCACATAATTCAAAGATTATCTGTTATCTGTTGTGGTTGAAAAATATAATTCTGAGGCATCTGGATTTGTGCTAATGTCTGTGAGCAGCAAGTCTTCGATTTCCTTCATACTTCATTACTGGCATGCCCCAAAAGCAATCCTTCCTTAATCAGGGCTGTTTTTTCCCGTCAGGTTATTGTTCACCATGATGTATGAAGCAACAAGAAGGCATTTCCTTTATTTTCATGTGTTAAGCTAACCATCCACTGCTGACAGCCCTATTAAACCAGAGCAAGTTGAATGTTTAAGTCATAAAGTTTTACATCAGATCTATCATTTTGACAGAGCAGATGCTTTTCCTTTCCTCCCACCCTCTGAATCTTGAGCGTTGTAACCAGCACTTGCGGGGAGGACAGGCGGGTGGACAGACAGACAGATGGCTGGCAGACTGACAAGGTCATCACCAGACCCAGCTCTCTGTTGTAGCACAGGCTTAACGGTTTTGTGATTCCTAATGAAAGTCTGAAGTGTGGCAGCCTTGGAAATCAGAGTCCTGCCTGTCCTGTTCCATCTCCTCTTATCCTCTGTAGGGTAACAACCCACTAATGGCACAAGGAAAGCACTGCAAAGATGAATCATTGAATATTTGATAGCCAAAGCGCTGTGTACCCGCTAATTAACAATAACTCGGTCTGGACCATTGAAAATTAATGCATATTTTATTTCCCAGAGAGTGTTTGAGGGAGAAAGGATGGCTGCCTCGTGGGACAGGGACCAGAAATCCCTGTCTCATGAAGTGACCTCGGGTGCCCCAGCCCCCTGGACTTTCTGTTTTCCCTTCCTGTTGGGTTTCCTCAGATGAACCTCTCAGCTCTACTTCTGCTGAATAGGTTATTGCTGCTGCTGGAAGGCAAAGAGGGGAAATCCTCTCTTGAGGTAGTAGGTGAAAATGCACTGAAGTCGATAAAGATGCTCCATATAAATCTGTAAGTGTGACCCAATAAATCCAGTGAGATTTGTTTTTATTCCCCACACACACACTCTATTCAACGAGTCGCTTCTGTTCTCCAGGTCTGAGTATCTTTGCACTCCGTGTTGTAAGTAGGCATCATCTACCGAAAGGAACAGATACCCATCTGAACCAGGACAGCAGCAGGCACTTCATTTAGCATGAGAAGTAAATCAGTAGGGTAGCTGCATACGTCTTTGCTATCGTATTGCTGGTCTGAAATGAGTCATTTTGGCTTTCTTATCTCTACCCTGGAAACCTGTGTCCTTACATAGGAGTTTTATGCACTGTTGCAGTATGCCAGGAAAAAAAAATTAAGTAAAAATAAGAAGATTACATCTCTTACCCACCAGTTGGTGGTTCCTTCTGTGCTCCTGACCAGTTAATGCCATAAACTTATTTCCATTAGTTGTATTATTGCTTTTTATCTGCTTTTCCCCGGGCCACTTACTGTAACGTCAAAGCACCAAATCTATTTGTATGAAATTGTCCTCTTAGAAAATAAAAAAATAGAAAACATTTAAAAGGCCAGCAAGAAAGGCCAGAGAGGCAATGGTTTGGAACAAAAATCTCAGACTCTGATCACATGGCTCATTCTCCCCCCTCCCTAAAATTGTATTTTTTAGATATTCTTTCACCAGCCAAAGGTCACATTATCATGGCATCCCAACTGGTAATCACATCCAAGAGACGCAGCTGCAATTCATCCTGGCTCCTGGGCAGGCTGGATGCCAGGGGATGTAATGAATGGGGCAAACGAACTCGTGGATGTTGAGAGTGGTTTTGCCCTGATCAGTTTTCCTCTGGACCTCACAGTTCATCTCCCACAGTTAAAAGAAAGATTATCATAAAAACATTTCACTTGCAAAGCACGGTAATATACGTGGTTTCCATTTATCCAGGTTTAGGAGGTGTTAAATGTACTGGAACACAGCAGTAGCTATGGACTGCAGCTGCATCCCAGCCTGAAGTTGTTGAGGAAATGGGTGCTAAACCCAGAGATTCCAGCTCCTCTCCGTGGGTCCTGCCCAGAGTGTGAGGATGCTTTAATCCAGGCGAAGGGCTCTGCTTTAATTTGAAACTAATGCTCCTTGCTGGAGGTATCCAACATGGAATGAATCCAAACCACAGAGCGGTCTCAGTCTTCCTGTGCTCTGATGCTGCCAAGTCCCGCTTGCTTTGGACCACCTTACTCTGAACAAGGAGCATCTCCATGGGGCTTCAAAGGGGCATTCAGAGCCTTCATTGGATCTTGGAAGCAGGTTATTAATTTTAGATGCGTTAAACTTGGCAGTCCAAACCCTATTGTACATCCCCATTTGACATCCTTCTGCTGCCTTGGCTCCAGAAGAGCATTAGCGTGGTGGGGATTTTTTATAACATTATATATGCCAAAGGCTCAAGTCCTTAATTTCTGTGGAGCTGATTTACAGCATCACTTGGCAATCTTGAAGCTGTTCAGTGTTACCTTTCAGCTCTGTTTATGCATTTTAAACCAGAAGAGGAGACAATTTGCTAATCCAGTGTTCGGCTTGGTAAAACCTTGAAGCTTTCTTTGGAAATAGCAGCTTTCCTTTACACTGAAATGTAAACTTCCCCTGAAATGATGATGATGATTTCTTTTGAATCCCGAAAAGCTTTTAATTCCAAGCCTACCTCACGCCTGGCTTTCCATCGTCCTGCTTCGGCACGTCGCTGAAGCAGAGGTGACTTTGAGCAAGGCTTGCTGGGATGTGGAAGTGCAGGTTTTCCTCGCAGCGGGATGAAATCGCTGCTTGCTCTCTGGAACAGCCAGCTCCCACGTAGGGCTCTCCAGTGTGGATGTCAGGATGCTGGGAGCAGGGGGAGCAAAGGAAACAGGCTGCAGCACGAAGTTAGTTAGAGCTGGAAGCTGGTGTTGACATTTGGCCTTGTTTAGGAGCTTCAAGGAGGGATTCTGCAAAGAGATGGAGAAAGATGTGTTCAGTCTTTTTAAAAGTAGGATAAAACCACCTTAAAGACATTGTTAAGAAAAGAGCTATTGATGCTAAAGGCCAATAAAGATGTAGCTCGGAACCACTGAGCCGACAGAGCCCACAAAGTTGGGTTTGTATTTGAACTTTCCTATTTCATCTGAAAGGGCTGGATTTGAGTTGGGTTTGGCTGGAGAGCTGGGGCCCTGCTTTGGGAAGGGGGTATCATTTGTAATGTGGAGTAACCTGGCTGGTGAGAGAGTCCTCTCACCGCATCCCAGCATGTCCTTTTAATCAGATAATCAAACCCTGGCATCACAACTCTCTTAACAATGGAGACAAAAGTTCAGCCAGGCATATTAACCCCTTAATTAATAATCCTGACACTTAACTACTCTGCTGTTACCCACTAAGCGTCTGCTGACATTGATGGAGTACCAGGACACATAGTATGTGGGATGTTCGGTGGAACCGGTGGCTGGTGTGTGGCAGATGGGCTTTCTGGGGTGTCCAGCTCCTTCAGCAATTTCCCTGAAAGTCAAATTATACTCTGCAGTGGTTCTTCAGGATCTGATATAAACTGTCAAACAGTGGTTTTACCTGTGCTGGCTTCCCCACACCCTTGCAAGCAGCAGCAAAGGCTGTCCCAGTCCCCTGACACATCACGGCGATGGATTCTCCACAGCGATCTGTGATTCTCTGAGGGTGAAAGCAGAAGATGCTCCTCCATCCGGATAAAATCTCTGCAAGGGGACTGTTGGAAGGCCATATGTTCAGAAGGGGTCACTGCCATGAGTGGAGTCCTCTTGTCACTAGAGGGATGCCAAAAAAAATGAAACGGCCCATTCTGAAAAATAATGTCCTACGTGCTGCCCAGCGACAGCACGGTGTGTGAATCCTGGGGGAAGTGAAGCACAGGCAGTGTGATTGCTGATGTGGCTCGTGACCTTTAATTGCTTTTGAATTTTCAGGTGCTATAAAGTGTAACGTGGTACCCTGAATGTCACAAGAATGTAGTGCCTCGTCTCACAAATGATCTGGAATATAGCCCACTGCGTTCTTTTGTGTTAGGGCATCATCCCATATTCTCTGAAATCAGTAAAATTAAGTTGAGGCAAAGCTGAAATTTTAGGGTGAGAGTCAGAAGCAGAATAAGAAAATTGTGGTTTTGATGGAAGCATAGAAACATTCCGGATGGCTGGAAGCACCTGGCAAAGTCTCTATGCAGCCCCAGAGCCCAGCTTAGCACTAGGCTGAGTCTCTCAATAGTATCTCAGAGCTACTGGCACCAAAAGCATAAGGTTACTCATGAGTAAGTTTTTACCTAACAGGAGGATGCTGTCAGTTAATATTTGATATTGTGTGCTTGATCCAGGTGTGATTTGAGCAGCACTTGGGCCCTGTGCAGTAATTTTTTAGATAGACCTTTTCCACTTCACATTCTCTGATTAATTGCTGGGAGTTTTTTATTTAAGCTGTCACACCATTCCTTTTCCAGACTGGAAAGTAAAGAGAGATGTGGCTGGAGGGCAGAACTACGTCCCTTATTCATGCACAGTGTCAGTGAGGAGGGAGCATCAGTTTCTAGCACAGAACCAGGCAAACTCATTGCACACAGGGCTGGGGGTACCTCCCTGTGCTCTGAGGAGATACAGCAGATGCAGCTTCCCAGAATAACTTTGAATTGCAAATGCAAATTCCCCCCAAAACTGCATCTTCATGCTGTATCTTTCATCTTCTGCGTAACGCTCAGCATCTCTCCCTCCAAGAACCTAATGCTCGTGACCATACGCTAATGCAGAGGAAGTCAAGGGAACAATAAAGGAAACCCTTTGTTGTCTCCAAAAAGGCAGTTGAAAGCCTGAGAGAGTCACCAGCACTCCTCTGCGTCTTAAAAAACATCAATTCCTGACTCAGAGAACCCCACAATGAGAGTGTGGCTACAAGCTGCCTGCTACCCCCCGTTCGGTGCGATGGGTCCCCATAAATATCTTGATCTGGTCGCTAAGCTGGTTTGGGAATCAGCCTCAGCGTGTAATTCAGTAAATAACCTTGAGCATAAAAATGATATTCCACCCTGGAAAACTCTTTAATCTCCCTTGTTTTTATGGATCAGCAAAGGTGTCAGAAGTTTGACACTCGGGATAATTGAGCTCTTGCATTTAGAGCACAGCCTGCAAATAATGGCAACTTTGCTTTGAAACAGCCTTTCTAAACTTTGGTTTGACAATTAGCATTTCAAAAGGTTGCAGCTACGTAGCTGCCATCGCCTAATGCACAGTTTGAGTCGGATGTAAGGATTAATAGTGCAGCACTAAAAACAGCCATAAAAACCTACCTGCCTTGGAAGTGTTCCTGCAAACGCTCCAACAGATGAGAATCCCGGGTCACGTATCCATGAAGTTTCTCCTTTTCAAGACAACGTGGGGCACTTCTGGGTAAAACAGTTGCTCCTGTGCACGTGTTGCAGGCACGGGCACTGCTGGGAAGCTGAATTAGCCCAGGAGGGAGCTGATGGACAGAGTTCTCAGCAGACTCCATGGATTCTCAACTCTGAGCCCCCTGAAGTCAGGGACAACGTCTGTTTTGGCCATGTGGAAGAGCATGCTAAGTCAGTGCCACAGACTTTATCAACCATCTCTGACATTGTCAAGGGGATCCTTAAGAGGCAATCCAAACAATGGGAATTCTCCACCTGCAGAGGAGAACAAGAGGCTGACAGAGAGAACAAGGGCCACTCAGTCCCACTTCCACACTAGCCAGGGATTCAAGCCTTCAAGGGTACAGTCCAACTCATCAACACATGTGTTTAGAAGGCAGAAGCAATGCTCGATCAAGGCTAAACCCACCCCTTGTTTGTGCTTGGACTGTGCAACAACACAAAGCTGCTTGTGCTTGAGTGTGCCAGGCATCAGAGCCTGCAAAGGTCCATGCAAGAATGCAGTGGGCCGTGGGAGTGGAGCTGCTGTGCCTCCCCATCATTGGGCAGGTCTGCCCATGGCTCTTGGGGACGCCAAATGCAGGGGGAGAAAGGTTCTTACCAGGGGTCTTCTCCCCTCCTCCAAATGGCTGCAAACAACAGGGGGTTTCTCTACAGCTCGTTCTTTAATAGCTCAGGTTAGTCATAATGAAATCTGTTCTGGTGGTAGAATTAATATGAGATAGTAATGGTGATTAGGTAATTAGCAACTACCAAGAGTATTTAACCTTCCTGGTGACAGCGTGTCTGACATCACCTGAGCTCATGCAGACTCTGTGAAAAGAATTAGCAATTTTAAATTACTCCATTTAAGTTATTAATTATGAAATACAAATGGTCCCAGAAATAATGGCAGTGGTGCCCTGTATCCTGGTGGTTTTTCCACCTCTGCATATCTTAAGCATTTAAGTATTTTCTGTCTTCCATTTCATTATAAAATTGAAAAAGGATGGCAAGCACCGAAGGAAGGACATCTGCTCTAGTAACCATGCTGCTATCCCTGCTCCCACCAAGGATCGAGGAGGAAGATTTCCTGAAGGAAGATTTCCTTTTCCTTTACCTGAAAATTCATACTGGAATGGAACTGTGGCCAAGGTGGTGGGTTTTTTTATTTAGTGCCAACATTTTCCTCTAGAACAACATTCATCTTGCTTAGTATTGGGTTGTTTTCCTCTTCACATGTTGCTACAAGAGGCTGTTGAGCCACAGTGCTACCTGAATTGATGTCAGGATGTACCCGCTCCCAGAGCGTGCACCTCAGCTGGGCACCCAGGACCGATGGGGATGTTCTCCTTCTCTGGAGGAGCACAGCCAAACACGGCTCCCCCCACCAACACCGCCAATGCAAGGGATTAGAAAAAAGAGGCGTGACTCTTCCTGAGAAGTTTCCCAAGCAACTTGTCAGAGATATTTATACCCAGAAATGCAGTCCTGCTCTAAAGGAAGTTTGCAAACATTTGCCCCTGTAATGCCTGTTTACAGCTTCAGAGTTGGCTTGCTGTGGGAAATTTCCTATTTAGCCACTTTGTGGATTGTAAAGGTGCAAGTGTGAGCACATAAATCCATTTGTGCACCCCGACCCATGCCCATAGGTTTCTGTCTGTCCCAGCCAGGCTGACCTGCTCTCTTTAATGCACATTTATAGCTCGTCTCCAAGTTCCTCACACCACGTTCCAGTTTCTCTTTATTAGCAGCCAGTAATGTATTAATGCATTCCTTGGTGGGAAGTGAGCTCCGAACTATTACCTTGGACACTCATTTAGTTGAATTTGATAGTGACAACACATTGACATTGGTAAGGTTAATGAGCCAATACTTTATTTCATTGAACAAGTTGAACAACATTTAGTACATTGTTCCACAATGTCCTCGAGAGCTGTCTGCACTATTACTTTAATGGTACTATGGCATCTTTGCCCTTTAAGTAATTGGCACCGTGAAAATATTCTCTAGGTCCTGTCACAATTGATTAGTATTGCATTGAATTACCAAAAAAAAAATTACTTTTATTTTCCTTTTTCAATCTCTTTTCGTGGAAGTAAGGCAAAATTTGGTCTCTGTGGGCTCCAAAGGCTGACAGCTCTGGAAGCAGAGGGGAGAGACGGCATCCCAGCTGCTGCCTTGGCTTTTTGTATCTGGAGCCCTCACCTCATCCTGTTCTGCTGAGCTCATCCTTTCTGGATTTCACAGGACCTGGTCCCAGCTCTGTTTTCTTCTGGCCTAGGCAAGCAAGGCTCAGGAATTCTCAGGGAGGTCAGGCTTTTCCTGTGCCCCAGCGTGGCTGCAGGGATGTTTGGGGCTTGACATCGGCAGGAGAGCAGCACTATGGGTGCCACTGGTAGGATGCTGGTCCCTGCAGCGAACCGTGGAGGATGGCAGCATCCCCACAAGCTTCTCTCTTAAGATAGTCTTTCCTGAGCCATGACTGATGGTGCTCATACTTTTTAGAGGGAGGAGCAAAGAAAGATGGGGGTTAAATTGACTGGATGATAGATGACAGCATGGTTGACTCCTGTTTGCCTCTGCTGCTCACCGTCGCAATGCGATCCCCCTGCGTTCTGTTTGTCAGGAGTCTTCATGGCTCAAAAGCAGGAAATTCTCCATCTTCCAAAGAGGCTGGAAGGTGAAAGGGAAGATGTGTAAGATGAATTCTCTGTTCAGTGGGAGAAACAATAGCACAGCTCTGAAATTACAACATATGTGAAGAGAGAGGAGGCATTTGGTGGCAGTGACCCAGAAGACAACAAGTCTTTCCAGCGTGGGACTTGAAGGTGCAAAGTAGAACATCATTTCTGTGTTTGTAGCAACAACAAAACATTTCTTAACTTTGGGTTCATTTTGTCCTTCTATCACCTTCCCCCTCTCTTTTAAATTACCCTTGATTGTACAACATCTGCTCCCTTCGTGCTCGCATCTGGCTGTCTCCTTAAATCTGCATTTCTGTCCAGGGGCTGCACACAGATATCGAGCTGAAAGGTCTTTTTCAAAGGTCTGATTAACCAACTTACTCTGGGACATAAAAGTCAGTATTGGCATAACTGAAAACTCAGGGTGGGGAAAGGAGGGGTATCTGTGCAGGGGACGAGTAATGACAAGTGTCAGACAGGGACAGTGGCAAGGACCAGAGATGAAGCAGTCAAAGGATCAAACCCTGTGTCTTCAGACAGGAGGCTGTGTTTCATTTTTGTATTCCAAAAAAATAAAACCCTCACAGATGTGAAATTCGGAAACGTGAGAGGAATGTCATTTTTTTTTTTAGGCATATGAGAAAACTCCCCACAGTCGACACGCTCAGAATGTGTCCTCACCAGACGTTAGCTACCCAAAATACTCACCAAAGATGTTCAACAAAGCTCTGGGTTGCAAGTGTATAGGATGGCAACATAAAGGCATATCTGCCTGTAAGCTCTATTTAGTAAAAAGTTTTGATTTTGAACCTGAAAAAAATATATGAAAGTACAGAACTGTCCTCTGATCATCTGTATCTGCTTACAACATGTTATGCAGTTTTCCTGCTGGCTTTAAAGGATATGTTAGATGGCTTTTAGTATGATGGAGGATATGTTAGATGGCTTTTAGTGTGATAGATCCACAAGTGTATGGAGGAAGGCAGCAGAATTTCAAGGGTTAAAACACAGAAACTTTGGACTGACTGCCTGTAGCCTGTAGCCGCTTGATTAGCTCCTGGGTGCCTTGACTCCTCTGTTCTGTTATCTGCTGGATGAGCCCTTAGTTTCAGCCCATCACTGAGGCATTTGGCTGAGCTCTATCACCTCTGGTTCCCTGCAGGAGGTCAGAATCAGCCAAGGGGACATCCCAGGGACATGCTGGGGAGAACACGAGGAGTACCTGTGCGCAGTGACCGAGGATGCTCATGCACACCTTCAGCTCTGGCGCCTGCTGTAAGACGATGACACCCAGCATCACAAGGTGAGGTGGAAGCGTTTCTCTACTGCCCCAAGAGAAAGGCCTCACTCAATGAACAAGTTCATTCGGGGTTTTTTTGCTAACCTTCCTCCCTTCTGCCTTCCCCCCTGCAGCCCACCCCCTGGCCCTTTTACCTCCGTTCCCCAGCTGAGCCTTTCTGGAATATACTCTATATTTGTCTCCTGCTTCCCTGAACACCCATTATTATGTAGAATAATAATGCAGGAGCTCTGCTCGGCACCTCTGCTCAGTGGCTCCAAGTGGGTTGAATTGTAGCCAGCGGCGGGGGGTGATAAATGTAGCGTAAGATGCCTTTTCCACAGCAAACTGCAAATTGCCTCAGCAGCACGGCCCACAAAAGGTTCCTGCGGAGCAAATTTATCTCCCATTGTCGTCCCAAGGAGGAAAGCAGGAGAGGACCAGGCATCCTATTTTTAAAAAGTCACATTTGATCTCGTTCAGGCTCAGAGTCCAGAGTATTTTAAAGGACTTTTCATGGAAGATGCAGGCCTGAGAATGCAGCACAGATAAAGGGATTTATTTTTAACTGCAGCCTGGGTTCATGACCATGTAAGCATTTCAATTTTAAGCCACTCGGTTTGAATAATATATTTCGCCAAAGTGAATGTTATGTCATCTAATAACTCATGGGTGGGAGGAGGGATGGTGGCTGGGGAAGGGAAGAATAAGGCTGTTAGAGAGAAATCGCCCTCTAAAGATTACCCTGCACTTCCTAAAAAAAAAAGAGGAAGAGGGGAGGAGAGATGCTAGAGGGTTTATCTGCCCACTCAGGAGTTCACGCTGCGCCTCCTCCCATATGGTTCAGTCCTCAGATAGCAGCATGATGGACATTCCTGAGGAAGGCGAGGTGATGGATATATGGTTGGAAACCTCCGGTGATGGATGACAGAGGAAGGGAGAGGGGGACATTTGGTGATTGATTGATAGCAGCACAACCGCAGTATCCACAATTAATGGTACGAGGTACCTCTGATATATGATAACGCTAAATACCTTTGTATTTGACGCTTCCTTGTCATGTTTCCACTGTGCTGTCCTCTAAATGTCAGTTAATGAATTAAATGGGGCTATTTGGTATTAGTTTGCTGGGCAGGAGGAGCCCTCCCTGCCACTGCTGAGCATCTGCTGCTGCCGAGCCGGACTCGGGAGTACAGCCGTCACTCGGGGTACAGCCATCACTCGGGGTACAGCCATCACTCGGGGTACAGCCGTCACTTGTCTGAGCTGGGTGATGGGATCTACGAGTGTGTTTCCAGCTGTAAATGCTTGGCTGCCTTTAATCGTGTCTTTCATTAGCATCCTAGAGTTATTATTTGTATTACAGTAATTGTTAGTATCCACCTCTGAGATCAAAGCTCTGCTTTGCTGAGGAGTGGGCAAACAGAGAGCAGAGCAGCTCACGAGCATCTGCAGATGAGAGACGAGGGTGGGAGGGGAAAACAAGGTGCAGGCAGGTGGGAAGGATTGCCTGGGAATAGCTGGTGGGTGAAAGGAAAAGGCAAGCCTTGAATCCCAGCATCCATGTGCAGCTCCGTGCCTCCTGTCTGTGCCAAATCCCCTGAAAATGCGCTTTGCTTGTGTTTGCTGACCTCCAAAGCCAGGTTAATGGCTTCCAAACCTTGCTGTATACTCTTCCAAAGCATGTTAGTGACTGCAAAGGAATTCTTCTGGAATTGGGAGTGTGTAAATGAAAGTGGGAGAGCTCTCCTTGCCTCAGTGTACCTATTTGTGACAGAACTGATGCTGATGTGAAACCAGGCTTGATTTATTAACGCCATGCCTAATTAACATTTCACAATCCTGCCTCAGAAAGGGGATTATCAGTAGCAATAATAATATTATGGCAAAGGTGCCGATTTTAGCTGAACTCCTGTGAGGAGGTGACTCATAAGTCAAGACATGACCAGTGCTGGCCAGAGACACGTGCTGAGTCCCGCCAGCAAATGGGCAAAAGAGGTAGTGAGAAAACACCTAAACAAACTCTCACTGCATATTCATTTTCTCTTACCCCAGTTGAAAAACAATCAACCTATTTGCAATTCCAAGTTGAATTTGAGGGATTAGAACTTATTTTTTCCATGTTAACATAATGAAAAATAAATATGAAGTTGTGGGGTTTTTTCAAAGGGCCTTTAAACATAAGATTTATTTCTACACTATCTGTTTCCCAAGGACAGAAACACAAAAATATTCACTCCTCGTCTTCATCTAGGATATCTTCATATCTTTTCCCATGAAAATAATTCATGTCGCTGAGAAAAAAAGTCTTCTATGAATCACTGATGAGTCTTTGATGCTTAATGTGCTGTCCAGCATATGCGCAGAGTTCTCTTGGAATTTAGTTTAACAAGAGAATCTGATTTTCTTCCTAACATCATTAAAGTTTCCCCTTCAAATTTCACTTAACGAGCAAATGAATGTTCTCCTAGCATAATTATAGTTTCTTTTTTTGAATTTCATTTAGAAGAAAGGCAGCCTCGTCCATCCTGTGTTTTTACACAACAAGGAACCCAGCCAGCTGAGCCAGGCTGGGGATTATTTCCAATACAGCCTGTAGTGTGGCTTAAAACATGAGTGTGACAGGGCTCTCTCAGGGAAGGCAACCTTCCCCTACGCAGGGAGAGCCGCTGGTGTAGGAGCTTGGCTGCTTGCTGATGGATTTTGACTTGGAAGCTGCATTCTGCTGAGTCAGCGTTCGTTCATCGTTACACCGAGAGCCTGGCTGGGAAATCTCGGGGTGTGTGGGTGTTGTGGCATGGTTGAGCTTGCACAGGAACACACAGCTGTAGGGGTTGGAAGGAACCTCCAGAGCCCATGGGGTCCAACCCCCTGCCAAAGCATGGTCCCTAGGACAGGGCACACAGGTCGGTGTCCAGACGGGGCTGGAATCTCTCCAGAGAAGGAGACTCCACACCCCCTGGGCAGCCTGTCCCAGGGCTCCCTCACCCTCGCTGGGATCCCACAGACACTGAGAAGAGTCTGCCCATGTCCCCCTGTGTCCCACCCTTCAGATATTGATAACCACTGATCAGATCCCCTCTCAGTCTCTTTCTCTCAAGGCTGAACAGCTCCAGGTCACTCACCTTTCCTCGTAGGGGAGACCTCATAGGTCTGATCTTTGCTCAGACCTCTCTGTTCACTCCTGAGCAACGCTCAGCACCGAGAAGCCTCTTCATTGCTAATAACAATCCATTCTCCATCCTGTAGTAATACCTTTTGTGCACTACAACTTTTCCCATGCTTCCCCCCCTCCAAGAGCAGAGGTGTCAGCGTGGGGTGCAGACCCCTTCGTACAAGCTCAGACAGACTGCGTGGCCCTGATTATTTTCCCCACATTGAGTCCTTGCTTGTTTGTTCTTCTCTTGCTCCTTCACACCTCCCTGTGCAGCGCTGCTGAGCTTCAGCCTTCCTGCTTCTTTCTGCTGTGGGTTTGCAAATCATTTTCCTTTGGAATAAATGGCATATATCCCTAACATCTGAACTGGCAGAACGTGAATAATTAGAGTCGAGCGCAAGTAATTTTTGAGTCAAGGCCTTCGTGTGTCATGGGTTGTAAAATTTAATCTGCCGGCAGCTCCTGGCCTCATATCAATTACATACAGTAAAATGAGGGAAAGTGTCCCATATTTCTGAGCAGTTATGGGAAATGCCATCCTCGTGTCTGCACATCACATATTATCTCTGTTCCGAGCTGGATCGCTCGGTGACTGAGCTGGTTGGGGAACGTTTCTGTTGTATGCATGTGAGGAGTTCTCTTTCTTCCAGGCTTCCTCCTCCCTCTGTGTGTGATGCTCGGTGCTTGTGCTCAGAGGTTCTTCGTCACCCACAGTGGGGACTGTGGACAGGCAGAGCCCTGACTCTGGTGCACTGAGGAATTTGGTCCCATATGCAGTCTGTCTCATGTGCTGTTTAGACAGCTGTGTGGTATGTCATTACCAGTGAACAGATTACTGGAAAGGACAGAATGAGATGAAGATAATGGGGGGTGGTGTCTCTGGACTGGTACTGGCTCCTGCCTTGATGTGTGATGCTATCAGTCCAAATAAAAAACGGGGAACGGAGGCAGATGGGTCGGGTGGTGCGATCCAGCTGTGATCCACTGCAGGAGGGCTGGGTACCTGCATCCCCCTCTGCTCCTGCCTCACCCTGCACAGCCACAGGGCAGGGGTCTCTCCCAGCCCTGCCGCAGCCAGGGTCTTTGCAAGGCTCAGCACGGCTGCAGGCACCTGGCTGCTCTGCTGTAACTCCATATATGCGTGTTATTAGCTCATTAAATTTAAAGGACTTTAATCCTCTTTCCCCTGGGGGGAAGCACCCTCCCGTGAACTCGCCTTAAGCCAAAGGTGCGAGCTTGCATGGGAACATTTGGTTTGGAGCAGCTCGGAGCTCAGAGCTGCTGCTGCCCGGCACTCGCTAAGGCTGCAAGTCTGGCTCCTGCTGTGAGCCTGCAGAAGGATTAAACAATCTCACTGCAATACAAATAATAATAAAATACACAGTGCATCTCCAAGTGCCAGGGAGAGAGTGAATAATTAGCCGTATAATAGAATATCTAAACAGAAACCACATTAAAAACAGATGAAAATATGTAGGGAAGAAGCTATTGTTACAGGTCTCCCCCCCTGCTCCCCACTGGAATATGTCTTGGGATGCTTAAACCCCATTCTAGAGAAAAAAAGCCCTTCTTGTTTCTACTCTATTTGTATGCTGCTGTAGCAGTTCTGAGAAATTAAAAATAATTGATACGTTTGAGGAAGCGCAAGCAGTAACTATTTCATATTTTTAAAAGCTTTGCAAATATCCAGGAAAAAAAAGTGCTGTGTGTGCATAATGCTGAAGCTAAAATCTGCTCGGAGTGATGCAGTGAAGCCTCTTTTATGGGAGTGACTGCGACTGCATGTAACGAACCGGCAGACTGGGGGGTTTCTGTTGTAGCTGTGCAGAACCTGGAGTGATCCAGGGGTCTGAGTACTTGAGCTGGGTTTGCTGGGCTGGGGAAGGGCTTTCCTTCCATCAGCAGAGGTGCTGGAGAGTGCTTCTGGCCATCACCAGTCCTGCTAAATATGAACTCGGCACTGGCCTGAGACACCCTCATTCTGTACTGACAAATGCCTTAATTACAAGTAATTTGGATAAAGTCTGGATAGCTATGCGTGCATTAAATGGAACAGATTAAACCTGAGACTAAGCATTTCTGTGTGATAGCCTGGCAGCAGCTCCGTGCAATGTTTTTGATGAATATCTAACACATCAGTGCCCTCAGCTGTGTACAGTATCTGCGTTAGGAGTAATCACACAGAGTGGACCTCCGAAGGAGCCTGTTTTATTAGGTAAAGGGAATGAAGCACAGAAAATAGTATTAAAGATGAACAAACGCCTCCATTATTTTACAAAATTAAATGCACTTTTCCAAGTAAAGAAGGCAAAAGTCAGTCATTATCTGTCTGTAATACATCGCAGCGGATAATAAAGAGGGGTTTATGATCTCTGAAAGCAAATTAGAGGATATTTAAACAACACATCTTTCTATGAAGGAGTGATAATTACAAAATCAGGTCAAAATGCAGAACAATCTAACCCTGCCCCAAGCTAATGTTATTTGAATAAGCTGAAATCTCCTATATTCTCTCTCAGAAGAAGGATTCATTTGGGATGCAGCTGTTCTCATTATTGTTTATCATCTGGACTCATAAACCCTTGTTAGTGCGTGTTGATACTTGTCAGATCCAAACTCAGCCTTGCTTTATGCCATGCTGCCTTCGCCCTGCTACTGCGCAGGCACCAAGCAGAGCTTCTCCCCTCACCCCTCTCAGCATTTTTAGGGAGGACACTGGTCTTCCGCCAGCTTAAGCAGCTACACAACTCCCACTGCCAGCGTATGTACAGCCCTGAAGTTCAGGAGTCCACCGCATGCTCATTCACATCAGGAGATGAAATTGTGTGGTCTTCAGTGAACTTGGCATCCAGCCCTTTGGTGCCCCATTCTCCGTGTGTCCACATCAGTTTCCTTGTTCTTTTTAGGTATTTTCAATACATCTTTAAAAACACAGTTTAGGCTGGTCTGTGGAACGAGTGTTTTGATAACCTGCTCTGGTACATCTCATGTGACACCAGGGCTGATCCTCCTGGGTAGTTTTGAAAACCCCAGGAGCTGCTGAGGATGTGGTCCAGCCTGGACCCAAACCTGTTCCCTGGGATCTTTCCCCCAGTGCTGGTAATGTCAACGCAGAGCACATGGGGGATGGATCCCACGCTCCCGAGTGACAGGTACTGCAGGGTTTGACAGACAGAGGGAATTAGGTTCTAAATCCTTTAGTTATCTTTTGCAGAGGTACCCATAGTCCATCTTGTAGTGATTTTAATGACTTTTCTGGGACAGGGACAGCTGCCTGAATTGCAGGGGGACCGTGGGATGACAGTCACATTGAACCTTGCAGGAAACACGAGTAATGATCAGTCCTCGTTAGTAGTAGCCATAATACCAGACTAAAACATGCATTTCAGATTCAGGACACCTCTTTGCTCTCCACCTGGCATATGAACTCTGAATTATCAAGCATCCTGCCAAATACTTTAAGTTTCCTGCTGGTTTAGCCCAGAACAGAATTTTGCTGATAAAAACAAAGGATGAGCTGATTCCCCAGACCTTCCCCTTGTCTAATCCTTTGTGACCTGCAGTATGAAAATTGAACTGATTAAAGTACCAGAAAATGTACTGTGGGAATCCTGTCTGCATTTACCCCCAAGGGAAGACTCCAATGGCCTAAAAGGTCTTTTCCCTGCTCTAATTTCGGTGATTTTTATGATTCACTTTGCTGTGGGAAGAAAAAAGAAAAGGCAAAGCACCTGGACAAATTGTTTCTGGCCCTGGATACTAATGGAAAGAAAAATGTCAGAGTAGATGAAGATGAGGTCGCTGTTGCTGAAGGGGGGCAGCTGATGAGATCAGAGCACAGCCGTCAACTCTGCCTGGCCTCTCATTAGCAGCGCGAGAAGACCTCGGCTGATGGGAGAGGCCAGGAGTGGCATCACTCTCAGCAAGCTGAGATACACTTAGCAGAGTAGAAAATCTCTCTCTCCTCCTCCTCCTCCTCCCCAGGGAGAGCGTGGCTGGCTTTTTTTTCCCTTCTCATGGAGAAATGTGAAAAATCCCATTTCCAAGCATCTCTCGGTCCAGGTTTGTGCAGCATCCCCCTTCCCAGAGATTCCTCTCGGACATCTCACAGATGCTTCTCAAAAAATGCCTGTCCTGGGTTCCAGTTTGAGCCTTCACTTCCCCAGAGGCAGCTTAGCCCAGGACTCTCTTGAACGATTACCTCAGAAGCAAACACCATTATTCAATGTAATGAATTTAATGAAGTTAAGCACCTTCCTGGTCAAGGTAAAGATATTAATGGAGCTGCATTCTTGGAGGAACTACAGACCCATCTCTAAACAAGCAACCTGTCCGCTGCAGCTTTGCTCCCAGGCATCTCAGGGAATGTCTGCAGACATTAAATTCCAGCACTCCGCTGGCTGACAGTTCGGTACTGGAAGGAGGTCCAGAGCAGACTCAGCAGCAGATCAGATGGGTGATTACTGTGTAATTTATGGAACTCTTTGCCTGTGTTACAGCAAAAATAATTGCAGCAGCTAGCATGAAATAATGAGATATTTTTGTGCTGCCTGTTGTTTTCTCTTGCTTTTATGGCACCTGACACCCAGTGCGTGCACTGGGCGGCGCGGTGTTAGTGGAGGAGTCAGTCATTAGGTCATGTGTGTGAGAAACTCCAATGAGACTGGAACTCAACTTGGAATTGGGAAGTGTCGTCCTCTTGGTTGGACTGTGGTGCCACACCGGTGCCTCACACCGACGGAGCGATTCAGGAGGAAAAAGGGATTTAACTAATGGGCTGCCCGGCCGAGCAGGCGCTGAAACCAAACTGAAGCCCAGAACTTCAGAGGGTTTGATGAGATTTGGAATTTTTCCTGTGAAAGGCGGTGGCTGGAGGCCCAGCACTGCACTGGGAACACGTTACTTGGAGGCTCAGAGTCACTCGGTGCCATCCAAAACCGGCATTGAAAGCCACGTGAGCATTGAGGCTGGGCTGTGTCCACAGCACGGTGCAGGCTGTAGCAATGCCAGGCAAACACAGGCTGTCAGCACCACTGAAAATGTTTCTGCCTTTAGGACAAGGGTTTTTTTCCTGCACGGATTTTTCCACTGCTCTTTTAACAGCTCTGGCCAGATTGAGGGAGGCAGCAAGAAGCAGCATCTGCCTAGGAAATTCCCAGTGCCTCTGTAGCTTTCCATCGGCTGGCTTCCTTTCTGAGGCATAGCCATAGCAGGTACCATGTTCTCAATTAAACAGTGTCATTTACTGTGATTAATTCTGTAGGTCTTATCTGGTACGTGCACACTGGTTACTTATTTTTGAAGCCTGTTTCCCTGAATGGATTTCCAGGGGAGGGAAAGGTGGTTTTTGGGGAAGAGAGGAGGAGAGGGGAGGGCCACAGACCAGCCCACAGCATCGCTCCCCCAGGTCCATCTGCAAGATGGAAAGGGGCATCCAGAGTCACAGGGCTTTGCTACCGCCTCGTATTTCCTTCCGTGTCTCTCCAGTTAATTAGCTATGCTCTTCTCCCAGTTAATTAGCTCAAAGAAAAACAACCCTTTGTACTTAGCATTATAAATTACAGACTTTTACTGCCTTATATAAGAGATGGCAGTTTCTGCATTCGCTTAGCGGGGTCACATTCCCAGTTCTGAGGGTTCAGAAGGAATCTCACTCAGCCATGCCAGGTAGTGTGGGCACAGGGAAAGGCATTTCAAAGTTACTGTGATTTATTTTAAAAAATTATCAGAGGAACTGGGAGAAAAATTTGTGAGGATCAAAGAAAATGAACTCCATTAAAAAAGACTAAGTAATGAAAAAAAGTAACTGAAAAAAAATGCATGAAAGAGGCAAAAAGAACTTCAGAGGTCTGTAAGATACCATCTGAGAGAGACAGCAAGTATTCAATTAGCAGGTTGGAGGATGACAGCAGGTTGCTCCAGTCAGTTTTAAGGTTGCAAGCACATGGGAAAAGCTCAGGCTCATCTGTTGAAGTAAAAGGGATTGCTGGTCCTTGCCCCCATGCTGGGCTGCTGAAGCCATAATGCTGGATCAGCTTTTCTGCATCTCTTCAGAGTGGGGAAAGGCAGCTCACCCAAAGGAGGGGACAAACAGTGGCCCCTGGTCTTGCCAGTGCACGACACATCATCCCCATTCAACAGTAAATTAAAAGGCTGATGGCATCCTTGATGTGAGCTCCACTGCAGCATCGTGCCAGAGTCAGGTGAGCAAAAGCCCTCCAGTCCCTGGAAAGGGTTTGGGGTGTCTCAGCATCGTGTTTGGAGGAGGCTGGACCCCAGCAAAGCGCTCGCCTGCCCCTGCCCACAGCGCTGCTGGCATCGCCTCCCCCCTGCCCATGCGTGGGGCAGCGCAGGTACCAGAGCATCTCCTTAGGAGAGATTTTTAAGAGCAAAAGGCAAGTGATTCACAGTGACTGCAAGAAGAAATACCCAGAGAAGGGAATTCAGGGATCCTGGATGGTAAACAACAATATGTTACCAGTATTAACGTTTGGAAGAGGAGATCTCAGAGAGAGATCAATTCTGCTGAAGATAAGAGTGTTTCTTCCAGATTTACACCAGCTGACCCCATGAGAGCATTCCTGCCTGGCTCATCATCCATCAGCCTCTGCTTCCCCCTCCTGAAAAGCTGCATGGGCTGGGGGCTGTTGGGTACATTTTCCCTGCATGATACATCTCAGCCCTGCTACGCGCTCACGCTGCTGGGACATTCATCTTTCCACCACAGATACACCCAGCCCCATACAGAGAATGTGTTAACGCGGCGTCATTGAGTCAGCGAAAGGGCGAACGGGAACACAGCTTGAACACAGACCTGACATCGACGTTGGGGGGTATTTTCTTTCCCCCACACTCCAGCCAGAAGCGACGTTAAGCCAGAGGGCTCCCTGAGTTGCATTTATCATTACAGCTCATGTGCTTTATCACTAGTCTGGAACTTCTGAGCCCATTTTGGGGACTGGACATCGATCCTCTCGATGGTGTTCAGAGTGCATTCCTTAAGTACACCAGTTGCTTCCAAGAGGTTCTTGTGTAACATGAAAATATGAAGTTTGGGCTGGTGCTCTCACTCTGCAGACCCGAGCCACGCCGTGTCGGATCGCTCCTGGGGATGGAATTGAGAGCAGAGCCGTATATCACGCTCTGGCTGGCACTGGTGTTAACTGAAAGCGGGAAGAACCTGCCCAAGAGGGACGTAGCAGAGTTATGATGTGTCTTATTGATTGATCTGCACAACAGAAGTGAAGGAATATAAAAAGAGACTTTAGATAATACAAAGGTAGACGTTTTCAAGACCGACTTAGGGTCACAAGGAATCCTATAATCATAACTTTAACTCATCCGCTCCACTTAGGTTTTGCAGCTCTGGGTAATATATGACACATCAGTCAGAAACCTTGGTGGCAAGCAGGACAGTATTTTGAGAGCTGTGTCCTTGGAATATTGTCCCTTTCAAAAAAGCAGAAAACCCAATCATCATGAAGTACATTTATCTCTCTCCAGACTCTATGGCTGCGTCCCCGGTTGTTAGGAGAAGAAAAAAGCCCTGCCAGACCCAGAAAAGCTAAAGTTTGCCATGAAAAATTCACAGAACAGCTGATCTCACCTTGATGTCTTCTGCAGGTACGGCTACATAAATCTCAGTGCCCGTGGTTAGTGCTCAGCTGCAGTACCAACATCTAGTGAGAGATTAGATCAGAGGGAGAGCAGCAGAGGGAGAGGAGGAAAAAAGCAATCAAGATCTTAATCCCAGGAGTGAAAACTTGGGAGAGGTTTCAAAACCACCTCTATAAGGCGTTAGGAGTGGTGAGCGTGTTTCTGGTTTCACTTGTGGTTGGATGAGCTGTGGCGCTGAAGCCAACAGCCTCCTGCCAGAGCCTGGGCAGTAGGGATGGGGAAAGGGCTCCGTGGTCCAAACAGGCACCGGCTGCTCCTCCAGACCTCCCCAGCTTATGGCACTTGGCTCAAACCAAAGTCTTGGTGTTTCAGAACCCCCTAAGTGTGTCTGAAAGTTTAATAAAGGACGGAAGAAACCTTTTTCCTCACCTATCTTGGACGGAGAAGCAGATTGGGCATTGATTGATCCCTGGCAGGGGTTTAATAATTAGCTGGCAGCAATTCCATGGGTGATGTTCAGTTCATAGCCCTGCCCGTTGTTTCACGGGTTCATCCACAGACAGGTCCTTCACCTCCAGCTCTCCTGCCTGGGTCCCACCATCTGCTGAGGCTCGAGGTGGTCCTCCCAGCAAGGATGATGCAGTCTGTCCCTGTGCCTGGAGCAGGGCAGGGCTCTCCTCTGGGGAAGCAGGCTTTGCGCAGGTCCTTTTGTCATTTAACACCAAAATCCTGGAAGTAGGTACAAATTTCACCCTGGGATTTTTGGATATGAGCCTAAACTCCAAAATCCACATGGTTCCATCGTGCCTAATTACAGCCTGTCTGAAATGCTAATGGATCCCAGCAATGCAATGTTCATACTGGAGAATTATTACATCGCACGCACTTTACAGTTAATCAGGCTGTCTGGGTTATTGGACAAAAAGGTTCAATAATAGGAAAACAGCCTGCTGTTGGGTTGAATTTTTCTGGATTATTGATTGAGTTTTTCTGTTTAATGTGAGGAGACGCTTACATAGTACAAAGTGTATTTTGAGTATCTATTTATTAAAGCTGAATTGTGCTAGAACTTCTGTTCCAAAGTACACCTGACAGCTAAATGAATAGCAAATTATTTCACAGTGATCTGTGCTATTTTCTCTTGTTTCTGTGCAGCTAGCTCCTGCATGTAACGTGGGTTAAAAGAATTCTCAACCTTCTATTTAATACAATAAACTTTGTCAGATGCTGTTATTATTTTTGCTGAATGCCATATCTGAGTGTAATGTATGCATAAAAGTCTCATTGACTCCTCGAGCAGCCGAAGTCAGGTGGAAACAGGCTGCAGTCGTAAGGAGAAAGGGAGCAAGGTGGCTTTTATTTAATCTAGTTCAATCAGCACGTAATGATAGGCATTAAAAATGCCAGTGAATCTGGTAAAACAACATTATTCACATTCATTGAGGATTCTGGTTGTTTTTTGCTACAGGGTGGAGAGCAGGAATGGGCACTGGGATGCTCTGGACTGGACAGGGACTTGGAATGGCACAATGCACGTTGTCTGTGACATAATAAATACCATCACTGCAGCATCCCTGGATGTGTTTAAAAGACAGGTAGATGAGGTACTTAGAGATATGGTTTAGCATAGGACAGGAGTGGTTTGACCTGATGATCTTAAAGGGCTTTTCCAACCTGGTGATTCTGTGATTAACAGCCTGAGCTTTGCAAGGAAAGAGTTAACAGAGGAAAGTTCAGGAGAGCTCTGTTGTCCTCACCTGGATGAGCCCAGGTGGAAAGAATCAGGAGGTGGGCAAGTGCCAGGGGGTGGGAATGGGCTTTGCTTTAAAAGCCAGGAGAGGTCCCACAGCTCTGTTTGAGGGATCATGCTGGATTTCTTGGCAGGCTGGTGGTTTTGACAGAAGAAATGGAGATTTGCTTGAGGTTGGTTGAAGTGTGGGGTTGCAGCAGCAGATCTTCCACTGAGAAAGGTATGAGAAATAATGGCATAGAGACTAAAAATGATATCTGTGTGGGCCTGGGAATTCATCGCACGAGATAGAGGAGCACACGGAGTCATCGCTGTGTGTAGCACAGAGTTGATTAAATCAAACCTTTTTTGTAACCTGGAGAGTTGAGAGGTGACTCTGTGAGTTAATTGCTCTGGCTGTTGCTGGAGGGCTGGGAGGAAATAGGATGGAGGTAGCTGGGTTGCTGGTGAGTAGTTTGTGGTGATTGCTTTGCTTCTTGAGCTGGTCTGCCGCATCTCTTGGCAGCCAGCAGTGGGTGTGCTTCCTTACCTCTGGGCTTTGGATGGGTTTTTTCATTGAGTTCCTTATCTTTAACCATGCTACTGTCCCTGAAAATGCTCCTTTGCAGTTTGCATCCAGACAAGTGACTGAATATTGACTCCCCCCTATGTGGGGGTACCTGTACAGCCCCAATGGGTCAAGCTCTGGGGCACTGCAGGCCTGGCATGGAGAACCCAACCTCAAGCCCTAGGAAACAGAATCCCTGCTTTGTTTAAATCCCCAAGCATTGGGAAGCGGCTGAGCAGGGGGAGGGAAGGAGCGGGGAGTTTATGTGTGGTGGGTGGGGAAGCTGGTCATAAAGTTTGACCTGATTTATTTAATTTTCTGGGAATAACAATAATTCTTCCCTGAACCGACAGTCTGTGTGTCAAAGTTTCAGCTCGATTTGAAATGGTTGACAGATGAATTCCAGAGAAAAAAAACATAATGCTGGTTGGGAAGTGGACGTGCTGACAGTCTCTAACCAAGGTGCTGCTCTCCACCTTAATGCACTGCAGAAAAAATTATAGGCTGGCAAAAAGAGCTGTATTTCATGTGATTATGGATTGTTTGTGTTGCTGTCCATTAGGAAGTAAAAAGGAGAAAAGGCATTGTGGGTTTCTGTTGGTTATTTTTTCTTCAGGCTCCCACTGAAAGCGTTTCAATCTGGAATAACTCAGATATTCACAAAAGTAATAGTTTGGATGATGGTGTGACTGCTTGAGGGGAGGGAAAAAGGCTTGCACCTGAAGAGCTTAGCTCTCCCTAGTAGTGCTGCTTTGAAAATCACATGTGTGATTTAATGTCTTCCCCAAATCCACAGTGTTTTTTAAAAAAAATTAATTAATTCTGGCTCTAATTTTCCTTGTCATAGGACCTTTGAAAATCAGATGCACCGATTCACTTGCTATTCACTCTCCTCTGTGCCCTGGTGCAATTTATCACAGGAGAGCAAGATGTCCTGTGTAAATCACAACTGAAGCTCTGAAGAAGCTTGCCAAAAATTATGTGGACCATCAAACTTTTTTTTTTATATATGATAAAATGTCTGAGAGCTGTTTCTGATAGTACACTGGGTGTCTTTTATTAAAGATCTAATTCCGGGAGCTTTAGGTGTGATTGGATTTTGAAGGGCTCAGGGGGTTAGTTTATGAGAATAAGAACAATTGATGAAAATGGGCTGCCAAGATAACTTTCCACAGCTGCTAATCTGTGTGCTTGATGCTCCCAGGCCAGATCCCTGCACAGACCCCTGCACTGCAATAACACGGTCCATATCCCGTGCAAGGACTGCCTGTAACTTCTGGTCTCTGGTTTTGAAGGCAATATGGATGTTATTAACTCCACCTCTTAAACCAGCCTGTTGACTACAATCAGCAGAGGAGTGTGTTAAAGCTGAGTGTGTGCTTGGATGTCTCTGGGGGCTTCCCTGGGGTGTCTCTGCCTGGTGTCCTTGGAGCTGGATGGCGCGGGGGGGGGTGTCTGCAAAGGGCCTGTGGCTGCATCTGGTGGGAGCTTTCTTGCCTCTTTGATGGCTTTATTGGGTCTGAATTCCAAGCAGGGCTCCTAGTTGGCACCGGGTTCAGTTTATTTTTTAGGATGCAGAGCTTTGCTGTGTTGCTTTGTTTGGCTAAATGAGATCTGAGGAGTCCATGTTCCACTCCCTATTGATGCAAGTGTAAATCAGCAAAGTAGCCTGCCCTACCCCATAAAAGGCTCAATACTCTTCTCTACAACTGTCCATTAAGCTTCACAAATGGATAAATAAGGAACTGAGATGTGTCATTTATTCATAGCACTTGGAAGGCGGGGAGGGACATAAATCCACGGGCACCTCGGACTCCAGACCTGTCACTAAGCAACCCGGAGCATCAGGGCTGGCGTGGTGCTGAGCCGACAGTCCTCACTCCCCCAGCCCCAGCCTCTGCCTTCAGACCAACGGGGACTTGTGCTTTGGTGCCCACCGCTGTGTCCCTGCCCAGTCCCTGGGCAGCTCAAGGGACAGCAGGCTGTCAGCTCTGCTCCTTTCCACCTTTCATTTTCCACCATCTCACCTCCTGTGTCCCTGTGCTGCTTCATTTCTCTCCATCCTACTGTTCTGGACTCTGTAGACCTGGTTCCTCGCTGGAACACAGGAAAAGCACGCTGAATTTGTCATGTAACAGTACTGCTAGAAGAAGCAGGTAATAATTGTGAAGGTATAATTATTTAGCTCTCCCTGTGTGTGTGTGCATCCCGTGCATACGAAGGCAAGGCTTTTGCCAGTGCACTAAGAATAATAATTAAACTCCATCTCATTGTTATTGAAACAGAGTTAAGGGAAAGTTTCTGGCCTGGAGGATTATCTGCCTGTCCTCATCACAGCATTATGTAAAGCTGAAGGCTGGGAGGGAGCAGCATCCTCTGCAGCCACACTGCAAAACCTCTCCGGGTAGCAGAAAGCTGGCGGTTCGAAGGGGCTGCTGTGTGATGGGAGCATCTGCACCAGGGCTGGTAGTGGTGGGACAAAGGCAAAGGTACATTTCTCAAAGGAAACGATGCAAATGAGGAAAGAATCCCTCCAGTTAGCGAAGTTACTCTGGCAAGTGGCTATATAAATGTCTTTATATTGTTATTTCCGATACTAGTTTGTTGTTCCTCCATGAAAGCTGATTTATTTGAAATGTTATTACTCGAAACACCCTAATCTTTTTGTAATAATTCATATACTGGAGATTACAGTTTTGGAAGGCAGCCCAGCTCTGGCTGGAATCCTATTTATGGATTAAAGGATTTGAACAGCATTGCAAGCTAGATCTCCGAATAGCAGGATAATGTAAACCTGGTTCCATATAAAATGCTTTACCTCTGCAATAGTAACCCCATTAAAGGCAGATTGTTGGAGGATGTTGGACAAGAGGACTTTCATTACAGTAAAGCAGGGTATCTTGCACCCCTGAAGACCGAGGATTTCAGAGCTGAGTCTTCCCCTTGTTCGGATGCCCTGAGCTGGGTTTTGTATCTCTCCTTTCTTCTGGAAACCATCATGCCAACTCATTAAAGGGTCTTTGTGGTAAGTTTGCACAGACTTGGTGATGAAAGAACCATTGTTTCTGGTGGGAATTGAGCCACCGTAAAAAAGGCAACTAAGGTGCCCCAGCAAAGTGCTGCTCCTGCCCAGTGATGGGAGGGAAGCAGCTGGGAGCTGTAATTTCCATGTAAAGAGCAGTGTGAGGGCCCAGCCCAGGCTTCATTAGTGTTATTGGAGGGATAATCCCACCCCAGGCAGCTGAAAGCTTTTGGGAGTGTTGTTATTAATTTCCCACTTAATGTAATGGTGTGTGGGGAACCCAGTGGCAGGCTGGAGTGCTGTTGTGTTGGTAAGCGCTGTGCAAACTCCAAACCAGGGGCTGGGCAGTGGTGTAATTTAATTATAAGTACACTTCTAATCTGTGAGAAGTACAGAACCAGTCTGGGAAATAATGGCACTGGGAGCCAGCATTAAAATTAATGGTTTCAGGACACGGGCAATCGAACTCTCTTCAAGCCTTTTTCACAGGCTGCAGCGAGTGAGGTTTGAGACAGGATTTGAAGCAGAGGGCTGAAGTGGTGCTGTGGGTATTTATAGGCAGCTTTTAACATCATCAGTATGTGAGAGAGCCTGGTGCCCTGGGCCAAGCTGAGCCAAAGGTGGGAAAGGGAGGACAAGGTGCGAAGGGCTCTGAGAACTGAGGCAACCTGTTTGATGCACCTGGGAGGGGTGAGCCAGTGGAGAAAAGGGTGATGGAAGGAAAATGAGCTGGTTTTGTGAACAAAGGTGAAAATGATGCTGTTATTGCAGTAATTAGGCCACAAGATGATGAAAGCCTGGAGAAGGTTAGCTGTGTGCACCAGGGATGGCTGAATCTTGGAGATGCTATGGAAAAAGCCCCAAACCTACAAGATTTGTTGGTGCTGTGGATGTAGTGCCCTGGAGAGCCTTCTGAGTTTAAGGTGATGCTCAGGTTTTTGTATTCTATGCTCCCTGTGGAAGCAGAGGAAGGTGTTTAGGAAGAGTGCTGAGGAGGAGATGAAGTTCTCCCTTTGCACAGGGATGCAGCGCTCAGGGAGGAGGAGGAGGTGGGGAGAGAGGCCCTTGTGATCAGCTGCACGGGGTTGCAGGGGGATTAGAGAACAATATTGCAGGTATTGCTTGTATCCACCCCCTGAGCGTGGCCTAAAAGCAGCAGCCTGGTCTGTGGGACTGGGAATGGTTACAGCTCCCCCCGTGCTGCCTTGCCCTGGGCAAAAATTGTTTCTCTGCTCTGGATCTCTGCTTCCTCTTGTGTGGAGTGGGGTAATATCAAGTGCATCCCAGAGGATTTGAGCATTACTTAATATTTCTATAGGGATTTGAAGGTTAATAGCTTTATGCAAGCCTAATTAATTGCTATTATTTAGTTTAATATTCTAGCAGAGTACTTTGTCCATACAAAGCTTGCTCTGCCAGCCTCTCTGTGAAACGACTGTGAAGCAGCACGGTCTGTGGCAGGGGAGTGTGTCCCCAAATGAGACTGTGATGGCACGTATGGGCATGGCCATGTCTGCTTGGGATGCTTTGGAGCAGGGAATGGTATCAGGGGACTCAGAGGGGACAATGAGGATGATAAACACTTCCCTCTGTGATGGAAATTCTCACTTTGTTGGGTGCTGGCTGCCTTACAGTAAGATAGGATTGAGAGACTGATGGCTCAAGCCTTAACTGTTATTTTTGCAAGGGTAGGATTTCCTGCCTCTTAAAGCTGTTTTCAGGGAGCCTGAACACTTTTGGAAGGGAACTATTCCGTTAATGCCTTTGAAATAATTCATGGAGGCTTTTGATGTGGCCGTGTGCTGGCTGGCAGCCCTGGAGTTTAGGGGAGTCTGAGCCTGAGCTTTGATGGACATTTGTACAGCTCTGAATGCTTCCATGTGTAAACAGAACCAGCGTGATGCCTGCTGCAAATGGCTTCATTTAGGCCTGGGGAAGGAAAAGCTTTACACGGGGGTTTGCTAGATCTGGCTTTCCTCTTATCTCTGGGAGCTGTGACACAAAGCAGGCTGGTCCCAAAACTGGGGCTACTCCCTGTCACTCTAGGTGACTACTGCCACCACCACAGCTCTCACCTGCCAAGGAGCACTCATCACCTCCCCTCCCCACAGCTCAGGTTCTGGTTTGGGCTCCTGCAGCCTAAATCCAACTGCAGAGAGAAGTTTGGATGGCGATGTGCCCCTCTGCTGGAGTGATGCACAAAGATGCACAGTGGTCACAAAAGGGGCGGGGGGGAAGTTTTTTCCAACCCACACACAAGATTTTGGAGGGTCTGGCTGTTTCCTGCATCAGTCCTTCTAAGCAGAGAGTGAGAGGGCTCAGTTCTCCCAGGGCAGCGTGGTGGCAGGAGCTCTGTGCTGCAGAGCCTTGTCTGCCGAAGAAGAAATCAAAGCCGCTCTCTGCAGTGTCTGAGCAGGAGCCACAGGCTGCTCCTGGCCAAACGAAATGTGCTGTTAATAACAAACAAACCAAAAAAGATAAGGGCTTTAATGGCAGTGCTTAAGAACCCCATGTTAACTAATGCAGGCTGCTGAAGGGTAATGTCATTGGAGAGGGGCCGTGCAGGGCGCCGGAGAGGGAAGATGGATCGTGTACATTGTGTGTCTGACAGTCAAACTAATAGCTATTGGATGGGGTGTTAAGTATATCATAAAATCAGTGTTGGCCATAGTCAAGAAGATACATTCGAACTGTTTCGACTGCCTGTATGCAGCGTGCTGACAGCAGTCAAGGGAGTGGGGGGGATACACACCACCCCCAGCCATCAGCGCTGGTGGGCTTGATCCCTGAGGGCTGTCCCATGGCACTCCGGGTGTACTGAGAGTGCTCAGGGGGAGTGACATGCCCTGAAAGGTGCTGGGAAGCTCTGCTGACACCCCCAAAAATGCAGATTCTGCAAGGGGTGGGAGCAGGGTGTAGCTAAGGTGGGGTTCCTTATGTGAAGCAGGGTGTACATAGTGCAGAAGGCAAGGAGGTTTCATCCTGGTTCTCACCTCCTGGGCCCTGTGTACATCCTACATGCAGAGTGTAATATCTGAACTCCTCTACAGGGCATGGGGTACTGGTGCAAGAGGAGGAACACTTCCCCATGGGCAAAAGGTAGAGACGGACCCAGGCTTGGATTGCTTGTGCAGAAATGTCCCTGTGGCTCTGCCATTAGCTGAAAATCCCAAGTCCTGTTTTCTCCAGCTTGTGGGAGGCTGATGTAATGTTTAGCTGTTCCACAGGAGGAAACCAGTGGAGCTCCTGGGAAGTCATGTAGCTGGATCTGGGCTCTGTGCATCTGTTTCTCTCCTCTGAGGGCAGTGGTATTGTCAGGTGGCCAAGCTGTGTGCTGGGCAGTACAATTAGGGATTTATCTCAGTGCTCACTTGGCAAAAGATCTCAGCTCTGTGGTAGTTAGCCCTGTGGGGTGACCCAAAGTCTCTTACTGGGGCCGACCTATTCCTGGGGAGTCTCTGGGATTGTCTGGGGGTCTGGCACTGGCACTCGGATGCTACGTGGCATCACTTCTGTAGCAGATGACAGGGGTTTTAAAATGCAAGGAAATGAGGAACACTGTCTTTGTCCAAAATGTCACGTGAACGCCAGCTGAGGTTAGTAAAGATGCTGAAAACCTGACTGCAGTTTCCTAGTAATTTCCTAAAACCCCAGTTCCCCCCTCTTTTAGGACAGCCAACTGCTGTTCTTTCTTACCCAGCATGTCCTGGAAGAGCACAGGGTCTGTGTGGGCTGTGACCACCTTTTGCTGCTGAATTGAGCTTGCTTGGTGGTACAGGGAGTTGATTACAAAAGCTACAAGGGCACAATTTCCTGAAAATAATGGGCTTCAGCATTTCAGTTCTTGACTCCATCTCTTTCTCCTTCAACTCTGTGGCTGCCAGCGGGTCACATAAGTACAGAGTGAGCCGAGCGTGCTCCTCGGCTGTGATTTGAGGAAAGGTGACTTCTGTTTTCCTTGCAGCAGCTTGCTGGGGGAATCTAGGCAGGTTTTGTGGCAAGCAGCAAAGGGCTGTATGGACCTGTGGTGCTGCCAAGCTGAGCTTGGACGTGGCGCTGTCTGCTTGGATCCCTGGGTACGGAACTGGGCTCCGGCCGACCTTCCCTTGGCACTGAGCTGTTCCTGCTGGGAGCTGTTGTGGGGGGGCTGCAGAAAGGAAAATGCATCCTTGCCAAGCCTGGGGAGGCATGGGGGGTCTGTGCATGCTGCACTGGGTAGGGCAGACGTGCTCTACTTACCCTGGGCAGCCAGTGCGGTGCTGGGGCTCAGCAGCAGGATGGGATCGCCTGTGCCAGCTCGTGGTGCAATCGAGCAGACATAGACAGCTTGGGCTTCTTGTCACCTGCCCAAATTGGGGCATTGCTGTCCCAGCCAGTGCAATCTGTGACAGTAGCAGTGGAGAGATCTCTCATGTGAGATGTCATGGACACGCTGGGGAAGATGCTCTGACCTGTTCTGGGATCAGCTGGCTTGGTTGTGCCCAGGAGGGCTGCTCCTCACCAGCCCTGCTCCTCACCCCTGGGTGCTGGCTGGCCCCAGCACTGGGTGCACTGGGTTCACTGGGTGCTCTGGTTCCTCGCTGTGCAGCAGGCTGAGAGCCTGGGGAGTGCTGCAGAGTTGCTGCTGGCAGCGATGCTGGCAGCTGGAGACCTGGGTAACACAGCCAGCCTGAGCTCCTCACTCCTTAAAATATTAATTTGGGAATGTGTCCCAGATCCTGCATCTGTCCCATGTTTTCCATCAGGTGAGAGAACATTGCACAGGGGGAAGGAGGCCCCAAAGGGCTCTATGTTATCAGAGAGATGGAGAAGGAGCCAAGGGGAGGAGATGTGACCCTTCCTGAGGCTGCTGTGCACCCCCCTCAGTGTTCACTGCTGCCATTCAGCCCCCACCACTCCCAAGGGTGCCCATCACCCAGTACAACAGGCCCTCCTGCTTTCAGCTGCATCCCTGCAACTTGGGAACTTCTGTGGAAGAGACTGAGTGCACGTTTGTGTCTATGCTGGTCTGTCCTTCCTGGCACTGCTGGAGCTCACCCTGCTCCGTGCTGGCCCAGGGAAGAAGTGAATACCTGAAGCTTAAAGATATAATTTAATAATTATATTTAAAAGTCTACCTGCCTCTATAAATTTTTTATGACAAATTAATTAAAAGCCCAGTTATGGAAGCTTTGGAAAGGAGGCATCAATATTTCATATTTATTAAAATATTCATATGCTACATGTTTTTTAATCTTGAATAAATATTTTCGGATAATCAGCCGTGTTTTTGTTATGCTAAAAGTTTGCATTGTAAATTCCACCATGATTGATTAAAAAGAGAAATGTGCAATCTATTAATTATGTAAGAGCACATATGCTGCCTGGGACCTGGTAGAAATACATATATCAGTTTTCCATAAGCAGAAGAGTTATCAAGGTAACTTGCTTATTGAAACTAAATGAAAGCTTTGATTCATGTGATTACAGGGAGATCCCTACCTTCATCTCTCTGTAAACACAACTTTCAGGATTCTTTCATCATTCCTCCTTCCAGATAAAATAAGATGGGAAGCAAGGAGTGATCCATCACAAGGGTCTGGGAATGCCTGGCAGATCTGGGGGTAGTATTTTGTTTGTATGTTATAGCAACTGAAATGCCAAGCTCAACTTCCAAGTCCAGGGCTGGGATGCTGCAGATGTCTGCATCCATCCAAACCCCGTAGGATGAAGGCTCTCAGCCACGCTCCGGCACTGCGCAGAGGTTCCCTTCCCCGCTCCAGCCGCTAGCTCTTTGCAGTTGTCATGGAAAGGAGTAGTAATGACTAAGTAACTCATTTACCAACCTTATTTTCAGGGTTTTTAAGACTGCTTCTGAGTGCTTCTTGGACTCTTGCGTTCTCTGAATGAATCACAGCCGCGCTAACGGTTTCAAAGCAAATGGTACTCGATGCGTGTGTCTGTTAATGAGCAGAGATGCGAGCAGCAGCACTGCTGACCCTGCTGTCTGTGCCCTGATTTATAAGCTGCTTCCTACTCAGTCACTGAAGCTTAAGGATCCCTTAAGTCTCTTCTCTTTTTTCCTTTTTTCCCCCCCTCTGCAAGGCAAATAAAAGGCTGTTACTGCAAATTAGAATGTAAGTCAGAGCTGCTAAAGACACCAAAACCAAAACAAACAAAGGAAAAAAAGGAGAGGATTGTTTGGGGGGGTTTGTTGCTAGTCTCAGTAGAAGGCTTATTGTTGATTTTTATGAAAAGTTCATCCTGGAGGCAGGAGGCAGTTGCATTGCTTTAGCAAGATTGAGCTGTTTAAAATTTCAGGGTTGTCCGCCAAAAAAATAATAATAGGAAGTTGTATGGAGAGGAATGTGCTGACAGCAGTAATGTTTGGGTAATAATTCATGTGTTGTAGATGATGCTCTGGAAAGCTGCCCAGCTGGCTAATGCAGATTGGGGATGCTCTCGTGCTGATGGCTGTGCAATTGATTGGCGTTTCTGCTCCGTCATGAAATCAACTTGCAAATGAAATGGAGATGATCCCTGTGGGCAGGGGAAGGGGCAGCGAGCGGCACCGCCTGTGGGTCAGGGGCTGGTTCTTGTTGGCATGGCTTGCTGGGAGCACCTCTCCCATATTCCATTTGCCTTCGGGTGAGGGCAGCTGGCTGTAGCTTGGGCTGAAGGACAAGGTGATGTTCTCCAGCAGCAGCAGGGGTTATGGGTTGTCCCAGGAACACGAACTCAAACAGTTGTGGGTGTCTTGACCTTATCAAGCCTCCAAATCTGCCCCAAGGGGTCCTTCTGTGACATGGCACAAAGTTACTCTGAGCAAAGCGGCGCTGTTGGGCCTGTGATCCCTTTTCTTCTATTAGTTGTGGGGCTCCATGTGGGGTTACGCTTCCTGATTCTTCAGACAGTGTCCAAGATGCTCTTGGGTGGCCGTGCTCTATCTCAGGCACAGGCTGTGTTACAGGTTTCCTTCAGCTTGGTCCCAGCAGCACAAGAAAGGTGGCAGCTCCTTTGCTGCCCCATGGCAGCCGGGTTTTGTGCCTCTCCACAAGCCCCAAAATGTGGGTTGCCTGTTGTTAACAACTTCCATATTGCTCTAAACCCCATTGAGGGGACCTAACCTGAGACAGAAGATCTGTAGGTGATGTTACATTTAAGATTTTCTCATCTTTAGGAGGAGTTGAGATGACAGATAACTGTTGTGTTATTTGAGCGTGTGAACAGCACTTAAGTCTCAGGCAGTGTGCATGCAGCCAACTTAATGCAAATTGCACACCACCAGCAACTTTATTACACATGAAAAACAAATTCCACTGAGCTCATAAGTTATCAGAGGGAGAACAATAGCCTGTTCCCACCCCTGAGCAGAAACAGGGAGGCAGTGCTGTCCTTGAGAGACCTGGCTGCCAGCCACACTGTGAGAGTGGCTCTGGGTACCTGCTGGCATCGTGTGGAGCATCTTCCTTAGTGATGTGAAAGGGAGCTACACCTCAGGAATAGCCAAGTGTGTCAGTGGACATGAGTGCCTTGCCTGTCTTGCTCCTTGTTGGCTTTGTTGCTGTTTAACCTCAGCCCGGTCCCAAAAGGAGCTGCTGGCTGTGCGTGCTCCTGACCAAGCCCCTGGACCTCACGGGTTTCCGCACTGTTTGCTGCAGTGCTGGGCTCAGGAAAACCCTCCTGCACCTTCCTCAGTGATGCATAGGCTTAGGGAACAGCATCTGGTGTGGTCACACAACCAGGCACCTTTCTGAGCTGTGAGCTCATTAAAATGATGTCACTGATCTCTGAGGTGAGACCCTTCTCCAGTGACAGTGTCTTTAGGTGTGAATAGCCCAATTTGGTCAACCTCAGCACATACAAATCACCTGGGGATTCATTTTTTTTTTCCTTGCAACCATTTTGAAAAGTGATTGGAATGGATTGAAGCTGTGAAGGTCTAATTACTCCTCCACATGGCTTCTCTAGAGTCCCAGTAACTTTCTTCTGGCATTTGGTAGCACCAGGAATTACAGGCATGAGAAGCACAAGGTCCTTTGAAGCCTGACTGAAAACCTGACATAAGCCCCTGGAAATAATAAAAAGAAAGTGAAGAACACAGTAAAGCTGCAGAAAAGCATTATGAGGGGAAAAAAGCCAATGGGGACAAGTAATTCAGGCTATATGTGATGGGGTGATATAATGCTTATGCTATTACTGGAGCCAGGGACTGCTTCCAGGTCTATACACAGCCACTTCCCCCCCATCCCCTTTGAAATCTGCAGCCGTTCTCCTGTATTTTTGTGCTATATTGGCATCATGTAAGAAGGAGCTAAAGTTTAAGAGCAAAGATGATTTCTTTTTTTAAATCAATTTCCCAGAAGTATTTTGTGTGTAATAAAGAGCCTGTGAATGTTCTGCTGAGGCCTTAACCAAGCAAACAGGAATCCTCTCAAAACCACAATCACCACCAAGCTGGTTTGGGGTATTTTCTTATGGGGTTTGTTTGGGGTTTTTTTAACAATTTATTGGCTTTCTCTGCTGATGCCCTTGACAGGTAACCATTGGTGTAACCATCACTGCTCCTCCTGAACATCTCTGGCTGCTGTTCCCCCTCCTCTTGGAGTGGGACTGTGTGTCCCAGAGCTCCAAAGCCCTGCCCAGGGCTCTGCTGCCTGTTCCTCCTCTCCCCAGCCTGAGTCCGTCCCCGTGTCGGATCGGATTAAAAGGGTTATAAATTCTTCTGGCAGGAGCCTGCATTTTAGGATTGATGAGTGTGATCAGCAAACTATTCAAATAAGTATGCTTATTATTAAAACCCTGCTAGGAACAGGATGACACGCAGAGAAACTAATGCAAAGCAATTTCTCCTTCATTTCTGAACCTTACCCAGTTTGCATGTAGGCTAATAACATTAGTTTTTTTAATTGGGTTTTTTTTTGGGGGTAGATTGGCTGCTTTTGTATTTGTGTCCCCAAGTTGGGATTTGCATGGCTTGTGTGGGAAGTAGCTGTACATGTACAGATGTACACATCATACGCAGAGGCAGCTGAAATCCATCCAGGACTGGGAGGCTGAAGTGGGGGGAAAAAAAATCTAGCAGCTTTCCCATTACTAATACCAACATTTTTATGAGCTTGGTTGTAATATAATTCCCACCTACTGGGACAATTCCTGAGCTGTTTGTTCAATATTTATCTGGTTCTGAGTCAGACAAAACTCCCAGATCTCCAGGCAACATAAATTACCATGGATCCCATAACTCTGCAACCGGAGCCAGGTCTCAGCTGAGGCCAGGATAATCACCCAGATTTCACCTTATCTGTGCAGCAGCTCTGTGACACTGGTTGTGCTACACGTGTGTCTGAACGTTAGGATAGGATTTACCTCCTGCTTTTGTAAAGCCAACAAGATAAAGCGACTGAGGTGTTGAGCAACCAAAGCGAAATGCTCCCCCCGCTCATTGAGTGGGGCTGAGCTGGGGCTGCAGTGGAGGAAAAGCCTCAGCTTTCCAAAAAAAGTCTCTCTGGGCATTTCTGGTACGTGCTGAGTGTCCTTCAGGTTTGTTTTAACCTTTTAAATTTATAGGTTCACGTTTCCTGAATGGCTTAAGGTGTTTTTGTATGATTGCAGTAACAGAAACCCCTCTGACCAGCAGCAATTAGCCAGGTACCAAACGGGGGTCCCAAGTGCCTCATCCCAAAGCCGGGGTTTCATGGCACACTGGAGAATTCCTGCCTTGCTTTCAGCACAGAAATCATGAGAACCATACCATAAAGATCACTCTTTTCCCTATGCAGGTAACTTTTGATGTGGTAATAATCTGTTTTCATAAAATAACACTGGAGAATAGAGAACTGGAGAATGAAATGTACTACAAAGTGTGAGCAGAACTCCTCAGAGCATCCCAAGGAAGCTCTGGGTCTGCCCACGCAGCTGCCTGCTGCTCTCACCAGCACACGAGCCCTGTGCTGCCTGGTGCCTGCTCTCCTTCAAGGGCTTTTTAACATGTGACATTTAAAAGGCTGAGGCCCCGTGGCACAGGTAAAGAGCCATCATTGCTGGAAGGATGATCCAGCAGACACCTTCCGAATGCGACTCCTCAAAATGATGGGCGCTTCTTTTATAAAACTCTCCCCATTTATCTGCAAAACTCCAGCAGATCAGGACCTGTGAATGATTAGTGTAATGAGATTAGGCATACATTTATGCTACATGGTCTTAAGTTGTTTTAAATTCCGAAGATGAGGTAGGGTCAGACAGGAAAGGGCAGTGCGGCGGAGCGCCGGTGGCAGGCTGCGTGAGTGACTTGTCTTCCTATTAACATTGTCACATCCCTGTTGGGTGCATTTCCCATTTCCCTCTCTCCCTGGGAGTTGGCTGGGAAACTTAATCTCCAAAATTGGCAAGGGATAAATAAATAAATAAGTGTGCTTGCAAGTGCTCGGGCTGTAGGAGGAAGGGAGCAGCCATAGGGGAGGATAGAGGGGAATGGCAGGTTGAAAAAGAATAGGGGGACAGATCCAAAGGAGTGGTGGGGGTGTTGCTGTCCCCACTACATGGAGCTTTGGGCATTTCCTCTTGTAAAGACTTTTGTAACCTCTGAGTATCAACAGGAGTGTGCATATCTCCACCACCCCTCCCACTCTTCTGATTTTTCTTCCTGGAGAAGTGGAGATGGAACCCCCAGAGGAGAGCTCTCAGCTGAGGAGACACCAGAGCATCAATTTCTTTCTCATTAACCAGAACCGCTCGCAGGCCTGTGGAACCTGATGTTCCCTGAAGGTCGTGTTCCGTGTGGCAGGATGTAGCGCGGCCGCATGTGAGATGTTCCACATCCTGCAGCTGTCTCCAAAACCTCTTTGCCAAAGAGAAATAAACATGTAAACAGGGAGGAGAAAAAAAAAACCCAAACCCCAAAACATAGAACAAAACATCCTGAGACTGCTGGGCTTTGCTGAGCTCTCGGATGAGATCAGCTCCTGGCAAAGCCAATGTGTCCTGGGTCCTCCTCCTGTCCTCCCCAGCTCCACATATGTATGGAGGGTTTTCTGTGGTGGTGTCATGCTTTGAATGATGGGAGCCTGGGGCAGGACAGCTCTGTGCCTTCTCAGAATCCCCTGGCTTCTCCCCTGGTCTTGCTAACAGACTTGTTCACTCGTGTGGAGTTTTGGCAACAAACCCTGTAGCACCTTGCAGAGGGTTTGGGGATTTTAGGGGGGGAGGAGATTTAGAACCTGCAAAGTGTTTACATTAAGAAATGTTTGGGGCTTGAGAGAGGGAGTGTCCACTAAAAGAAAAAAGCAAAGTGTTTTGAATCCCAGCATTAAAGATATTGAAAAGGATTTCAAATTAGCTGGCTGCAGAGGGAGAACATTGGGGAGAGTTGGGTGGGTTTTTGCAGTCAGTAAATCATCCTCTTTAAATACACGTGTGTGCCTGAGCAGCTTCTTCAGACACTGAACTTTCTATGGGGTTTTTTCTTTATTTTCCTAAGTCATTTCATAAAAAACAAATGAGAACAAAGCAGGAGATTGTATTGAAAAGCTGGGAAAACAGCAGCAGCGCGAGCTCAGAAAGGGCTGCTCCAACCCCCTCTAGAAGGGAGTAGCTACAACAGGCTCATACTGCTGCTGTTCCAACTGCCAAGTGCTGTTGGTTGTTTGCGGGGTGGGATGATTTCCCACCTCACAGCCTGGGTTTGGGCAAGTCAGGGAAATGAGTGTGGGACCTATGTGTGCTTTGATTTCTGTGTCCTCTGTTCTTGGAAGTTATTGGCCTTGATTGTGAGCGCTTCTCCAGCTCCCCAATTAAATATACATAGTGTAGTGCTCTTAGAGAGGTACACAAGGGGAGTGGTGAGGAGGGAATGCATTTTAAGATGAATTATCGATCAGGATTTTGGTCAGAGCAGCAATCACTGCATGGTGTCTGGTTGCACAGGGCTGTGTCTGTCCACAGCCCTTGCAGGGTTAAAGATGACAACCTCCCCTTGCCTGACAGCGAGTCCTGCCTGGCAAATTTGTCTTTCCTGAGAGTCCGGGTCCTAAATCAGAGCAACCACAAAGAAAAATGGAAAAGGCTTAAAATATATCAGCCTCTGGGATATTTTGGTAAATGATCATGATGTAAAATTGCGCAGAGATGGATTGGTGAAGGGATCGACACCTACAAAGTTAAAGAAATGCTGTCTCTGAAACTAATTCTGAATTAATGGCACCTTGTAGATCTTTACTGCCTTCCATCTGAGGAACTCAAGCTGACATACCGACATTTATTAATTAGAACTCATTTTACAAGAGGCCGAGCTGGGGATGAGAGCGGAGAAGTCGCTCTCGGCCCGTCGTAAGTCAGATGGCAGAGATGGAGACAGCAATAAAACACAAGAATGCTGATTCCCAGCCGTGTGCTTGGAGCCTGTGGTGGTGCTGACCAGAGAGACAGGAGTGAAATAACTTCTGCACAAAGGCAAAACCAACACTCGGGTCAAGGAAGATTTGTTTTGCTCAGCATTGAACTCAACAAGGCTCTTTGCAGGGGAGGAGGGAGGGAGGGAAGGAGTTTGTGCCCAATGTGAAAACCCACACAGGGCATGACCCTGTTGCTTAATTAATTGTGGTATGATGAGCTCTGTAGATACGCTGTGCCATGTTCATTTATCTACACTATCTCAAATGGGCTGTGCTGGTTGTACACCAGACTCTGATCTCACCTTTCTTCACGGCTATTTGTGTCTGTGTATGGGTTTAATTAAAACCCAATAGTTTTAAAAGAAAGGAGCAGAAATAGGGAGTGATGAAGATGAGGAAAGAAACATGAGAGTAGAGGAAGGTAGAGTTTGGGAGGAAGGCTGTGCACGGCTCCTGGCTGTGCTGTGCTTTGAGGAGCCATCAGTTCAAATTAATTTTTAACAACATGGACTGTACAGGGTAATTCCTGCACCAGGCCCAGGCTGGGTTCTTTCTTGATCAAGTTTAACAGGAAAGGGTTTAAATTGAGGTTCCTGAACTGAAGGGACAGGACATTAATCTAAATGGTTACACAGGCCAGAAACAAAGTCAATTTTTTAAATGATGAAATAGCTCATCTGCTAGAAGATATCCTTCCAGACTGTCACGCTCCCCGCACTGCGACTCTGCCTGGAATTAATAACATCGTATTGG